>JAJJWW010016113.1:0-57062 GCA_023531295.1 Papaver armeniacum
TTTGTAAGCTGGTAGGCATGGAAAGGGGTTTATTTTATGGCCTACTTGTTATACCGCAAGTGCACGGCGTCTATCGGAGACGCGGCAAGTACGGGTCGAACCACAGAGACTTGTGGTGTTGTGATTGATCTAAAGGCTATGCTAAACTGAATTCAGATGATATTGTAACACAAATATAGTTTGAGTGTCGATACGACTGAGTTTGTGGTTGTGACAGTGAACTGAGATAACTAAATGGGTTATAACAATATGGAAAGAGCACTAGTGGCAGGGAATCCACCACTTGATCTTATGCTAAAGCAATTCCTAACCTAATTATACTCTTAATTCATTCCAGGGAAGAATACCATGATAATATCTTAACTAATTCCACACACTCCCCCTAGTATAGAGTGTCTTCTTAAAGTACACTCACATCACGGGGTCATGTGTTTAATTAACTACTTCAATCTATCTAATAAAGCATACAAGAACAATAAGAAGAAAGTGAACAACTCAGCATAGCAATCAAGGGTTTCATCCCAACCCCTAGTTACTTAATTAAAGCATTAACAAAGTAAAGCACAATTTAACACTAAGTGGTGCTCAGCTAGCCAGGCATAAGTTTCTACACACCCACGGTTCAACCTTTTATACATGCAAATACCCGAAACCCTAATTTATTTTCAAACGAGAAATTAAATGCAAGAACCTCTCACCCATACTCTGCGCCGATTGTTGGCTCTACTCGATCGTCTCGAGCTTTGAATTGACCATGCAAAAGGGGTTTGGTGAAACCTAGCTTCAATCATCTTCAACCTAGCTTCTAGGTTATGAAAGAAGCTAGAAGTGGAGATGGGTGAACCTAGGGTGGCGGAGAGAATTTGGTGGTGATGGCGACTAGAGATGAAGATGGTCAGTGGCTCACGATAGTGTCGGGGTGAAGGAAGAAGAGGGGATGGGTTTTGCGAGGCGTGGGAAAGAGAGAAGAAGAAAAGAGAAGAAGGAGAAGATAAATGAGGTGGGTCGACTAGGGTATAGGTATGGGTAGTTTCTTTGTGAAGCGGGTGTAGCGACGGATGATGGAAAGGCCTCGGCGAGCGTTGGATGAAAGCGGGTACGATGCGAACGGGCGAGGGAGGCTCGGAGTGATACGGTGTGGAGCGGGAGCATCGAGGTAATGATATGCGAAGCTGACGGCCGTAGGATGTGGCGACGAGATCTCAACGGCTCGAAATGATGGGCTTGGATCGGGTCGCGGGTCGGAGATGGATAGCTTGAGCCCATGTCTTGTGTTGGGTTGCAATGCATTTGCATACGCGGGCTTTGGCTTTCCTGCTCCATAGATGCTCGACTCAATTCTTCGCTCTTTTGGCTCCTCGGTTTCTCCGAACTTGATTTTATTACCTAAAAACACAAAATTAATTAATACAAATATTTATTCTTGAAAACAAAGAAAACACGAGAATGCGGGATAATATCGATTTCTAAGCGAAAAATATGAGTAAAATGCCAATAAAAAGGTGTATAAATATGCACTATTTGGCACTCATCAAATACCCCCAAACTGAATTTTACTTGTCCTCAAGTGAAACGAGAAATTAAGAAATCCTAACTATACCCCTGTCATGAGGTCTCTCGAATGCATTTAGCGTATGCACTAAGCCTTTAACCCCCTAGGTGTCCCTAGTGGACGAGTTGTAGTCTCGTGAGGGTTTACAAGAGGTGTACCCACAAAACCTTCTCCAACATCAGAGTGTAAAAAGAGTCTCAAGCCTCCAAGAAGATATGAGGACATAGAGTTTGCGTGCTAGTAACATGAAGTTAGAACTACCAAAAGAACGCATTCTCATCCTTAAGTCTTTGGCGAAGTAACCATACCATATGAAAGAATTCGGATTCGATTGTGATCATAAGTCTCAACTTACGCCTCACCATTAGGGTTTTATGATAATTGCACTCAAAAAGATCGCTTTTTAGTCTCTCATGTGTGCGAGCGGAGTAAAGAGAAATCTTGCACGTTGTAGGTAAGAGGCTAACCTTAGAAATAAAATCTGGAGACTCCACGGAAGTGTGGACAAAAAGAATCTTTTCGATGATCTCTAAGAAAGGAAATCAACCATTAGCAAGGATGGGAGTACTCCTTACCTTCTCACCCGATCGGCAATTAATATCACTCTCTCATAAGAACCATAGAAACGTCTTCAATCTTCGGTCTTCAGCGGTGATGACGAACTTACGAACTTTACAAAAACTTTACAATTTTTTTTTTTTTTTTTTTTTAAGTTCTGATAAAACGATAAAATCAATTTTCACAAACTTCATTAATTCTCATCCTATTTTCTTTTCTTTGTTTTGTTGCATATAAACCTTGGACTATATCAACTTTTCTTTCAATATTCTGATGCTGCTCCGTTTGTTGACGATGATGTGTTTCTATGGGTCTTGCTGATTGAGAGAGAGAGTGATGCTAACTGAAAATCGATATTTAGAAGGGGTTTTCATCTTTAAACGTCACCCTTATGATTGACAAAAACTAGCACTCAAGAGATCAAAAGTAGTGCTGAAATTGGTGCGAAGCTAGGTAGCTCACCATTCCTACCCGGAATTGACGTACGGTGACACACACTCTCTAACAGCTTTTCTAGAAAGTTGCAAAAATTTGAAGGTTGGTGCCTCACTTGATGTAAAATGGGTAGTCTCCACTATGGGTGATCACAATTCTACTACCGAATATCTAACAGCACCTAATTCGCTCTCCGGTATGGTTAAATCCAACTTTAACGCTCTAATCAACTAAAAAACCCGATTGTGTTCTCCGGTACTTCCAATTTCTGTTATTTCGGTCGATTCTCTATGTAAACATAGCTAGAAGCATCTTAGTGACTCTAAAATCTCAAAAGGTGGAGGTTTTTACAATTTTTTTTTTTTTTTTTTTTTTTTGAAAATAAAAGATAAAATGAAAGACTAAAAACTCTAAATGCAAATGAAAATGCACCCCCAAACCTAAATCAAACATTGTCCTCAATGTGTCAACATATATAAAAATTTTAAACAGTCACATACCGAGAGAACTATGATGATAAGAGAAAAGGGAAGAGATTACCGGTATGTCGGCAAAAGCAAGGTTGGAGCTTCATTAATCAAGGCTAGAATCCAACATTCTCAGCGGAGATCATATCGGATTAGCACAATATATGCACAAGAAGACTCAACCGTTTCAAGAAAAGAAAATTTAACAAGTCCCTCTTGGATTATATACAATGAAAATTCACCCATACACTAACAATCTAAAGAGTTGAGGGTCAACCCAAAAAAAAATATATACACACATCTTGAGTCTTACACAAATATAACATGAGAGTGCAAGTAACTGCAAATGGGAATGATTTTCCCCCAAACCTAATCTTGTAAACGGATGTGTTTGTGAGCACAAAATCTTGCAATTTTAAAGGTACGTCATGCAAAAGGTCTAACTCAAAATGAGTTTTGCTAAGAACAGCAGACATACACATTTGTGGCTTTTAAAAGTGTTATACTTTGATGCAAAATAGTCCAAGAGGACTTGGGAAGCACAAAGCTCTAGGCCTAAATTGGGCATTTTCAAAAAAGTTGGTTTTGCAATTTTTGTTACAAACTACACCTAGGTTTGGTGGAGGAGTTTCAATTTGTGACTCGGGCGAGAGGTTAGGTACATCTAAGTTGTTTTCATTTATAAAATCATTTGCAAATCACACACTTTCTAAAGTCGAGAAGAGGGTAAATCATGTTCACCCGCATAAAACAATTCATCAATCTCCATGTCATAATCATAATCACTCTCATGCACAACATGATCGGGGAGAGATATCATCTTGTAACCTAGTCATGGAATCGGGCACATGCATTGAATCATACGTGTCAGCGAGAATAATTCAGCTATTCCTGGTCACAAACGAGGTGGTAAAGCATGCTCATTCACGAGGACAATTCCCGGGTTCCCACATCAACATCACATGTATTAATATTAGAAAAAGCATCATTCATAGGGTTCTGAGAGAGAAACTTAATATCTTTGAACCGAAGATTTATACATTTTAAAGAGTATGAACAAGTTCTTCTAACATGTCATATTCATCATCATCATCATAGCAAAAATTCATCTCTCCATTCAAAATTGTTAGTATTTTTAGTGTGCTCATCTACCTCTAGATTAGGTTCATATTCAATGTTAGTTGCATGAGTAAGACTAGAAACACTATTTTCAATCCTATCGTTTTGTAACTCAATCGAGTTCCTTTGAAGAGTCATCTTGAGTTGTTATTGAAGGAGAGTCTTCACTAGTGGGTATGCATTCCTCATATGGATATTCTTTGTATGGTTGTGCATGAGGTTCACTAGACAAGGGAAATTCAGACATGTTGCTATGTGGATGGTCATGCATTGCATTCATTTCAAGCCTAGCATTTTCCTCCATGAGTGTTTCCATTATTGATTGCAAACTAGGAGTTGGGGAGTATAAAATTGTTCATCTCCCCACTTGTGGTGAATGATGCATGTGTGCGAGTTGATTATGGTCCCAATAGTTGCCCGGCATAGTCACTTCTAGACACTTCGTACATTGGATTATCATGGTTTTCCTAAACTGTCTAAAATCATGCAAAATATAATGATTCTCAGCGGGGGTGGTCTAAGCTACCACATAAAGTACAAGCATAAATTTCATTTTGCCTAGGGGAAATTAGATTGAGATCGCTCATGTAATTGCTTTTCTAAAGCGAGATAGTCGAGCTTCTAATTGATCTAAAAGTGATGACCTGGGTATGTGAAAATTGTTCATTTTCAACCTGTGGTGGATGATGCATGTGATCATAATGATTAGGGTATGTGAGGTCAGGGCCCTGAGAAGGCTCATAGTATTCCCTAAAATCACTATGGTATGTGGGGGGTTCATATTGTGAAGCATGCCCGTAAGCAAGCTCTCTAATTGATTTGTTTGTATCCCCAGTTGCAGACCAAAATCCTGACATGATTTAGCACTCAAATTGAACTCAAAGCCCAGTTGTAATGGACTCAATTTGGTTTATTGGGTTTCATTTGGTTTGTTGGGTTTCATTTGGTTTGTGTGGGATTTGGTTTATTGGGCTTTTGGTTTGTTGGGAAAGTACTGCCCGACCGATTTGATTTGTGACCCGGCCAAAGAGCCCGGCTTAGGTAGAAGCGGCCCGGCGCGATGAAGCTGCACGACCCGGATGTACAACCCGGTATTTGGGCCCGATTTGGTTTTTGGTGGGCACGTGGTTGTGCAAAGCCTAGGTTGTGTGCGGCCCTTTGATTCGGTTGCTTGATGGGTTGGGTTTCAGTTTATGCAGCCCAAGTTATATGCTCAGCTTCTGCAGTTTAGGTTGAGTCTAATTGTTGGGCTTTAGTGAGACACAGCTCAGAAATTCACACAATTACAAGCATACAGGGATGCTTTGGTGCTGAAGTAGAGTGCACAGAGTGGCAATGAACACACAGGCTATGCTCAACACAGTTTAAACTTATACACGGCACACAGGTGAAGCATAGGATGGCAGATGCACAAGTGCACAGATTGTGTGCAAAACAGTTTATGCACAGCACAAGAAAAACAACAACTGGGTAAGGTTGAGCACTTACTGGCAATCAGCCAAAGCAAGGCAGCATCAGGGGCTGAGTTATGCTCAGGGTTGTGGAGTCAACTGGGGTAGTTGATATCAACCAGCCCATATGATGCTCCAGTTGGTATGCAGGTCAGGCCATACACAGGTTGGTAGCTCAAGCAAAGTAAGATGCACAGGCAGTTATAGGCACAGCACAACACAAGTAATGTGCTAGTTGCGTGGAAAAGCACGACTTGGCTAGTTTTGCCTGACATAATTCTAAGTGCGACTCCGCAGTTAACGGGGGCAGCTCAAATGCAGATTTACAGCTTCCCAGATGCAACAGGTTTGACAGGGTTGAGCATGCACAAACTTAACAGAACACAGCTTATGTGGGTGCACAGACAATGTAATGTGTGCAGGGCAGATTTTAAACTTAGCACAGTCTATGTGCTCGAGAACAACACAGAGCGACAAAGTTCACACACAAATTACCAAAGAAGCACGGGTTATCAACTTGTTCACAAAAGCAATACATTTTTCAGAGATTATGCAAATTGGTGACAGGGTCTCATTATGCAAAATGGTTGAATCAGCACATGAACAATACAGTATGCTCAGGGTTCACACAAATTCTCGAGTACAGTGCGCAGGCTTGAAGCGGTCAACAATTTCAGTTGTTATCAACTCGGGTTTGCGGCTTCAGCTACTTGGTTTGCGGCTAACCTGACTATCCTAACTCCTGAGCTGCGGTGGAGGTTAGGTGTTCGGCCCAGCGGGGCTCGGACAGTGAGATTATATGCACGGGGCTGGTTGAAGAGGTTCAACGGGGATCTCACACGAACGCACAGTGCGCAAACAAAGACATACAACTCATACAACTCATGTAAATGGTTACCTCGGGTCATGCTCATACAACTTGTTCATATTCATACGGCTCGGTATAGATGCTAGCCTAACATGTGTTACGGTGATGCTCATACAACTCGGGTGTATTCACTCATGGAGCCACTTATACGGGTGCATTTTGCTCGAGCTTTGTGAACTCGAGTTACGCTCTCTTATCCCTTTTTGGTTTTGCTCGGCCTGCAAACACGGGTAGCATGCACTGTTGGCTCAATTGAAAAGGTCAGTACTCATAAATTGTAAATACTCCAAGAGGTATGAAGCTTGCTACTACAAAAGCGAGCTTAAAATATTCTACTAAGCTACAACTATCGGAAATGTTGCAAAGTTGCCTTGAAGCAGGGGAAGTGTCGGGCCAAGTCGGGTAAGCTTTGAGCTCAACCTATGCCCAGATCTTTGAGTGCAATGCACCATTACCTTACAACTTAGAGATTATGGGCCAAAATCGAGAAACTTTCTGCTTTGCTAGCTAATGGTAGTGCCACACTTGAAATGTCAAGTTGAAGTGCAGGTGAGAAAGGAATGACAAAGATAGAGACTAGCAGATGGAACTACTAAAAAGAATGAAGCAGAATATGAAGCTAAGGATTACAATGCGGATGGACTATTAAGCTAAATTCAGTGAGACTAGCAGATGGAATATTAAGCTAAAATGCAGATGAAACTAAGTTACTCTAATGCAGGGCTAAATTATACTAAAAACATGACTAAAAACAAAAATGTAAGGTGAGTATATACGAGAGGAGAATTTGGAACTCAGTAAAACAAGAAGACATGATCCAACACGGCACACGCCAAGTCCCCGGCAACGGCGCCAAAAACTTGGTAGGCCTGGAAAGGTGTTTATTTTATGGCCTACTTGTTATACCGCAAGTACACGGCGTCTATCGGAGACGCGGCAAGTACGGGTCGAACCACTGAGACTTGTGGTGCTCTGATTAATCTAAAGGCTATGCTAAACTGAATTCAGATGATATTGTAACACGAGATATAGTTTGAGTGTCGATACGGCGAGTTTGTGGTTGTGACAGTGAACTGAGATAACTAAATGGGTTATAACAATGTGGAAAGAGCACTAGTGGCAGGGAATCCACCACTTGATCTTATGCTAAAGCAATTCCTAACCTAATTATACTCTTGATTCATTCCAGGGAAGAATACCATGATAATATCTTAACTAATTCCACACACTCCCCCTAGTATAGAGTGTCTTCTTACATTACACTCTATCACAGGGTCATGTGTTTAATTAACTAATTCAATCTATCTAATGAAGCATACAAGAACAATAAGAAGAAAGTGAACAACTCAGCATAGCAATCAAGGGTTTCATCCCAACCCCTAGTTACTTAATTAAAGCATTAACAAAGTAAAGCACAATTTAACACTAAGTGGTGCTCTGGCTAGCCCAGGCATAAGTTTCTACACACCCACAGTTCAACCTTTTATACATGCAAATACCCGAAACCCTAATTTATTTTGAAAAAGAAATTAAATGCAAGAACCTCTCACCATACTCTCCGAACCGATTGTTGGCTCTACTCGATCGTCTCTGAGCTTTGAATTGACCATGCAAAGGGGTTTGGTGAAACCCTAGCTTCAATCATCTTCAACCCTAGCTTCTAGGTTATGAAAGAAGCTAGAAGTGGAGATGGGTGAACCTAGGGTGGCGGAGAGAGATGGTGGTGATGGCGACTAGAGATGAAGGTGGTTTGGTGGCTCTGATAGTGTCGGGGTGAAGGAAGAAGAGGGGATGGGTTTTGCAGAGGCGTGGGAAAGAGAGAAGAGAAGAAAGAGAAGAAGGAGAAGAGAAATGAGGTGGGTCGACTAGGGTATAGGTATGGGTAGTTTTGCTGTGAAGCAGGTGTAGCGACGGATGATGGAAAGGCCTCAGCGAGCGTTGGATGAAGCGGGTACGATCTGAACGGCTGAGGGGAGGCTCGGAGTGATCTGGTGTAGAGCGGGAGCATCGAGTAATGATATGCGAAGCTTAGCGACCGTAGGATGTAGCTGAGGGAGATCTCAACGGCTCAGAAATGATGGGCTTGGATCCGGGTCGCGGGTCGGAGATGGATAGCTTGAGCCCATGTCTTGTGTTGGGTTACAACTGTTGCATGCGCGGGCTTTGTCTTTCTGCTCCATAGATGCTCGACTCCAATTCTTCGCTCTTTTGGCTCCTCGTTTCTCAGAACTTGATTTATTACCTAAAAACACAAAATTAATTAATACAAATATTTATTCTTGAAAACAAAGAAAACACGAGAATGCGGGATAATATCTCGATTTCTAAGCGCAAAAGATGAGTAAAATGCCAATAAAAAGGTGTATAAATATGCACTATTTGGCACTCATCAGTAACTGCCACATCACTTATGTTTGTAACCGTCAGAATGCCGACATGGACAGATGGAACAATTCAATGCCAGTATTCTGACAATAAGTTTAAATTGTAACCTTGAGACCGACATTGTTTGTTGATCACAATTCAACGTCGACATAGGTAACTGTATAGTATTTGGTGTATTTGTCAATGTCGGTAGGGGAAAGAAACTTGATGAAATAAACAACATTAACCACATAATCTTAAGGAAATAAACTTAAAAACATTAACCCAAACTAATTGCAACTAACATCATTTCTTAAGGAAATAAACATAAACACTGTTACACATAAAATGAAAGATCTCAAGCCAATTGCAACTAATATCATTTCTTGGAACGATATTCAATAAGCAAGGAAGATTTCAAATGCCTAAAAGGCTCTTTTCTCCACTTGGTATATGCGTCATGAGCTTGATACATATTCCCTCTGTATATTGCAAGAAACTCGTTGTATTTGCGACATAACTTTATGAGTGCAATTGTTCGATTTTGTACACCGTAATCAATTCTGCATTTCTTACCTTCCAAGAATTTATTCATGTAAGGACCAGTCCTAACAAGACCCCAAAAAATATTCGAAGGGCGGTGATCTTCCTGGAAATCCGATACTATGTAGTAATTTTTAATCCACTCGGTCTCTTCCTCGACATCCGCTTCTATCTTAGATTTTTTTTGACGTTTAAGGATCTCTTTAGCTTCTTTGCGATAATGTTCAAGCTTTGATTCCTATTATTCTTCTCTTTTCCTCTTAAGTATCTCTTCTTCCATTGCGGCAATTGAATTGGTGGTTTCTTCATTCCTTTTTGTTTTTCTAGTATAAGGGCAACTGAGTTGGTGGATGATAATTGATTTCCCAATGGAGTGGATAGTTTGTTCTTCTTGAGTTTTTCTTTTTCCATGGCAATGATGAAATCGGTTGTTGTTGATGGATTTGATTTGGTGGTGGATGATAATTGATTTCCCATCGGAGTGGATAGTTTGTTTTTCCTAAGTTTGTCTTTTCCATGGCAATGATAAAATCGGTAGTTGCTGATGGATTTGCCATTGAAGGTATCAAGTGCAATGGGTGAATCCATTGCATTAAATAAATGAATGCACAACGTCTTTATAGTGCCGGCATAGTCAGTGACCTAGTATCAACGCCGACACTTGTCTTTGCTGGTTTATGGTTTAAATAAATAGCTGTTGGGCATTGAATTTTGAACGAGCCGGCATTGAGATAAGGATAACCGACATGCCGACAATGACTACCGGCATTCTGTCATCTTTCAATCAAATGCCGGTGTTTCATTTTAGATACTCAACCACCGTATTTAGGAGGATGTCGTGTCGTTGCTCGATTTTTTAAGCAATTCTTCCTTTCGGTTTACCGTAATCGTGAATAAATTTGTTAAAAATCTTCAACCACATGGAATCCCGCGTTCTGTTATCTATAGTTGAAGGACGAGTTTCGGCGTACCATGCTTGGGTGATTTCTAAATCTTCCTCCGAGTCAAACGATGCCATTTGTTGTATGTAGGATTAGGTACTATACTAAGCTATTTATTGATGATTATTCTAGGGTTTAGGGTTTCTAAGTTAAGAGGCTCAAGGAGATATATAAGAACACGAGTTTTGGGCTTTTGGGTCCAAGAATTATCTCTCTTTATATAGAGAAAAACGTCAACGACTAGTATTTTTGAAAATCACCAAAACCGTCATTGAAGTAACTGTGAAATAGGATGCCGACATATGGTTCTGGTACGATTTATCATAAGATGACAATGCCGATACAAGGGAATTTCTTTACAGAGATTGGGCCAAATATGCAACTAATACCGGCATGGTTTTAAAACACTATGAAACGCCGGTACAAGGAACCGACATTCAATCTATAATAACGACTATGCCGGCATTTGTTAAATTCAAAAAAAAAACGTCTAGTTTTTTGAAAAATAAGACCGTTGGAGATTTATTTCATTATAATACCCCCCATTCCTTTGAAAAAATCTACACAAACCACCCACCAAATAACAAAAATCATTCTCTCAAGAAAGCAAGCACGGTTAAAGCTTCAAAAGGGATGGGGAATTAATCATCTACCTCTATTTGCAAAGTAAGTAGATTTACTAATAATATGATATTCACTACTATGACGCATAACTAATATAATCTTCTCTTACAGAGTCATCATTGCAAGTGTCAAATTTGCAAGTCACCTTATAATCTAGTTATGGAATGTCCTTTTATTTATTCAAAGTGTAGAAGCTGTGATGGGACACGCCGCTTTTGGATTGAAAAAAATGATGATACTAAAAATGGAAGAATGTTTTTAAGGTGTTTGAATCACCCAAAGTGCGATGAGTTTCAATGGCTGGACAAAGCTGTTGAACTAGAAGGGTACCAAAAGGGCCAATGCAAGCTTATCGATGGGTGTGATGGGTTTTATATGAAGGGAAAGGAATATGGTAAAAGAGAAGAAGAACTAGTGAAGATGATCCTTGACACCCCCATCCCGGACGATGTCTTCGAACAGATTCGTGAAAGGCTCAAAGGTTCTGCAACTGTTGAAAAGGGATGAAAATAGATAATCAATTCCATATTTTTAGCATGTTTTAATTTAAAGTTTCAAATCCAATGTAACAGATTACTTAGGAATGAAATAAAAGAGCATTTGAAATGGATTTATACTCTTGCGAGTCGGCATAGAAGCAATCAAACTTACGGTCTTAGGTTTTACATCAACTATAAAAAATTTAAAAATCATACTACTAGGCATAGATTTTAGAAAATACGACTATGTCGGTACCTTCCAAAAAGTATACAGGAACATGAAATTTTTAATCTTCTTGTTTCGGTATGGTTTTATAAAACATTTCACTGCCAGTACTGGAAACCGACATTGAATTTTAATTATCATGCATAAATAAGAATTAGTAAATAAATCTTGCAAAATAGCGTTTCACTAGAAATCTAAACATGTTCAACATAAAGCAATCACTAGAAATCTAAACATGTTCAACATAAACGAAACAACTGGATTCTGCTTAAATGTTCTTAATCAAGGTATCATAAACTAAAAGCAAACCAAACAACTAAAGAGTTAACCACGAGGTACTAACGAAAACAACTTTGGAATTGTTCAAGACGTAACAAACACCATCGAAAAAAAAAACACAACTAAAGAGTTAATCACTTGGTCTTTTGCTTCTTTTGGGTAGGTTTCTTCTTAGTTTCCTGAACAAAGCTTTTGCACTAGGGTCGGTTGCTTCAATTCTATCAAGCTTTTTCTCGACTTCCTTCATTTCTTCAAGGGATAACACCTCTCCTTCCCGATACTTGCAACCCAACATCTTCTTTAACTTGCCAAGCGACGCTAGCTAGTTTAATACATCAAACACATAATTAGTATACATATAAGATTATGTGTACATTAAACGACTAAGAAATTAACAATACTTACTTGAAATCCAACGGTCTTATTAAGTTGGGTCATCGTAGGTGGTGCATGTGCGGGAGTTGGAACGGAAGGGTTTTTCTGGGGAGGAACTTGGACGTGATCCAGGCAGGACGACATAAGGATGTGACCATTGCGAGTAATCTTTCATGTAGTCGGCATCAACTTCATCACCGTTTTTGGCCAATCTCAACTTCTCCCACTAACTAAATCTACCAAACGGCGTGGTTCCTTATCACTCCAATCTTTTGGGTCCGGTTTTGAACATACTCTACATGCAACCGATTTGGAGTCGAAAAGCACCGAGAAAGGTCAAGATCAAAACAATGAAAAGAGGCCGTCTGGAAATGTGCTAATTGCTTATATCTAAGTTGGAGCATCACACGTGTAGGATTAGCCATAAAGTATCCTTTTGGGTGGAACAACGGCCCATGGTAAAATGCAACGTTACCAAACCTCAAAACTATCGGTTTCCTCTAGCCTCCTTGTAAGGGTCGAACACAACATCTTTGGTACTCATTACGTCCAATGCCAATCTCATATCGATCAGTTGACCTATGCTACCGGGCTTTGGAGTATTATTGAACTCGTATCTCTTAGTTATAGGCGTATCGGGTTCGGGAAGGTCTATGATCTTCAAGGAGGGGTAGACCTTGAACAAGGTTGGGAAGTGTTCATAACCCCACACCTATTCCAATGTAAAGCAATAATTTTTGTTTCTAAGTTCATGATAAGGGTACATGTGAACAATATACATAATAACATAAGTTTAAAAACAAAATTACCTGTAGTAGAGTGAAATTCCCGACAAATTGGCTGGTTTTAACCTTAGAGGGCCTTCTCATCTCCGTCATCAAATGTGCCATTACGGCGGTGCCTCAAGAATAATTATAGACATCTTCCAACGGATCCAAGTACTGAAGGTAGTTCGCACTAACCTTGTTGCCATAGATGTCAGGGAATACCCTAGTGCCAAAATGTATACTTGGGTATGCGGCATAAAGATATATCAATTTGTTTAGGGTCCCATCCATCTTCCAAACTTCTTTTCTTTGTGTTTTTAAAATTCTTCTTAAGCAGCGTCAACTTGATTGTTTTTGTCTCACCAGACGTGGATTCATAAAAGCTCTCCACAGAAGTTTTATAGTCCCAACCAAACAACTTGTTATTCAGACCGTGCAACTTCGACCATTCTAGGTCCAGACACTCAACTCCTTCTGCAATTGATTTGCCGATAAAATTCAAGCCTAGAATGTTCTGAGCATCTTCAGGGATGAAGGTCATCTCCCCAAAAGGGAAGTGCATGATATCTATGTTTCACCATGATACCTTTCGGTGAAGCAATTGTGATAGAAGAATTAGGCTTCACATAATTTTCAACCAAATCATATAGACTGGTATCCTTTACTATTTGTTGGACCTCTTCACATTCGTCGGACAATTTCCTACAATCCGCGGTTTGGTTTGCAAACACACACGGCCTTCTTATGATCCTACAATTAAAGAAAATACAATTAATAGATTTTATATAAATACAAAATAATACATATGTACAAGATAAAAAAATGCTTACATAGGTTTGATAGATAGTACGAGCCTACGGGTTCTTGTATCCAAATAGTGTTTTTGGTTCCGGCGCTTCACCCCAAATTCTACCACGTCCAAGGTCAGGTATCATGTCATTAATATGAGGAAGGTGGGAACCTTTAATTTTCACTTTGACGTTTCCCTTCTTGCCATTGCCTTTTTTTGGTTGTTAACTTGGCCCACCAACTTTGCTTTGGCTTGCTAATTGACTCTCCTCTTCATCTTGCTCATCTTGATCATCGT
Organism: Papaver armeniacum; assembly: GCA_023531295.1. Classification (NCBI taxonomy): domain Eukaryota; kingdom Viridiplantae; phylum Streptophyta; class Magnoliopsida; order Ranunculales; family Papaveraceae; genus Papaver; species Papaver armeniacum. The sequence goes on from JAJJWW010016113.1 coordinate 14,136, forward strand.
GCACGGATTGCAACTCGACTACGGTCACCACCACTCTTCCAAATTATCCCTCTTGTATCAGCCCCCAAATGCATTTTACGACCTTCATCTTCCCCTTGAGGAGGCGGAGACTGAGGAGTATCAAGACCGTCCTTCCTTCTTCTCTTAGTGACAACATCTTTAGTTTTTGTTTTGTCAGCTTCCTTGGATTTTGACCTATATCGTAAGCACGAAAAGCAATGAATATAAGACAACTCACCTTAAGTTTAATACCGGCATTGACTACCTTAAAATAAACCACGTGGTACAATGTTTCGGCAGTAAACATTGACTATCGACAGTGCCGGTACCAAGTACCGTCATACAACCTAAAATCTATGCCGGTATTTGTGAAAAGTTTCATGTATGTTTTAAGTCCAGTACCGGCATGCTCGAATTATTATAAAAGAATGCCGGTACCCAAAACCGGCATACAATGCAACCAAAAATCTATGCCGGTACTGGTGACAAATTCATAAACTCTCATGTATGTTTTAAGTCCACTACCTAGCATACAATTATTATCAAAGACTTCCGGTACTAAAAAAAACGGCATTGTATTCATCCTATATTGAATGCGGTAGGGGAAGTCGATTTGGTGAATGCAGGGTTGGAAACCCGTACTATATTCATCCTAGATTGAATGTAGGAACACAAACCGTCTTGTGTTCATACAAATTTCGGTCTTAGGTATTCTGCGAAACTGTTTGTTTGAGCTAGGGTTTGCGATTCTAACCAAAACCCATTGCTATAAATAGATTTAAACACTCATAAACTAGTTCAAAATCACCTACCTTCTCACAGAAGCCATGCTTGCGAGGGGTTGATCGTCAGAGAACGTTGCTTCTTCGTCTTCTTGCTCTTGAGCAAGCTTAGCAATTCTTTGTTCCTATTTTTGTTGAGCAATCGATTTTGAGTTCGATTGGGCATTTGCTTTCTTTCGTGGAGGCATTTTTTATGATTCGGGTAGGTTAATCGACGAAGAAATTTTTGAATCGACGATTAATCGATGAAGAACGGATGAGGAACGATGATTTTTTTTTTCAAAACCTAACCCTAAGAGTGCCGGTACTGAATTAAAAAGAATGGGGGATATGTTTTGATTATTTGATTTTAATGTTTTAGGAGAAAGGGCATAATGGTCTTTTCATAATGTTTTTTAATTAACCAAAGGGTATTTTAATATTTTCATACCAAAAAACACCCCTTAACACACACCATGGGTTGGGAGAAGTAATCAATATCCCCCAATTCCTTTTTATATCCCCCAATTTCGCGTTCTAAATTAACATTACATGGACGATGATTTTTATTGAACCATCATTTGGGGCATACCAAAAATTTTTGGGGCATACATATGGATGACCCTAACTAGTGTGCGGTGATAAGGGGTATCTAATGAGTGGTTAAATTACTTAGATACCCTTGATTAATTAATTTATTTAATATATTCATTTTATTTATTCATTTTTTTTTTTAAAAAAAAAAATTATTTTTTTCTTTTCTTATTGCATGGAACTTTTTTTTACAACAATTACAAAGCAAAGTTTGGCTAACAATAAAATCAAATTACCAGTCGAACTTCTCTTTTTTTTTCCATCCCGAAAGTGTCATTGACAGTTGGTGATAATTAAACACAAAGATGTTAGACGAACTTCTCAAACCTAGAAGCTTTCCGTAAGAAACTGTCTTGCGAGCATTATACAGCAGCCATCAAAGTGCTGGCCTCAAATGGAGTTGCTCCCTGTGATGAGACAACACTTACAGAATTATCACATAAGCAAGATGTCATTCTTTTCTCTGCACAAGGGGTACAACAGGGAGATCCACTTGGACCTCTGCTATTGCTCTCACACTTCACCCAATTGTGAAGAACATCGCCTCCAACTGCAGTCTAGTCCTACAGGCGACAGAACTATTATTGGTGATACCCTAGAGGTGGCTAAAGCTTTACGCATCATTCAGTAGGAAGGAGGCAGTCGAGGTCTTCACCTCAATATTCACAGAAAAAAGATTTTTTGGCCTAACGAGGACCCTCGCAACTATGATTCATACGTCATCCCCTCCAACATTGGCAGACCATCATCTGGAGTAAAACTCTTAGGCGGCCCTGTAAGTCTTGACTTACAATTCTGTAAAGATATGGTCATGTAACGAGTTGATAAAACAATCGAGCTTATGAATGTAGTAAAGAAACTCAAAGACCCCCAATGTGAGCTTCTACAGTTGCGCAATTGCTCAGGGATCTCCAAGCTATATTTCACTCTGCATACAACCACTTCTGCTACAGTACAACATGTTGTCTCTCACTTCGGCGACCATTTATATCAATATTTAAGACTGTTGATCACCGCAGATGGGACTAGCTTTGGACCTTTACAGTTTCGTATAGAAACTATCCCTATAAAGGACAGAGGGGTGGAGTCTACACCATGTCCGACACAGCTTCATACTGTTACTTAGCCTCCCAGTTTCAGACACAAGCTGTTAAGAAAATCATTCTACATAGTGCGGCCCCTATAAACCCAAGTGTTACGATTCTGCAGGCTTTGCAGACATACAACCAAGTTTGTGGTAATCAGTCTTCCCCACTCAGCTTTGATATTACAACCCCCCACCCTATGGATTCTATGCATTCCCTGGCTGCAACATATTTTGAAGTTGTCAAGAAACAGATACCCAACACTTTTCCGTTGTCTGCACGAGATTCTGTAATTTGGCAGAGCAACAAGTTGAAGCACGCACAAGATTACTTGCTAGTTGTTCCCATATGCGGCTTAAATCAGACGCCCGGTCCTCGACAGTTTCGATGCTTCCTCAGCTATCGCTTAGGCATTCCGTTGTTCGCCGAAGGCATTCATTGCACCAGTTGCAATAGGGAGATAGACATATATGGAGATCATGCCCTCCATTGCGCTAGTGAGGCCGGACTTAAGTTTTGCCACGATCTCGTGCGTGATGTCCATGTCGATATATGTTATAGGGATGGAATAGCTTCCAGGAAGGAAGAAACACTTGGTCTCTTCTCGGGGAATAACACTAAACTATTACCGGCTGACCTGCTAGTTTATAATTGGCAGAATGGAAAAGACACGTGCTTCGACATCACAGGTGTTTCGCCTTTCACGAATGATATTCGTTACTTTGCACCCGGCCAGGACATTGCTAGAGCAGTTCTTCGAAAGCGTAACAAATATCTTGCCGCTTGTGAAACTCATGGGTACGAGTTGGGTATTCTGGCCTCCACCACTGTAGGCGAACAAGGCGAGGACACTATCACTTTCTTGAAGAGATCGAAGAATTGTCTTGCGAACAATAATGCAAACTGTGCCTCTGGAAACTTTCTATTTCATAGAATAGGAATTGCAATCTAAAAGAGCGTTAGTGCGCAGTTGGTGGCTCGACTACCAACAAATTCTGTATAAATAACTCTTCGTTTATTTTCAATAAAAGCCCTCAAAGGTGACTTTCAAAAACACTATTTAACACTCGGTTTTGTCTATTCTATAGGCCCCAAAATTTTTGGGTATGCCCAAGGTGATGGTTCTTTTTATTTCTAGGGCAGCAATGATGGTATCTCTGTGTTTTCTGGGCCTAGTCTTGGTGGCGTTATGTGACTCGGGCCCAGAAAACACAGGCACATGTTTTTTTGTGCACAATAAAATAGCTAGGTGTCGGATTACTATTGGAGGGGCACATAGGGCACAGAGAACTTTGGGTTCATACGATCTGGAGCCTGTCCCGCTTAAGTAATGCGTCCAGATTCCAGAACCTTCCAGAAAAATACGAAAATAGTCTCAACACAACTACATTCCTTTTACACAGCTTGCTTCCTGAACATTCCATCCAAGGAGGTTCCAATTCTCGGCTAAGAGCTTAGGTTACAAATAGAGGCTTCCTGAGCTCCTCCATAACACAATACATTCTCTGGGTTCCTTCTCTATTCTAAAGGAAATTTAATTCCTCGAGCAACTGCAGTCTGGTGCGATCGTATACTAAAGATCAAAAGAGCAAAAAATTTGAAAATTTAGGTTTAGTCCGTGTTTGCAACGCGATGGGGAGACTAAAATTTGGTCAAAGCGTAGAGGAGATTACTTTGAATCGAACGTAAGAGGAGGTTCGCCCCATTGTCATCGGCGTAACTTTGAGGTTACGCCTTAAATTTTTTTTTTTTTTAATGGGAGTAAGTTTGAGCTACGCCCCATTCGCCATAACTTTAAGTTGCGCCCCATTTTTTTTTGTTTTGTTTTTTAGTGTGAGGCGGAGTTTTGGTTACACTGTTCGGGCGTAACGCACCAATTGCGCCTGACAAGACCAGACTAAAGACTAAATATGATCGGGTTTTGGTTATAGTCCGGGTCTTTGGTCTTTAGTCCGTCTCCACTTTGCGTGCATTTTTTACCAAAAAATTTGGTTATACTCCACGACTGTGGATGCTCTCACCGTGCCAATGCAGGAATGTACACAAATTAAAAGTTTGGAAGTGTACACAAATTAGCAGGAATTACAACTGCTAACGCTGGAAATTTCTACAAAATATGATTATAGCAGAGGATCCTGCTGAAATGACTAATTCTTGCTTATTCCAATCAAATCACGTTTTCATACCTGAAACATTATGTTTTACAGAAAATCCTGACAGACCATGAGAAAAACAAGGGCACTTTCTAAATATTCAACTAACTGAAGTTGACTATATAGCTTATTGTTTAACTAGAAAATTATTTATTGACCTAGTTGACTAACTGGTTAACGGCCGAAACCCAAATTTGGACAGAAGAACCAAATCCTATTAGACATACCAAAACTATTAGGATCCAAATGCAAAATAACTCTAACCAAAAAGTAAACATTGTAGCAAAAGAGAAGTTCGGAGAACATGAACAAAGGCGAATTCCAATATAATATTTTATATATCAATCAGTACAACATTTTTAAAAGATGTTCATCAATCATTTCCCTGCATACACTGTTGTGATCATGGGAGACGGTAAATACCTCAACCTTTAGAATCGTCACATATATAATTTGTAGTATAAACCTATAATTTAGAATTTGAAACGCGTATATGCATTCTAGTTGTATCAATTAAATGCTACCACTCGGCACTCTGCTTACTTGATATATGAACCCAAGTTCCCACACTAGGAATACCTTGATGAATAACATACAGTATGTAGTACCCGGATGGAGCAAGAATACTAGATTTAGGCGTTCTAACTTCGGTAGTGTACGTGGATGTTGCAAGCTTGAGGGAGTTTCCACCTCCCAAGTACAGCAACCTTTGATTCATGGAATAAGAATGAGTTGCGAACGAAGGGATACCATTGTCACCTTTACTCCCCGTGGGCTAAGTATACCTGCAATCGTATATTGAACCCTTAAAATTTCTCCATAATTTAGACTTGTTTGTGCTGTAGGCAAAACAATGGTAGGTCGGATGCTGTCGAACTCTGTACCCAAATATGCCGGTGAGAACGCTTCTAGACTTAAGTCTGTCGGGAAATCAACTCCTGAGAATATGTAACCATCATGAGGATTACTACCTCCTATTAAAACCCTGCCATCCCTCAGTAAAACTGATGATGAGTGGTACATTCTTGGTGTTTTTGATGGGTTTTGGACTTGAAATCTTGAACCGACTGCATTATCTGGGAAGTAAATAAATGGACTCAGAACTGGGTTTGAAGCACGTTCATACCCGGACGTTCCACTTGAAGCACCATTGACGATCAAAACGTTGCCATCAGGAAGCAAAGTCATATCATTCATGACCCTAGGTGTGGGCATATTTTCCATGACCCATTGCGGTGAAGAATCGGTGATCTTGATTCTCCCGCATGTCCTCAAAGCTGTAACGAGAACTCCTTTACTGGCCTGAGCATATGAACCTCTTGGTGCACCGCCGCAAATCAGTACTTCAGCTTCAGTGCCAGATGGGCTCAATGGAAGTAGCACTGATGAGCCTGAACTTGGGTAATTCCGGGGTCACCACCGGGTATTTGCGGGTACGTTCTTACAATGGAATTCTTGTTGTAGTCGAATAAGATTGATTGGTTATTGGCAAAAATGAATAAGTTGCCGTCTACGTTTAGATGAACAAAAGGGTATAGATTGTTTTCTTCACCCGGGTCATTTGTTTGAACTAGAAACGGAAAATCGACAAGTGTTTTTGATGTCGGGTAAAATTCGTAATTAAACGACCGTCGACCACCGATGACAATAATCCTTCCATCGGGCAATATATGATTTGTGGCGTACCATCTCGGTGCATTCAGTCCATCGAATTCCTGCCAGTCACAGTCGGCACAGGGACGAAAGTCTCGATATTTCTTCTCACCATCATTGAACCCTCCCGTTTGCAGTAGACGCCCATCCGCCAAAACGGAACCCGATGAACAAAATGGATCAGTTTGAACCATTAGTGGTCGAAACGAGTTAGCATTAACGTCATATTCAAGCGAATGAGCTGTGCAATCAACTTTAAGAGCCAAATCATCAGGATTATACCGACACACACCATTAGGTAACGATAAATTAGACGGACCGAAATCAGTTCTATCGAATATAATAACACGATCATTGTAAAGTAATTGCATGTGCATTGCTGAAACACCAATGTTTTCCTGTAATAGTTTCCATTCTCCTAAAGTAGCCGCACGGGCAAGATTCGGATGACTTTTCCGGCCATGCATAAAAGTTGCCAAACAAGCAAAGAAAGAATGACATTCATAGCTGTAGCAGTAATCATGTTTTAAATAATGAATGAAAATAAAGAGAGAAGAATATAATTCTAGTGTTTTTTGTTCATGAGAAGAAGATTTCTCTGATGAGACTGTCTCTACTCTATGGTTATCTATTTGCTTATATATGCTAGTTTAGCGTGGTTAGAAAGTCGTAAAAGCAAAAAAAGACTAAAAATGTAGCACATAAACAACAATTAGGTAAAACTTGTGGTTCATCTTGATATTCTTTTCTTGGTAGAATTCTTTTCAAACTTGCAAGTTCATTGTATGGGGTTTTGTTTATTATTAAACATTTGGTTAATGAGTTCAATCAAGTTTTCTTTCTCAGAACATATTAAAAGTCCAACAAGTCTTGTTACGTTTCTGCTTAAATATAGATATTGTTTGGTTTTGAATCTGATATAGATATTGTTTCTTAGACCAAGCTGTCTAATCCAATTCTAACAGTCCAACAGCATAAAAGATGGCGGATGAGTAAACAACGCCTGATATTGAGTGCTGATTGAAAGAGTGATTGACGGTTCGGCGGGTTATAAACGGCGTTTGGATGGGGCGCAAATTTAATTTAAAATCCGCTTGGTGTTGGGCGGACAGTAACATAGCGCCCAGTGTTGTACGCAACTTCTATAACCTTTCAGAGGAGAGATGCATTTTAAAACTACGTTCGTTGATATATAATCTAATCATGCCCCACTCGGGCGAACTTTTAAACCACGCCCAGATGTAGGCGGACTTATAAAGTACGTTTGGTTGGGCGAACAGTAAAACCACGGCCAACCAGGCGGTCTTTACGTACATTTCAGACACCCATTCAATGGCCGCCTACTCTTAGATGCTACTTGTATTAACACTTGGTCCTTCATTATGTTTGGTCCGGCTCGGCGACTACATTTGGTCCCAAACCCTAGAAAAGCCAGACTATATTAACGCTTGTCCTTCATTATGTTTGATTCTAGTCTGGCTTTTAGTCCATGGATGCTCTACCTCTGATTGTTTTATGCAAACCAAACTGGCCGGGCTGTTCCATTTACATGTTTGTCGACGGAGCAAAAGTATATTTTAGAACTCTGGTGCAGAAAAAAAAACACGCACACACACTTTCTTGTTTCTGTTGGAGTTGTGCCTTGAATACGGTTTGTATTCAGTTGGGCTTGTCCCAATAGCCTGACCCGTTTGCCCATTTATTCTCTTTTGTTGGTAAGAGAAACTAATGTATTAGAGGAAGAGAGAGTGAGGCACCAAAAAGGGGGCTAGGGTTCTTGAGAGGGGGTTGATTCAATACCTTGTAATCTTGTTGGATACATAGTGAAATCGTTATCGTTGTCTTCCAAAGTGGATGTAGATCATTGATCGAACCACTATAATTCCTTGTGTTGTGTGTGCTTGATTTACTTTTGATTTCATTTCTATTTCATTTCTTGATTGATTGTGCTTGGAATAGCCATTAGTTTTAACAGTTTCTATAAATTATATGGAATTGGTTTGTCAAATTAATCTGATTTTTTTCTTCCTAAAACAATATTGTAACTAAAATATATCTTACAATGATAATTAGTAATTTTGCAAATGATCTTGAATATTAGTTAAATTTTTGTCAGACCCTCAGTGTCAGATATCAACCATGTGTAGTTTACTTATCTTTTGAAATAGTTCATGCGTAGTTTATTTATTAAATACCCTATACATGAAAACTATATCAAATAATTCGATTACAATTAGCACATAGATTACCCATATGAATTGCGATAACAATATACTTTACTTCAATTATATTCCTGTAACCTGGACGATGCAATAATAAAATGAAGATCAAATATTGCAATTTGCAAAAACAACTAAATCGAAAATGTTTTTCGGGCCATTATTTGATCCGAAAATGTTTTTTTCACCCAGGAATTGTCGTTATTGGTTTAACTGACCAATTTTTTGTTATTTGATCCGTAAGACTATTAAGAGTGTTTGGTGGGGACGGTGTGACAAGTGTTTGCTCTGCCATATCATTATATGATAATAACTATTGTCGACAAGTTTGACAATCCTTATTACAGATGGGCAGTACACTGGCTATACGTAGCTACCTATGTTTGCACATTTTTACAGTTTTACCGACTCAATTATACAATTTTTACAGAAAGAGATGCAACAAATTTATTGAGAGTAAAAAAAAAGAAGAAATTTCCAAAGGTGTCTAGTTTTAATTAAATATCCTCAAAAATAACAATATGATTATTGTCTCGCCAAATTCGCCAGAAAATGACATTAAAATTCATAAGAAAACACAGATCGGAGCATATTTGAATTAGTCATACAATCATCAGATCGGAAGAAGTTTGGATGTCTATACAAATTAGCAAGCACACATAGCTTACAAAATAAAATTCTGCAAATGACTAATAAAAATTAAACAAAATAAAGATTACAGCAAAATTTTGAAACAGCAAGAAGTGAATACATTCTCAAAAGAGAAAATACACAACAAAATTTTAGATCCATTTCCATTTGTTATTGCTCTTCATCTTTTTCTCCTCTTCCTCTAGAATCCTAATCTGTTCTGGAAATCTGTCATACTACCCAACCCTCTCCTCAAGGTGCGCCAACAATAAATCACAACACCTACTCACAAAGGATATTATGAGATGTGGGAAGATCAAGAAGCAGGGAGAGGAATAGATTACTAAAGATGAGACAGAGGTAAAAATGTGGAAAACGAAAAACAAACTAACGACCAAAAAGGAAAATCAAAAGTCAAGATGAGAAGGTAAAATTGTATGATTGTTTTGTTTTGAGAGGAGAAATCATCATGCTGATATTCTTTCTCCACCAGATTCCAAACCAAAAGGAGGACTCCGTTGTTGTTCTTCAATTTCAGAACTTACAGCCGCCAGCATAATTTGATTTTAGGGTTTTGAATTTGGAGGAATTGAAATGAGAAACAGATCTAGATTGTTCACTACTTGTGTATATGGAAACACAGAGGGGTATTTCTGTAATATTTGCAAGAGATATTTCTTTTTCCAATATGACTCTGTGGTGAAGGTCCGACTCTAATTCAGCCAGCACAGCAGCATCTTCTGTTTGGAATAAATTTTTATCGCAGTAATTTATGAAACCTATGTTGTACGGACACGCCTAGAAGGATGCCGTAACCGTGTCGGACATAATGACCTGGACACGACACGGTTACGACACGCGCAATGGACACGCCACTTCATGTGTCGCGTAAAATCGACATTTGACACTTTGCGGACACTATTTGACACTTTAGGACACACCATAAATGAGTAATTTTGGTATGGAAAATCAAAATAAACTAAATGCTGAAGGCTAATTTAATCGCTCTTTAGTCATATCCAAACATTATTTATGAAAAACTTGATCAAAATTTTATAATTATTAAATATTATTTGTTAGTAATCAAGTATTTTGAAAAATAAAAATAATTATTATCTTGTGTAGATTGTTGTAGAATCTCATTTTAATGACGTGTGTAATACATAAAACGTGTCCCCATAACCAATATTTTTGAGATTTGACGTGTCCCCGTAACCGTGTCGTGTCGTAACTGTGTCCCGTGTCCGTGTCTGTGCAACATATTATGAAACTGTAAAAATCTTTGGTAGAGTTACCATATAAATTTCCTGACTTAGAAATTCTAGTTATTGTGGACGCCAAGACAGGCAAGATAGTAACTTACTTGAGTTAAGAAGCTTCAGAATTAGATTCTTCCGCAATACCAGAACTATTAGTCAAATTTCTTTCATCCAAATTTCTTCACAAATAGCAATATGCAGCCATTTTTGTGAAATTACTGCGTTCGGTTTTCACACTAAATTTCCAGTTCACCAAAAAGAATTCAACGGACACTTGGGATTGTTTTACAAACCTTAAGGAGATAAATTGGAGACCCTATGGCAATGATGGAAATACATGAAGTTGAAAATTTCGCAATAATGACTTGATTTCTAAATTTCTTGTAAATGAAATTCCATTATAATGGGAGTATCTGTACCAATTCAGCAACATCCTTAATAATGACATTGACTCTAGGAATGGCTAATTGGTATCAAAGCAACTAGAATAAGGTAAACTGGTATCGAAGCTCATTTGAGTATTGATCGAGGTAAGAGCAACTTTAGTGTTGTTGCTGTAAGCTGTTGCTGTAAGCCATATACGGCAACAAAAGCAGGCATACGTCCCATATCTTTATATTCTCATACGGGGTGTCTATATATCCAAATTTGTTTAACTACGTTGATCGGTCTCCCACTACGTCGCATACCAAATTGCTAAGCCGAAAAAGAAAAAAGCCATATATACAGCTTGAGAATTTGAGAATACAGTAACTCAAGTCTGCAGTTGCTCTAAGCAGTGTACAAAGGAACATCTACTATTCTTGGATTGAAGTTACCACCATAAAGGAGTATTACTGAATCAACGTTCAGATGGTAGATCTTTCTAGTGCAGACACTTGGAATGTAATAAAATGAACACGTGGTTGAACTCCACCCAACTAATACTAAACCATCCATCATCTATCCTAGCTAACCTTCAACATATTAGTTACAAATGGTGGTTCCCTGCTCAATTACTAGTTCATACCGACCACATAAGAGATGATCTATAAGAATTCAATACATGATAAGAAATTGTAAAATATTTGTACATGGTCTACATCTGCAAGAGCAGACAGAGAAACAACGAACGTAATGGGAAAAACAATTATACTAAAAAAACATATAGGTAACATGCATAATACTATGGATACCTGGGACTCGTGCATCTTCGAAATTCGCGTGAAGTGAAGAAGACTCGCTATTAAGTTCAATCAATATATTATCCATCTGTCGATTCCAAGTGAACCAGCAACCACAGAAAGTTTAGCAAAGTTCTGACTACACAGCACATGAATTCCACTAACTGCTTCCTATGTACAAAACGAAAAATTCACGAATTACCAAAATAACACAAATATCTGAGATATCTTTCAACTAGATAAACATCCCAGTTTGATAGAATGATGAGCATCTTCCAGAACGCTCACGGTTGTCCTGTTTTTCTTCATTTTATTCTCAATGTGTCTTCCTCTTCTTTTTATGAGTCATCTTCATCAACATCACCCAAATGTACTTCCCCTAGATATGTACCCGTGTCTAGTGAAATTAGATTCTCCACATAGACAGAAGTAAGGAAAGGGGAGGTTATTAAATCCTTGTGCACCTTCAGAGGTCTAGCTGTCTCATGTTTCAGGTCATACAAAACAAAATGCGAACACTTTTGTTTGTATGCTCCAAACAAAATCTTTCCATTCTCTAAAAACTTTAAAGGGATCGAGTCTTCCAATAAGTTAGAGTTACCTATGCCAAGGGTGAAAGGTTGGATCCAGGATTTCTTCGCCCCATTGTCCTTCAACTCCCAGAATTCAAGACTACACCCATACTCATCCTCAATTAACCAAACAGATCCTCCTAAAACACACAAGTGTAAGTGGAGAAATACGCATCGATTTCATTGGGTATTGGTATCTGATCGAACTCTTCTTTCTCGAAATCAAAGCGAAGAATTATTTCGTTGTCCAAGTCCTCTCCAACAAAGGCTTTCCAGTGATGAGCCCCGCATACAGGTAAACGACCGATATCAGGTGTATATTCGTACGAAAGTTTATCAACCTGGATGTCCTCAAGTTTTCTCCATGAATTTGATCTTAGTGAAAACACTTGAACCTCACACCAGCCTTTCTTAAAACCCTGTGCAATGCGCACCACTTTAAAATCCTCAACTTGGTAATCATAACCAAATCCATATTCTACAAAACCCCCTAGGCGCTCCTTTAATCTACTTGGTGGATTTGGTAACTTCTTACATTCATTAGTCGTGGGGTTCCAAAGGATAAGTACAGCAGATTGGAACTTGTTAACATGCCTCAAGAAAATCAAGCCATTACAACATCCAAAAAACTCAATTCCCTTCTTCAGAGATTCCACGGGGTATTCAACATGACTAGAGACCTCAAATGTAGACGATAATGGATCATAATTAAAGGTATATATATCATTCTGATTGTGAAACATGAGACTAAACCTGTTCATCTCAACAGCATACTCATTGCTTTTTAATAAATTCGGGGTTTCTCAATAAATTGCACAACGCTTTGTTTACACCTGAATCGTGCGATCGACTTTGCAGGCAACGGAACAAGGATGTCTGATAGGATAACCAATGGTAAGTTCTCCATTCCTGCAGTTCAAACAACACGAATTAAGAAAATCATGCAAGTAATAATCTTCAAAAGGGAATTACAAACAAGAGTAACCCATCATTTTACGCTACGAATTCATTGAATCATTGGGTAGCTAGGACCAATTTGTGTTTATTCTGAACCGCAAATATCAAATCAACATTCAGCAGTTCGGCACATCAAACTGCTAATCCAAATTTTGGGTTACAATTCTAAATTCTTTGTTAACCTGAAATTGATAAACTCTAGGATCCTGAATTTAACCAAACTAAATAGCTGCAGTTAAACAAAAGTTCGAAACACCATTAACTTGCAGCAGTATGCCGAACAAAATTCAAACAATTTGAATTCAATCCATATATTCTCTAATTTCAACCAAAATGAGAAATTCAAAAAAAAAAAAAAAAAAAAAACACCCAAATCAAATTAGAAAAGATCTGAGAGAGAGAGAGAGTACCTGCGGCTACAAGATCTGAAAGGAACAAAATGAGAGAGATCTGAAATGCAATTCGCAGAGAGTGAATGTGTGGAGTGTTTGGAAGGGATAACGGAAGTATAAAATCTAGTTTTTATTGTTTAGTAAAAGGATAGCGTTGGTTTACTCCTTATGACCCTATCTTATCTTCTTTGTACCTCATATAGTGCGGGTAAGGGTAATCCAAAAGGGTCTCAATTACGTGGACCCACCACACCAAACAAAGTTAAAAAGGATAATGAGTGGACTCTTAAAAGGAATTAAGAAGATAAAGGTAATGAGTGGAACACTTAAAGGGAATCAATTACGTGGGTCCACACCTTATCTTATCTTCTTTGTTTGGTGTCTGGACTCTTAAAGGGAATCAATTACGTGGTCCGCGCTATATGAGGTTAGAGTCGTTGGACCTTATCTTACCTTACTAAACAAAGGTAATGAGTGGAACCTATGAAGCACGGACACCTCAAAACCGGTGACGTATCTAGTGTCCAGATTGGCCCTTATCGATGTTAATGACACTTGGAATGACTTTGGGGATACGTATCGGACACTCCCGTTTAAAGTGTCCTTTTTATTAATTACGAAAAGGGTGAGGATACTTCTCGGATACTTGCAGAGGGGACACTTCTTTATAGTATAAGATATATATTATACATATATATATTGCCAAATATTTATATACGAATATGTCAAAATTTTTTAGATATGTAATATATTCGTATTTATCAAAAATTATTCTATATAAGCGGTATATAAATGTCTAACCCTAACATTCTTATTCAATATTGATGAGTGATGGGTCGAGTGAGAGTTTAGATAGTTTTTATCTATTTATTTTTTAATATTCCAGATAGTATTTTAGAATTTTCTTACTTTATGTGATTCTTTTCACTATTAATAAATCAAATATTTTTTAATTAATACACGTATCCCAACGTATCACGTATCCCCATTTTTAAAATTGACGAATCCCCCGTCGGTATCCCATATCCGTATCCCCGTATCAGTATCCGTGCTTCATAGAGTGGAACACTTGTGTGGTGGGTCCAACCCCAATAAGAAAAAGGGAATCAATTTAATTTATCCAAAAATAACAAATCTTAAAAATATAACCTCCACCATTGGGGATAGTTCATGAACAAAGCATTATTATTTTGCCACAAAAAAATCACCCCATAAATATGAATCTAAATAAAAATTCCACGTAGGATTTTTAGCACCCACTGTTGGAGATGCTCTTAGAGCTAAAGCAAAATGGCGGTCTAAGCAAATTTGGGTCTCGGGGAAGATTTAGTCACAAAAGAAAAGATTACATTCAACTTGGGGTTCACAAATACAAATCCTTGATCATGGGTCAATGGCAGAGAAAAATGCAGAATTTTCAGCACAAAATTTTATATCTGGAGGGAATATTTCGATGAATAGACAAATTTTTGTTAGGACGCGGTTTTTGGATTGAAAATCGATTTGCGGACAACGGAAAATTATAGGCAATGGCAAAAAAAATATTATAGGTTATGATGCAGATTTTAAATTACTAGTTGTCGATATATTTGGATCGCTGTAGCTGATTTGTTTAATAAGATGTCATTTTTCTTCTTTGGATCAGTTTTTTAATAAGATGTCATTAGATCATCAAGTAAACAAGACTTAAGGTTATATGGTACAATACATTCTCTTTGTTATTTTTTTTTTTTTTTTGAAAAGAGGTATTTATTTATTTAGGCGACGATTAGTCCACGATTACAGATTTTAGGAATATAGTATTCCTAGTCTTTACAATTGGGTAAAAAAACAGTTGAACCAATTCCCAATTATAACCATTAACTTCTGACGTAGTTGTTCGTCGCGACCTTATCCCCATGATAGCATTGTTATTCTTACGAGTCTTGATCCCTGTTACCTGCATAGTTACATCACCAAGTTGGTTGTTTCCTGACTTGGGTGTCCTAGTCAACAGTTGGTGTAGGACACAACAGATACCACTAGCTAAATATTTGTTGGTGGTGTTATGGTGATAGATCCGGAGTGTGAAGGTTGTTAAACCTTCTTCAATGACTATCCATAAGAATAGCCTAAATTTTGACGGATACTTCAGTGTTTGCACGTTGAAGTGATCCATTGGTGCTGGTGATGGTTGTGTAGCCGAGTGGCTGGTGGATTGGTAGCTGTTGATGTTGATGTGATTACTGCTGCTATGATGTGGTCTGTGACTGTCGCCCCCACCATCTGTGGGCACTTTTTGTTTTTGTTGTTGATGTAAAGCTTGCATAGAGGACTCCTGCTGTTGATGACTCGCAAGACCTAAAGTACTTCTAACACACTTGTATGGAAACATAGAAGGGAAATACAGGAAATGAAATACTAGACCTAAAACTAGACTTAAACAAGTACACTTGACTAGATTATTCATAAACAGAAAGGCAAATACTAGAACTATCCTAGAATTGTGCGTAGGACTACGCAGATTTTGGACTGTCAATGGCTGCAACTTTTGACAGTCCGGCCACATGGTATTCATTGAGCTTGCGAGAGTTGGATCCCAAACTCTCGCATTTCTTCATTAACGGCATGTGTTGCTGGACCACCCATAGATGAACTTGCTCTCTTTTCATTATCCCTTCCTTCAGATGTGGATATAACATTATATGGGCTTGGACAATGTACTTTGAACAAATTACCTTTCGTTGCAAGCATTCTTTTTGTGGGATAACAAAAATCCACGTGGTCACCCCCACCCCATTTCTGTCCAAAAGCTGTCACGTGTCGTCGGGAAGGACCCTTATCCCTTCGGTTGTCAGAAGCAAGAGAGACACCGACAAACTCTTTCCCCAAAGTAAGATATGTTCCCTCCAGAGAAATTGTAACCCGAACCCATTTCATACCGGGTCGAAATGCGTGGGTCTTTCTAACAGAGAATGCTTCCGAATCCATAACCCAAGGTGCCTTTGACTCGGCGAATTTCTCCCTGAAGAAAGTGAAAAAAAAGAAGGCAAAGTCATCTTCCCCGTAAAACACTTAGTTGGGAGTGAAATTTCCTTGATACATCCAGTTTGTACGGAGTTTTGCGGTTGAATTTCTCTGATTCGGTGAAGGATTCCCAAAGTTTTCTTACAACCACCGTTTTGCAGATGGAACATAACCAAAGAAACTGTTTTTTCGCCCGGTTCTTCTTCCAATCTAACTTTACTCCGTGGATTAAATATCTTCTGTGGTTGATGACTTACAAGGAACTGAGTGTCGACGACTTTAATCAAGTTTATCCAGATCGGTTTTAAAATCCTGTTGCGGATTCCTTTGAAGGTCACTGGGGTTATGAGACACCCATCAAATATAAACCGAAAGATATAAGAGTTTGAACGATGGGAGCAAGTAAACAGATTGTGGATATCTGTAGGTGTTGTTGATTGGGATTTAATCATATAAGGAGTAATTGTGGAAACTGCTTGGACTGATTTTGGCATTAAAAGGGTAAGATACAAATATATAAAGATATCAGCAAGGACTATGAGTGAACTATGGATGTAATCCTTGACTGTTAACTCTCTTTTGTCAAATCTGAGGACCACAAACAGATAGAGGACAAAACTAATCTGAAAACCAAAAGGGCACGATGCTTAAAAACTACGAATACTTACAGGAAGGAAAACGGAGAAAGATTCCAGGAACTCAACCTAGTTTCCGACGTCTGGAACAATCAGATTTCCATCTACTTGACCAAATACAATCTCGAAACTCAAGAGGTATGAAGAATACATGTCGTCCGAAACCATTAACTGCAGAGCTATCCCAATTCAATCGACATCAAATTGAAAACCCATTCTGATTTAGATTCGCATTAACTGATTTGTTAATAGGGAAGATAACACTGTGAAGAAGAAGGGGGGTTGTTCATGGGGATCGGTTACAAACTCTCACAGAGACCGATTTGCAGAGCAAACTCGGAAGAGAGAGAAAAAAATACTTCGCTCCTCAATTTCTCTTTGTTATTTTACTACTAATGAAATTTAATTATTGTATAAAAATAAAAAGCAAGAGACAAATAAACATATCCTTTATCAAAACGGAAAACTCAATATTCTTATGTTCTTGTTCCTAATTCTAAAGAACCCCCACTTTCATCCTTTTTAACTTTGATTGTACAACATTTATACAATGCGAAGACTCCCAAACCAACAGAAATCGCAATGAGCATAACTGTTAGAAATGTATTAATTGCATGAGCATTAGGTCTTACATCATCCCCTGTATTAATATCGGTTTTATGAGATGATGACCATACCATTGAAGCCGATGATTTCTGATGAGGATTATCATGAGTACTGTTGTTTACTCCTTCATCAATTCTTTCTTTGTACAAATTCAAGCGCCCTATTGAACTCAACGTCGCTCTGTAGATATAATCCCCATCGTCCTTGACTTGTTGTTTTTGCTTGTCTTGGTAAAAAACTTTAACCACTTCAGCATCAGAATTTACAAGGTATAATTTACCATCGATGTCTAAACTTAAGCTTACAGGCCTACTTAGTGAATCCCCCAGGGCATCTGACATTACCGATACACTCTCTGCAGCTATATCGCCTTCACCATCACCATCTGGATTAAGAATAGTCTTTTTATATATAGCAACAAAACCATCAGTCCGCGAAACTGATAACCTGTATATACCAGAGATAAGATCAATCCGAGGTCTCAATTTTTGACCGCCGAGAATGGTATCGGTAGGATAATCGAAACTTTGCCAAACAATTTGAGAGTCTGAACCATATAATACAAAGTTGACATCATCCTGCATCTTTGCATATGACGCAGGTTCAGGTACATTGGGTAGCAAGAGTAAATCTTTATTTTCTGTACGCAGTACTAACTTTCCTTGGTCAGTGAATAAAATTGAAGATGGCGTGTGCAACGGAAACTCATTAACGTTAGCATTCCAAACAAGAGTTTTTTCTGACGATTTAACAAACCATATACCAACAACATATCGGCCAGGATACCACTGTAACGGGTAAAAGCCAAAAGCAAGGTAACCCGAGGGGAGAAAGCCAATAAGGACGAGTATCATTCAAAGAAAGAGATGAACCTCTTATTATGTTGCTGACCAAACTGTTGTCCGACGAAGAAGATGAGGAAGAGGATTCAACAAGTAATGGAACGACAAGGAATAAGGTTAAGGTGAGAAGAATTACCTGTAGAAACTTCATGACGTTTTGATGAAAGGAAAATAACAGAGATGTAATGTTAACGTAGAGATTGTTTGTGGCTAAAATAGGCCGTGATCACTTCATTATATATAGGCTCAAAAGTTATACAAGTTTGAAACTTGCAAGGAACTGAGAAACCCAAAACTAACTAGGATTATGAAAACGAAATCAAATCTGATTTAGGAAACGGAAGGTAGAAATAAAATATGGCACTCCGGCCAAGCCTTCTTCTAGTCCTTGACTATTGAACGACACTGATTTTGATCCACAAAATTATATACTGTCATATGATGAGTACGAGTACGGAGTACCAATGCCTACATACATTATTCGATTTATTTTGTCGGCATTGATAGTTTAATTGGAGTCCAATTTTGTGCACACTCCTTTAAAGAGTGTGCACGAAACAAAATGATCTTATTGGTTTATCTTAACAAACGGTTAACTAATTAAGAGAATTTGTTTTTTATTTAAATTTAATTTCATTTAAATTTTAAAAAAGGTAACAAAATATATAGCAAATCTAACAATACCTAAAATATAGTATCTCTAAAAATAAAACTCTTAATTCGTTAACAAAACTGTGATGATGAAAAAACGTGATGCTGAATTGATCATCAAACTAAATTGAGTATTAGATATCAACAATAAGTACATCCTCCCATTTTTTTTTCTTATTTGTATGATATGCACCTGGGCATTACCAGTTTGTGGACTTCATTTCCAAGCTGATCTCCAAGCTTGGTTTTGTCGTGTGATTGCCGGTTTTGTTCGAAAAACTTTTTCCTCTTGATTGGAAGTGCAACAAACACAGTTTTTTTTCACGATCATGGCTTGCCGGTGAAGTATTATGCTCCTGGAAGTGGCCAGGGAGGGAGAACCTCTACTTGGTGGTGCGTTGGTTATCAATGTAGAATCAATTTGTTTCTAATGTACGGCCTGCTTATGACAATGAAATATATATTTTAATCACCAAATAGGGATTTGTAATGCTAATATATTTTAGCAATCCCATATTTTAATTATTATTATATTTGATATATATTTTGTTAACATTTTTAAAATTTAAATAAATTAGAATAATTAAAAGAGTTTATTTTATGAATTAGTTAACCGTCTGTTAAGATGAGCCAATAGGATCATCTTGTTTTGTGCACACTCTTTAAAGGAGTGTGCACAAAATTGGACTCGTTTAATTGTGTGCTTTAATTATGAGTTCACTTATTATTGATTCGCAATTTCACATTGTTTACTAGATTTTGTCCCGAGTGCTTTCATTGACCAAAATGGGACAAAACTACTCACAATTTTTTAATAATTTTAACCATATTTTTTGTTTGATGTGATGGGCTACAGCGGGCATCTTTTTTTTTAATTATATTTTTGATTTGATGTGATGTAGTTTTGATTTGGTGTCATGCAAGCTTCGCCCCTACTCGTCAATAAGCATTTTTGATTTGGTGTGACTCGGCTTAATCTCGTCCAGTCGTTTGATTTGGTGTCGCAAGGCTTCTCCCTACCCCGTCACGATGCCTTTTTTGATTTGGTGTGACTCGGATTAATCTGCAAATCCGTCGTTTATTTTTGATTTGGTGTGCCCGTCATCGCTCGCCCGAGTCATCATGCATTTTTTATTTGAATACCGTGAAAGTTGGCTAGCAGGGTGGAGCCTCCAGCGATTTTTTTTTAACCATCAAGGTAGTTGTCTGATCACCAATCACTTGCTTAGTTACCTGCTCACTTGCTTCGCCATGTTGGTCTTTATCCACGAAACAGTGCATATGGAAGCAGTAAATGATGTGCAAGGTTAATGTTGAAAAGTGCATCTAAGTGGAACTGCTCATTTTCTAGTGAATGTGTACAACACAGCTTCGGCCCAGTCAAAGAGATGTTAATAACAACTGCTAAGAACAATATCAGAATTGTTGTGAATTTCTTGTGTTGATCTCTTTGTGACCTCTGTAATATGCCTTGATAACCGTTTTCACGGGTATATGGTTTTAGTTAACCGGTTATCAAAATAAAAATCCTTGTCAAGTGGATGCAACAAAAAAGAAGAAAGCATACAAAAAAAAAGAACTATTAAAATAATTAGTTATCAAGCAGTGTTTAAAAGACCAAAACGGCAACCAACAAAAATACTAACCCAAGGAATTGCATTATGTATTGTAGAAAATTAAAACTGAAATTCCTTGCTCCCAGATGTGTACCACTTCCAACACCTCTATCACCACCCCGCCACCAACTTCTCTATTGCATCAATGCTATCTCTTTTATTCAAGCCCTCCTACAAATATGAGCTGGATTAGTCCGATTTTTGAGCTTCTTGTAATGTAAACCAAATACAAAAACCTGTACAAAATACATCAGAAAACACATACCACAATAATTGGTCCTAGAAAAATGCCCCTGGACAAAATTCCATCAATTACACACTCATGTGCAAGCGCAATCCATAACCGGTTCAGGCTATAAGGTATAAATGGTATGGATTAGTTTTAAACCAGGGAAAAAGGAAATGACATAAGAGAAGACGGAGAAGGACAAAAATAGTACACCAAACAACACTCACCAAATGTACCACACTTTGACTTTTCCAATGGAACAATTTAGTCCATATTGCAATCAGCAAGCCACATTCTTCAAACCAAGAGGGAAACATGCTATTGACTACAATCTTATAACCAAACATATAAAACATATACTCAAGATAGTCGCACAATAAGTAACCAAACCAGGACCTCTAACATTTGGCCACACACTTTCAACACTATCATTATCGAGATATGTTATAGTTTAAACCATTTTGCTACAGTTTGAACCAAAGCTGTGTGAAAAACATCCTCATAATATATTCCATTTCCTACAACCCGTGCTCATGGGTATATTAGCATCACATATGTACATGCCTTAATTTCGTGACACGGTTATCGATTATTCGGGTTTCCTTGGTAACGTGTATACAGGATGGCCGATGATAGACATGGAATTTGTTTCTTACAAATTTAAAAAGTTCATAAACAATCTATTGAAATAATTGCATTTGATTGAAATTTGAATAACGAAAATCTTTCATTTAAATTACCTTGGTATTTCAACTCTTAGGCTTTTATACTTTGAAAGCAATTGTGCAAAGAAACCGCGATCCTAACAGTGGTTTCCTTGTAACACCAACCTCGACCATTCACAAAATTTAAATCTCATGTTATTGCCCTCGAGGGCAATAATCACTTCTTGACTGCTCCCAACAACCATAAGAAACCCCATCAATTCATAAGCCTACTCCGGATGCAAAAAATATTAGCTTAAGTAGATCAAGTCCTAATTCGCATACAAAGAAAAAAGGAGAGATAACCATGCATACAAAGGCATATAATAGACATCCAAAACGCTTCAACATTAGGAAGAGCGTTAAGTACTCACATTGTCAATCAGCGAACCATATAGCATGATGACAAACTAATAAAAAAAAGTCTCTTTTTTATGTGGTGTCTCCTAAATTTAGTCGAGGAGCAAGAATATAAAAGTAGTAATAGAAATATTGGAGTCTTATAGAGATAAAAGCATAGAAGAATGAGAACTGGATACCCACCTCTTCACAATCTATTGGTATACTCCCTATTTTTGGATTCTTATTCTTGCAAAAATTAACCAAGGTACATCCTAGGCAATAAATGCACAAATATCCAATTGGATTTTGTGTTACAAATGCTCCAAACATAAAGCAAAAACTTAAGCTTCCAACCACCAGTTGACAGCCTAGATTATGACCATCCAAACCAACCACCGAGGAACCATACTCGAACTCGATATAACATTTCTTCTACATGATCTAAAATTCTAATGAAGGACGTTATTCGCTCAATCTATTTTCTTATTCTTCTTTTGAACAATTGGCTAATACACCAAATGCAGCTAAGTAGAAAGATATGTATGATTTCTACTCTTTAGGTTATCGATTAATCACACAGACTCAAAGAGTTCTTACTGTCAAGTTCGGTAAGGTATGTTCAAGATGCTCGTGATGCGCTTGGACGCTCAAGAAGCTCACTCAATCCGCATAAAAAGTCGACAATCAAATATGTTCTTACCATGCAATAACATTAAGAAGATTCAAAATGCTGCAACTAAACGTTATTAACCGAAAAATATAGAGTCGTATGTAGCTTTTCTTTGCAAAGAAATATGTTCTGCACCGAATGCTTGGGTACAGTTCATATGAAAATAATTCATTGGTCAAGTCCTAAAGTATATACATGATCGAAAACCTCAGGCATACCATGTTTGTTATTTGCTTTTCTTTGCAGCCTCTAACAATTGTCAAGTTTAATTCACATTTCATGCACTTGTATTAGCTAAATTATGAAAAGTGGTTACCTTCTACTTCATAAGTGTGACCCTAACTTTTTTCCCGGAGACCATTCTTCTCTTTAAAATTTCTTGTAAGCATGTATAAGTACGAATGGTGCATATAAACAGGTTTATAGCCACCACCATGTATAGGAAGAGGTTAATTGACAAATCAAGATGAAGTAATGCTTGAAAGGGTTATTACGAAAATGCATTCAGGATTATTGAGATAATAAACCTCCGGTTTTCCTCTTAGTAGTTATTGCACAACAATCAAATTCACATAAACCCATATTGAATCCTAATATAAATCTGCATTCTTGAATTTACTAACCCTAGAGGTAAAAAGAAAATGCCAACATACAAAATAAGAGAACCCGATCTTTGAATTACCCTATTGTTAGCTAACAAAATAAGGTAGAATTTTACCCAATCTTTGATAACAGAAGAAGAGAATTTACAAATGTATTGATCAAAAACCCCAAAACCCTTACCAAACAAAGAACGATAGAAGAGAAAAATTATTACCTGTCATGGATTGGAGTTGAGGTTATAACAGCAAAAATTCATTCATCTAGATCCACCATAGCACTAAGCACTTCTTCTTACCCACGAAAACCAGTTCAATATCTCTGAATAGTATAGAGTAATATCTCTCGCAATAGACCCTAATTAGAATAGAAATCAAATTAAGATTAGGGTTTGGAATCAAATTGGATTTAGGATTGATCGAGTTGATTCGTGAGGTGATGAATAATTTTCTTTCGAGTTGATTAGGAGGGAGAAAAGAATGATAGGTTTTTTCAGTCAGAAGAAAAACTCAAGAGAAAGAGAACACAGAGAGGAAGAGGAGATAAAATCGAAAGGATCTTTATTTTTTTTGCCGTAAAAACAAGAGATGAAAATGTTAGTTTTCACTAAGTATTATCTACTTACCTAACGTCCTGTTAAGTATTTGGTGTAAACCAAGTGTAAGTAATTAGTTAGGTATAAATTCACACATAAGTATTGTATACTCACGTTTTGGCTAACGTGTTATAAAAACGCCTAGTTAAATATAGGGTGTAAACATAATGTAATTTTGGTTTTAATAACCTGGACCAATAGAATCCCGCCACTTGTCGTCTCCAGGATTGCTCTTCTTCAAAGCTTTTATCTAATTTAATTTGGTGGAAATTTTATAAATATCCCTTCTTTTCATGGATTTCACAAATACCCTTATCCACAATAATTATACCCCTCATCTTCTAAAATGTTATCCATTTAATTTTGAACGATATAAATATCCTTTCAATATTAATAAAAATTTAGATGAAAGTCATTTCATTTCTTATCTCACATCCGGAGGTGGTGATGGTGGTGATGCCTACGATGAAGGTGGTGGTGCCTCCGATTTGGGATCAACTTTGTTGTTGAGCATTACATTTTTGTGTCAACTTGGGTTGTTGACACGTAATCTTGACCTAACTAATTTCCGAAGATTTTTGTAAAAACTTGGGCTGTTGACACCGAGATATGATATCAACTTCGCTTGTTGACACCAAATTTTGGTGTCAACTTATTGTTGATACAAAAATCGGATCAACTTCGGTTGTTGATACAAAAATCGGACCTAACTTATTTTCTAAATTTTCAATTTTTTTTTATCAACTTGCCGGCAACGATGGTGGATTTGGAGGAGATGGTGGTCGCAATTGCGGCGGCGGTGGTGACGATGAGTTGTGGTGGAATGTTGGTGATGGTTGTGGAGTGGTGGTGGTGGTGGTTGTGGAGTGGTGGTGGTGGTGACTTGCCGTCGGTGGAGTTGGAGGCGGTGGTGGAGTGATTGAGAAAGAAAATTATTGGTTTTTGAAAAACAAAAAAAAATTATGTGTAATAAATTACTAAAATAGTTTATTTTTAAGAGATAAGCTTTATATATAAGAGGAAGGGTATATTTATAATGTGATAGGGGTATTTTTGAAGGGTTCCAAAACTAAGGGTATTTAATTAATATACCCTTTAATTTGAGAGGGGTGTCATATTCACCGTGCGACGTGGGCGCTCATATGACTTAGCATTTTAAAGGAGGGGAGATAGGGTACTATATGTTGGAATCTTGCAACAATGAACAACACGTTAGATGTATCAAAAATAATACGTAAAGAACTAATGCGAAACAACTGTAGCGAAATAACTTGACGAGGGCAGAATCTCAGGTTCAACAAGTTTTCCTTAACACATTAGTTCACGGGTATACTCGAGTTGAGTAATGCTAAACCCCTCACAAAAAGATGTGTCCAGGATAAGACTGCCGATATAACTTGAGTTAGCACAACGCAAGTTACCCTACTGCTCAACTCAAAGAACATGGATGGATGTAAAACGTATGGAGAAACCCTAGAATAAAAGAAGAATTTTTCTTTCGGTGTATTGAAAACAGATTTTCGAGTTGTATTTATAGGATGAAATACTTGCAAATCAAGTTGGGTTTTGGTTTTCTTCAAAAACAAGTAAAAGGAATTTACCATAAATAAAACTCTTAAGAAAGAAATAAGTTTGGAATTAATTTCCTAAAGAAAAAATTCGCCCAAAAATAAATCCGTGTATAAAAAGGGACTTGGTGCATGGCATACGCGCAAGATATCGCATGGGTAAAAATATGCATTTTTGCCCACCCTCTCCACCCACGTTTTACAATTCATACATAAGTGTATGATTATATAAGAGAGCTCCTCTTTAGTTTTCCACAATGTCGGACTAAAGGTTCCACTTCATTCACCCAAAATGAGTGAGTATCCTTAAACCCTTAGGTCATTAGATCAAACCACACCAAGACCATAAAAACCTTTTAATTAAAACTCATTTTCTCCAACAATCCCCCACATGAATGAAATCTCGGGAAAACGAAAAAAAAATCGGAAGTAAGGAAAATACCATTTAGGAAAAGGTGTCCATGAGGTCTTGAACCTTACTTAGTGAGAAGTTACCGGACTACTAGCTAAACAGTGAACCTAGTCTTGAACTGATAGCATTGGTGTAATTCGCGACAACAACCACACATGATATTCTCCTGGTATTGCTAAGTTCGTGTCGTTTTGTCCAATTTGGCCCCCGGACATATCTGTTTCTCGAATGCTCTAGAGAATTGGCTCAATTCTCATAGGAAGCGGCCCCACTTCCACATTGATATGTGAGTTCCATCAAGAGTGTTTCTCGCTACACCCCATTTCAATCTTAAATTGAAACTACGGAACTCATTAAGACTTATTTAAAAGTCATCCTCCACATGCGATCCACACTATCACATCAACACCATAGGGAAGGGACAGGATAATGAAATTCTCGATAGTGTTTACCTTTACTCACCATGAATTAGTTGTCTCGTTCAAACCTTGATCTTGGAATCTCCGGTCAAGAAGGTTGAGTATCCTTCATGGCAAGTTTAATTATTGAGCATAATCCCCATCCCCCTCGATGCTTTACTAACTATCTCCTTGGATCGCGTCCAATCTATGGAAATAACGCCCGTTGAGATTAGTGTTTTCAAAGTATCATGTCTTCTACAAATATGTATAGACTTTCCATTGTAGGAGCTTACTCTTAGCTCTACCTATCGCAGATTTGTCATGATGTATAAATATACATAGGGTGCATGAGCCTATGCCGAGAGAGGAATATCTTCTAAAAAGTTTCTTAGCCATTCGACCTCCTCTCCCGCTTTATCTAACCCAATAAACTCTAATTCCATAGTGAAACGAGCTATACATGTCCATTTGGAACTCTTCCAAGATACGAGCACCTTTCGCAGAGTGAATACATATCCACTCATAGACTTAGAATCCTCTGATCCCAAGTATCCAGTTTGCAGATCGCAAAATACCTCAAGGACAATGGGATATCCTTTCGTAATTCAAACTAAAGGTTATCAGGTACTTCAAGTACTTTTAGCACTATAATAAATGCATCCCAATGTATCTCGCCCGGATTACAAGTATACCGCTAACCTACTTACAAAGATAAGCAATGTCTGGTCTCGTACAATTCATCAAATACATCATACTTCCTATGACTCTCGAGTATTTAAGTTGGTTAACTCCTACAACCTTATTCTTCTTGAGATGACAATTATAATCATAAGGAGTACACACAGTTTTACGATTAAAACGATTAAATTTCTTAAGTATGGATTCAACATAATGAGACCGACTCAAAGATATAGCCATTAGAAGTTTTTCTAATCTTCATCCCTAATATGACATCATCGGGGCTTAAGTCTTTCATGTCAATGTTCTCATTCAATAGTTTCTTAGTGGAATTAATAACATCCATGTTTATACCTAGTATAAGCATATCATCAACATACAAGCATACAATCACACAGGCATCCTTGACAAGTTTAGTATAAACACACTTATCAGATTCATTAATTCTAAAACCACTAGAAATCATCACATGATCAAATTTATCATTCCACTGTTTAGGTGCTTGTTTCAATCCATACAAACACTTAAGAAGTTTACAAACTTTATTTTCACAACCTTTAACTACAAAGCCCTCAGGTTGTTCCATAAATTTTTTCATCTAACTCACCATTAAGAAACGCTGTCTTTACATCCATTTGATGTATCTTTAGATTATGGATGAAGCTATAGCAATTAACGTCCTAATGGAGCTAATTCTACTCAATCGGTGAATATGTGTCAAAGAAATATATACCTTCTATTTGTCTATAGCCTTTAGCTACCAACCTAGCCTTGTATTTTTCAACAAGTTTCCATCTATCTTACGTTTTCTCTTGAAAATCCATTTACAACCTATGGCCTTACACCCGAAGGTAAATCTACAAGTTCAAAAGTACCGTTTTCTCGGATGGAATCCATTTCATTAAAGGAAGCTTGTTTCCACTAAGGAGCTTTTGGACAAGTCATGGCTTCTTTATAAGTCCGAGGATCGACTGGGCCCAGGTATGTTATGCAAACTGGGATAGGTTTTCTCGTTCTAACCCTTTTACCTCTTCTAGGTTCTACTCGGTTCATCTTCCTCTAAAGGTAATAGCCGACTAGTTGAAGGCACATCTAGGGGATCATCTAAACATCTCTTTCGAGAATCACGTTTCAAAGGAAAAACATTCTCAAAAACTCAGCATCCCTAGACTCCATGATAGTATTCAAATCATGTCGAAATTTCGAACTCACAACCATAAACCTATGAGCACTAGAATGCCTGGGATACCCTATAAAAACACAATCAACGGTTTTGGGTCCTATCTTATTTTTCTTAGGAGGAGGGATGTCCACCTTAGCCAAGCACCCCCACACTTTGAAGTAATCATAAGATGGTTGTCTACCTTTCCATAACTCATATGGAGTTTTATTTGATCCTTTAAAGGGCAATTGCTCAGATGTAATTGGCGGAGAGGATAGCCTCCCCACAAATTCAAGTTAATCCCGAACTAATCAACATGGCATTCATCATATCCTTAAGGGTACGGTTTACGTTCAGCTACACCATTGGATCGAGGTGAATAAGGGGTGTAGTCTCATGTATTATGCCATGTTCTTCATAGAAATCTCCTACGGGAATTTCATATTCACCACCACGGATCGAGACCTAATAGTTTTAATGGTAGTATTCAATTGGTTTTCGACTTCACTTTTATATATCTTAATGGCTTCTAAGGCATCATCCTTCCCTCTAAGTAAGTAAACATGGCATTACTTTGTACAATCATCTAGAAAAGTAATAAATCGTTTCTTACCACCTCTTGTTTGAACGACTTCATATCAACTAGGTCCGAGTGGATTAAATCTAAGGGTTTAGAGTTTCTCTCGGACATTCTTATTGAATGATTTCTTAGCATGCTTAGATTTTACGCAAATCTCACACTTATGATTTTTATCTAAAGTGAATTTGGGTATGCATCCTACGCCTAGCCAATTTATGCATTGATTTATAGTTTACATGACCAAGTCTACCATGCCAAACGTTCAATGACACATACATGTATTGCAAGAATCATTCAATTTCAATTCAGACGGGTTACATTAAGTTTATATAGACCCCAGTCTTATAACCCTTACCCACATAATCATTGCCCTTAGTTACTATAAGTTTTCCAGACTCAATTGTAACTTTAAAACCCTTATCATCTAAAATGTAACAAGAAACAAGATTTTTTGCAAGATGTCTAGAACATGAAGAACTTTATTCAATGTGAGAGTCTTTCCGGATGTGATCTTGGACCGACCTTTCCTTTTCCCGCAACCTCCGATGCGGATGAGTTACCCATATAGAGTTTCTCGCCTTCCCCTACCCTCGGTAAGAGGTGAAATGTGTCTTTGTTCCCACAAACATGCTTGGTAGCTCCGAGTCTACCCACCAGTCCATCACATTGGTCACCAAATTAACCAGACACTACAGTAAAAACTCGTCTTTGTTCTTCTCAACCAAGTTAGCATTATTCTTCTTATCCTTACGTTGTCTACAAAAGTGAACTTCCATATGACCCGTTATTTCCACATACCCAACAAGGACCTTTTAATTTTAGTAATGCCGAAGACCGGTTTACGAAACATACCTTTCTTGTTAGGTCCATGCTTCGGTTGCGATTGTTGTTGTCACCTTTTCCAACTTTGGATGACTTGTGTCTGAACATATGAGCTTTGTTAGACATGTCCCTTGCGTATGACACGTTCTTGTCTTTGGTGCACAATATCTCTTCCACTTTGAATCTTCTTTCCCATTCAACCATGATGATCTCGCTTGATTTCATGTCTCGGCTTTTTCTTGTAATCCGACCAAGAAGATGGTAACTTCTCAATCACCGCAGACACTTGAAACGCCTCATCAATGACCATACCTTCAAAGAAGAATCTCATTAATGATTTGTTGAAGTTCGAGAATTGATCAAAATGAGACTTATCATTCGCCATCTTGAACTCCATAAAATTTGCTACAAGAAATTTCTTGCTTCATGCAGTCTCATCTTGGTACTTTGCTTTTAACGCAATCCATAATTCATAAGCAGTCAAGTTATCTTTAGCATTGTAAAAATCATACATCGCATCTTCCAAACCATTCATGATATGATTTTTAGCCATATAGTTACCCCCTTGTATAATACGTTTCTATCTTCATCAAGTATTATCTTCAAGACCATCAAAACATCAAGAGGACCTTGCAAAGACTGCGTCCAAATCATGATTGCTCGTAATAAATAAAGATCCTCGGATTGCCATCTCTTGAAATCCTTTCCGTTAAACTGCGTGGTCTTTCAACGGTAACGTTCACCTTTGTTTCCATTGTTGACATCGTTGCAAGGAATACTAATGTGCTAAGATTGTTGGAATCTTGCAACAATGAACAACACGTTAGATGTATCAAAAATAATATGTAAAGAACTAATGCGAAACAACTCTACCGAAATAACTTGACGAGGGAAGAATCACAGGTTCAACAAGTTGTCCTTAACACATTAGTTCGCGGGTATACTCGAGGTTGAGTAATTCTAAACCCCTCACAAGTCAAGATGTGTCCAGGATAAGAATGCCCGATATAACTTGAGTTAGCACAACGCAAGTTACCCTCTCTTCGAACTCAGCAACGTGGATGGATGTAAAAACTTATGGAGAAACCCTAGAATAAAAGAAGAATTTTTCGGTATTTTGAAAACAGATTTTCGAGTTGTATTTATAGGATGGAATACTTGCAAATCAAGTTAGATTTTGATTTTCTTCAAAAACAAGTAAAACACGTAAAAGAAATTTACCCAAAAATAAAACTCTTAAGAAATAATTTTGGAATTAATTTCCTAAAGAAAAAATTTGCCCAAAAATAAATCCTTGTATAAAAGGGACTTGGTGCATGGCATACGCGCATATCACATGGGTAAAAATATGTATTTTTGCCCACCCGCTCCACCACGTTTTACAATTCATACATTAAGTGTATGATTATATAGTAGAGCTCCTCTTTAGTTTTCCACAATGTCGGACTAAAGATTCCAAACCACACCAAGACCATAAAACCTTTTAATTAAAACTCATTTTCTCCGACATAAATATGTTCTTGAACTTGCTTTACTATTTATATGATCAAGCAGAGCGATATTTAAAGTTGTTCTTAACATATACAAGCTAACCTACATAAGACGCATTTCCAAATATGCACGCATGAGGTGCATGGTTAACTATTTTGTTACCAACGTACCTATTGTGTTAATGATCATATGTACGTTTTTGTCCTAACGTATATTGATGAGATGTGCGGTTGTTCATGAATACATCGGTCGATTTTGGTACCTATTTTCTTGCTTGCAGTAATGTGATCATGTGATCACGTAACCGAGCAAAAAAAATCATGTGATCATGTGTAAATTCGACATCCCCAACCAGGCAACCACGCATGCATCTCTCCCCCTTCTCTCGTATAAGAAAAAATCTCTACAACTAGATCTGAGCAAGATTTTTTAATTTTTTATTAATAAAAATATGTTTTTTTTTTTTTTTTGTGGAAAGCATCGACCGAATGTCTTTCAACCTTTGACACCAGCATCCGTCGCCACTGCAACTCTCATCTGAAGACTGTTACTATGCTCCAATATCGTGTTGTTGTAGATTCTTGGCTTACCAATTTTAAGCGTAATCGATGAAATTTAGGGTATTATTTACTTTCATGTAATAGTCTTCTGGTAGTTTAATAAATATTTTTTTGAAAAAGGTACAAAATAGTTTAATAAATATCATGATTCCAAAAACAAAAACAAAACAGGAAGTTTGGATTCTCTAGTTCTGACCATTTAGGTCCGACCCACTGCTGCCACGGAATGCGATGGTTTAATTATCAACCCGAAAGGTAAGACCTTGAACTGGAAGAACAAGAACAAACATCCATACGTACAAGGTACAAAACCACATGAGTATTCATATCTCCACTGCTACGTATATGTACTTGGCAGTTTGAATCCATACTAACGCACTACGTACACAACTCCTCTTCCAACGCAATTCTCTTCACCCACGGTCCACCACATGTTCTTAATCTTGCCGAGAGACTCAAGGTAATGCTTCCTAAACTCGTCTCTAACCATCAATCTGCTTTTGTTAAAGGTATACAAATCCTAGATAGTATTCTGGTTGCGAATGAATGTCTTGATTCTAGACTTAAACTTGGTTCCCTGGAGTTGTTTGTAAAATAGATCTGGAAAAGGCCTTTGACAACGTCAAGTGGTCTTTTCTTATGGAGGTTCTGCAAAAAAATGGGTTTTGATCGTAAATGGCAAAAATGGATTTATGGGTGCATTGCGCGAGTCCCCTTTTCTGTTCTCATAAATGGTTCTGCCTTTGGTAAGTTTACATCGGAGAAAGGCTTATGCCAAGGTGATCCTTTATCTCAGTTTCTTTTTCTTCTTGTTTCAGAAGTTTTGACTATGATGTTTTGCAAAGCTGAAATGGATGGGTTGTTGGGGGGTTTTTATTCTTCTTCGTCTACTAACGCAATTAAAGTCAGCCATCTCCAATTCGCTGACGACACGCTTGTTTTCCTTGATGACAGCATTGATCAAATTAGAAATTTGAATTATATTCTTCTTTGGTTTCAGTGTATCTCGGGTCTTAAGACTAACTTCTCTAAGTGTAATCTGTTTGGTGTAGGTAATGTCCAGGATTTAGAGGGGTTGGCTGATATTATGGGTTGTTCTTGCGATAGTTTTCCTACCCAATACCTTGGTATGCCTTTGGGAGATAAAGCAAATTCTACTGCGAAATGGGACCGGATCGTGGAACTTTGTAAAGCGAGATTAACCTCGTGGAAGCGTAAAACTCTAACAAGGGATGGTAAGCTCACTCTTATAAAAAGCGTTCTTCATAGTATCCCCATCTACTATTTTTCCTTGTTCATGGCTCCGGCTAAGGTTATGCCTCTATTGAAAAAGTTATTAGGAAATTTTTATGGGATGGATCAGTGGAAACTAAGAAACACCATTGGGTGGGTTGGAGAAATGTTTGCAAACCCCTGAAGATTGGTGGCCTTGGTATAAGGAGATTAATGCATCTTAATCGTTCTCTTCTCCAAAATTGGTGGTGGAGACTTGGTAATGAGCCAAAAGCGTTGTGGTCTAGAGTTGTAAAGGACAAGCATGGTGTTGATTTGGGCTAGAGAACCAACAAGCCAATTGGTAAGCAGGGTGTTAGTTTATGGAGAAACATTTATTCTACTACCGAGGATTTCTTCAAGCTTTGTCAGTTTAAGATTGGAAAAGGAAATAGAGTTAGATTATGGGAAGATAAATGGTGTATTAATGGTCCTATTTTCTCCCTCTGCCCTAACCTCTGCAATTTATCTACTTCCAATAATATTTCTATTATTCAAGCTCATCAAACTAATGAAGATGGTTTTAATTGGGGTCTTGGTATTAATCATAGACGGAGGTTGTATGATGCAGAGATTTCTGAACTTACCGTCTTGATCCCATTATTGGAGTCGATTGCTATAATTCCGGATCAAGAGGATCACCTCATCTACCTTGGAGACAAGAAGGGAACTTTTTCTGTTAAGGCGGCGTATGTCAATCTCTCTCAAGGTACTAACCCTGCTATTCCTTTCCCTAGTTCTAAAATTTGGTCCAGAGCATGGCCACATCGTGTCGGTTTTATTCTATGGCAAGTGTGTTTGAACAGACTTCCCACCTTGAGTAATCTGCACAAAAGACGTAGTGCTCTCACTTCCCCTAATTTTTGTTCTCTCTGTGGTGCTGTGGAATAAACTGAAGATCACCTTCTCCTTAAATGTCCTTTAGCTTCAACGGTTTGGAATTACTTCATAAGTTTGGTAGATGGTGCTTCCATGCTTCAAAATGTAAAGGATGTTATTGTTGGTTGGAAAAGCTCTCCCCTCCCTGCTCAAGGCACTCAACTTTGGAAAAGATTGCCGGCAGCAATCCCTTGGGGTTTGTGGAAAGCTAGGAATGCGATAGCATTTTCCGGTAAATCTTTTAAGTTAAATGAGGTAATTAGGAATATAAAAATCGACGCTTTCAACTGGTCTAAGGCATTGGAATGTTTTAAGGGTATTAATACCTCTAATGTTATTGTTGGGTGGGCGCATTTCTTTTTAAATCCACACTAAATTGTGTGATCTTGTTATGGGGTTGTTTTGGGGGCTTGTTTAATTTTCTGTTGGGTTCCAGTCGGTTGTTCTAGCTTGTTTAGCTAGTGTTGTATTCTTTTATTCTTTCAATATATCGTTCCTTCTTTGCTGAGCAGCAAAAAAAAAAAAAAAAAAAAAAAAAAGAAAAAAAATAATAATAAATAAAAAAAGTAAATGCGAAGCAGCATAAATTATTTGAACTTACGTTACAAGAAAAGAAAACGAGTAATGCAAAGCAAATATTCATGCTAACTAACAGGAAACAATAGTTACATAGGAGGTGTTTTGTCATAGTACAACTTACAAGCCCAAAGCCCAAAGCCTCAGCCACTTCCATATGGTTTGTTACAAAATTACACACTCCTAGTAATTAAAAACGCTAAGCACGGCGTTTAATACATTAGGTGGTTGCCAGGTGCTCCGATGAACGCTTGTGTATAGAGCCACGTGTGTAAGGGTGGCACTCGCCTCCCCTTTTTGCAAATCCTCATTAGTTGTAGTGAATTTCCTTAGTTTTAGGAAAATAAAACCAACATTAGCCCCCACCCCAAAAAAAAAATAAGCTTTTTCATAAAGTAGCCAACTTTTTGGCTCATAATTAAGAAAGTGGCCGTTATTTTGAATCATTATATAAAATGGCCGACATAGACCATTTCCATCCCGTTTTTTTTAAAAAAAGGTTTAACGGCAGTTAATGCCTATGTGTCAGTTATCCGGTCCATTGAAAAGACAAGTAAATCCCTCAAATCGGTTGACTGAGTCCGAATTTTATTTGCGAATCATTTCCGAATTAACTTTGATTCACAACCATTTTCATCTTCTTCGTATGAGTGATTATCAAGAGGATACCATGATCACTATTTCACTTTTATAACTCAAATCTCTGCAATCTTGAATTCACAACAACCCATGTCTTCTTATCTTATTCAAAGTCTAAAAATTCATCAATCTCAATTCTTATAATTACAGGTGAATAAATATACCAAATACCCGAATTCTCAAGTATTTGATAAGTACCTGAGATCGAATCATCGCTAACAAGTCATAAAAACAAAGAATACCAAATTGCAGTCACGAACACCCTAATCTCTGCCCATTTATTAAAGAGAACCAGATTTACTTTAGTATATTTAACTCTATTTGTCAATTTAGGTCTAGTTTTTCAAGAACCCTAAATTTTTAATCCCCAAAAAATCGCATCAGTACATGCCAGTGAACTTGATTATTGCATACCCATACCTTTAATCAACGACAGGAATACATGCAACTAAATCAAATTGACAACAACACCTGAATTTGTTAGATTAAACCCAATATTTAAAATCCCCAAATTTTTCCACAAATATATGAACCCTAGGTTTTAATTTCATGAAATTATAAATAAAATCAATCGTTGTTACCAAACACTTCGCTTGAACACAAAAAAAAAAAAAAAAGATAAGATGTTGCTCGAGTAGGAGAAGTAGGTGCTTGTGTCGCCTGCCATTGTTGTACTGCTCGAGTATGTGAAGAAGTAGAACTGGGAAGAGAAGAAGACGTAGTGTATAGAAAATAGGTAAATATAGAACGCGCAATTGGGGGATATATAATCTAATTGGGGGATATGACTAAATGACAAAATAGGGATCCAAATATCCTAGCTGGGTTACCCCTTATCTAAATAAAATTTTAATTCCTAATTTAACCCTCACTAATCAGGATTAGTTACTAATGATGATTAGTAAAATATTAATGATTTGGGGGATATAATGTGTGTTTATGTTTATTTGAATTTGTGTGTTTTAGTTTAAAGGGAAAAAAATTTTGAGTAGAATTTTTTTTTTTTTGAAAATGGAAGATGATTGTGATGAGAGACTTGCAGCTGCTGAATCTTTAGCTCAATTACAACAACAATCATATCTTCAATCTTCGATTAATGATAACAACTCACAATTGTTGTATGATGAACCAACACCTTTGAATCATTATTTTCTTGACCATGAAATGTTTTGTGAAGAACCAACTCAAGAAAGTAAACATGTTCGACATACAAGCAACCCCAACACACGGAGGTAATGCTTGAAGAGGTCTAAAATTTGATTTTTTTTTTCGAAACCGCCATTTCTGTCACTGAAAAAGCTTAATACCGCATGCTCGTTGTATGAATACTACGAACCTCTATAATAGCATTGTATTCATACAACTTTGTATGCCGACAAAATATCCACAACTGTTCAAGAACATACCGGCATGGTATTCAATCCAAGATTGCATGCCGGTTTTACATCACATATTTAAGAGTATTTGGAAATTTGGAATACCGGCATGGACGTTAGCAAACACCACCATGCAGAGATACGTCGGATTTCTATCTGAAACCAAATAATGTATGGTGATTGTTCCGGCATAGAAATTTCTATGCCGGGACGAGGTACCGGCGGTGTTTTGAGCATTCCGTATATGCCGGTATGTGTTAAGTGAATAATTTTAGGTCGATGGGAATGTTAAGTGATATGAATTCAAATGAAAATTCCCCGTTTGACATGATGAATGATTTCCCTCAGTTGAATGGACGACCTAGTTCTGCGGGAGGGCCTCAAGGACAAGGTTTGTGGAGTCTTAAGGCTTTCGCATCAAAAGTTTTATGTTTATTGTTTACTCTTGATTTTGGATGTTAAAATGACCCACAGAGCTGCAGGTTCGATGCGAAAGCTAGGTGCTGCTGTTAGTTCAGTTTTCCAACAAAATCAAGAATTTAGCATTCAAATGAAGATTTTCCAGCGTTGCCTGGATTTAAAGGTAAGTTTAGTTGCTTCATGAAATTAAACTTTGATGACTCTTTACCACTAAAGAAGACACTTGAAACTTATTTGCCTCTTATATTTGTTAAAACAGTTGCTCCCACCTTTATAATTATTTTGCAGGTGGAAATGCTGATTATGGTATGGATTTGCATCAGAAAGAACAAATTCACGATAGTTCGGGATCAATGATGCAATCTCAGCACTTCCCTGTGAGTCATGATTTTTAAGTTTTATTTTTTCCTTTTCTGGGTATCTCCATGCATTTGTTTTAAAATATGTTTTACATGATTCAAATAGATGGGGAGGTCTGGGGGATTCAGTTTCTCAGAATCGTATCCATCATCACGAACCCAACAGCACCAACAACAACATGCTTCGTAAGTAGCGGTGGGATTTCTTACACACCCTCTAAGAACCAAGATCTTCAGTTACATGGCTCTGATCTTTTCCCATCTTCTCATTCACCATATCACTCACAGGTGTGTTGTGGTTTATTTTGTAGTGTTTCTCAAGTAACACAGAGTTCCATTTGTGAAATGGTAATTTTTAGTTAACATTGTTTCTCACTTTCTCCTCTCACTAGGTTCAGTCTAGTGGATAACCAAGCATGGGATTAAGAAACTCCTAAAATTCAGTATCTGGAGTAGGATCATATGACCAGCTTCTTCAGAATTTTCAACAACAACCGCAAAATCAATCTCAGTTCCGTCTATCGCAGATGCCATCTGCAAGCCGACTATATAGAGACCGCAACATGAAATCAACACAAGTTTCTCAACCTTGTCCTGACCAATACGGGCTGCTTGGATTATTAAGTGTCATACGGATTAGTGATAAACCTGTGTCATCTCTTTACCTCGGTATTGATTTGACCAGTCTTGGTCTCAATTTAAATGCAGTAGAAAACTTGCACAAAACATTTGGTTCTCCATGGTCTGATGAACCTGCAAAAGGGGACCCTGAGTATACAGTACCTGAGTGCTATTATGCAAAACAACCACCTGTGCTACAAGTGAGTCGCCTTTACAGTTCATAGTTTCATTGAGCTCTTCTTTTTTTCCATGTGTATATGGGCTGCATAGAGCCAGGTGGCTCAACATTCATGGTGTTATTGCCGTAATCTTCAAAGTTATGGTACCGGCATGGAAACTTAAATGTCGAGGATGCCGGTATATGATACCGGCATGGAAATTTAAATGTCGAGGATGCGCATATGATACGGCATGGAAACTATATGTCGAGGATGCGGTTTTCTGTCACATATTTATGAGTATTTGGAAATTTGGAATACCGGCATGGACGTTAGCAAACACCACCATGCCGGTACATGTCGGTTTACATACGGGGAACAAAATAATGTAAACTCGATTGTTCCAGATAGAAATTTATATCTTGGGACGCGTACAGCAGTGTTTTGAGCATTCCGTATATGTCGGTATGTGTACCGGAACATTTTAACTTTGGGTTGCGCCTTGCCCTTGCCTTGTGTTGGTTGTTGACTCGTCCCACCAACTTCGCTTTGGCTTGCTAATTGACTTGGATGAACCTCATCATCTTCCTCCTCACTTTCCCCTTCATCATGCTCATCGTCCTCCAACTGTTCCAGTACCTTCAAGGATTGCAAGTGCACTACGTTTCACCACCACTCTCCCAAATTGACCCTCTTGTTTGAAACCCCAAACGCTTCTTGCGACCTGCGTCTTTCCCAAAGTGGGGCGAGTGGACCGAGGAGTATCAAGACCGTCCTTCCTCCTTCTCTTAGTGAGAATAGGACCTTTATTTTTCTTCGCTTCTTTGGCTTTTTGACCTATAACATAAGCAAACAAAACAAACATAAGAAAAGTCATGGCAGTTTAGGAACCGCATGGAAACTCTTAAACAAACCAATGCTTCTGTGAACATGTTCCGGCATAAAACTTTAAATATCGAGCATGCCGGTATCGTAGTACCGGCATCCAATGGAACCTAAATAGTGTGCCAGATTGAGCACAATTTCGGTGATGTTCTGTATGTTTTAAGTGTATTACCGGCATTTTTTGAATTGAACTAATGCATAGGTTTTTAAGTACCGGGCATTCACGAAACCTAGATACAATGCTTAGGTACAAAAATTATTCTGTGTTTTAGTTGAATACCGGAATAGTCTTCAACCCACTTGTATCCGTCATCGCAAATTCACTATCGAGAAATTCAAACCTACAGTAGTATTCATCCCAAATGCTATCTTCGGTACCTAAACCGGCATGGTATTCAAACCTAGATCCTATGCGGTACTCTCGTAACTGTGATTCGGCTATTGTTTGGCGATTCTAACCTAAACCAATGGCTACAAATCGATTAAAACAATCATAAATGAGTTCAAAAATCACTTACCTTCTCGGAGAAGCCATGATCATGCGAGTGGTTGATCATCCGAGCTCATTGATGCATCCTCTTCTAGTTGTTGAGCAATGTTCTCGATTCTTTGTTCATGTGTTTGTTGAGCAATCAATTTGGTTCTCGGTTTTGCTTTCGATTTTATGGTTCTTCGAGGAATGAACGATGAGGAAGAAGATGAAGATTTTTTTTTTTGGATCATCAAATCCGGAATTGGGGGATATATGAATTTGGTTATTTGATTTTATGTTTAAATTGAAAGGGTATAACAGTCTTTTCATAATGTTTTTTAATTAATCTAAGGGTGTTTTAGTATTTTACTAAAAACACCTCAATGACCCACCTTTGGTTCAGAAGTAATTCATATCCCCCAATTAGTTTTCATATCCCCCAATTGTGGGTTCTAAATATAGTCTTGTAATAAGGATACGGTGGTAATTTTAATCCTAAAATTGACTAGGTCAACCAAATTGACTATTATGGTGGGCCCAAACGTAAAACTTAACAGAAAGGCAAGTTTATATAAGTCCTCAAATTCTTGGCCGGTTTATTAATTTGGGGCTTTGAAGCTGGTCATTTTCTTAATTTGCCCCAAAAAAATTAAAGTTTACTTATGGAGAGATCTGTTATACATGTACTGGGAAAAGTACGAGTTATCCCCCTCATTGCTAAAATTTTGAAAATAAATGCAGCTCATAAGTTTTTTTTATTTTTTTTTATGCAGCTCATAAGTTACCTTTGCCTCAGTCTTGGGTCCTTTGTGGTGTTCTCAAAGATGAGATTGAGGTATGGAAGTAATTATTATTATTATTATTTTTTTTTTTATCGGCAAAGAAAGATATAGGGAAAATTGGGAAAATGCCCAATATTTCTGACAGTCTTGGAAGTCATTTCTAACGTTAAAAAAAAAGTATTTGAAAAATGCCCCACCGTTAAAAAACTAGTTAAGTTCACATGTGTGAGTTCCCACTACGACAAAAACATTTAAATACCCACCTCCACTCAGATCATGCCACGTATGCCAATCATCCAACCGACCAAGAGAACGCACGTGAAAGGAACGTGACATAGTATAATTACTAAAACAATATTGTCTTTTCATAAAGTCAGAATCTGTTCACACTCCTCTAACGAGTGTGTATTTCACATATTTTTTTGATTGGTTGATTATTTAACGGATGTCCCTATTAACCTCCATGTTTAGAATCACGACTTTCTATAATTCATAACTCCTAGAATTAAATCAGGTAAGGGATTAAATATGAAATATACACTTCGTTAAAGAGCCAGGTACTTAAGTCACACTCTTTTCATATTATGACTTCCATATTCTTCCTCTCAAATTACTCCACGTGGATGGTGTCCGTCATTTAACCGTGGATTCTTAACGCTACCAGATTTCGTCACGTGGCGGATGCACCCCAATCAACGGTACCTGATTCCGACAGACAGATGCACTCCAATCAACGACACCTGATTCCGACAGACAACACCGGTGATCTTCCACAAATAAACACTCCGATTCTAATCTTTTTTCGTATGATTGAGTGTTAAATTGGTAGTTAACACTAAGTCTAATCCTATATGGAATTAGAAATCGAATTTTATGCAATGAAATTGAAACACGACTGTCAAAATCCCGCTTTCTATACCAACTTCAGAAAAAGTTGGTCATCTTAATCTTGCAAGTCAGCAGTAATAATTTAGTGTCAAAATCCCCGATTTCTATACCAACTTTAGAAATTGAAACAAGACTGTCATGTGATTTAGGCATAAACAAGGATTGGGTTTCAATAACGTACTTGTTTATCGATCAATTCAACTGCAAGCTATCAACAAATTCAACTTTGAACGACCACTTGAACTTTCTTCTCCATTTTCTGAAAGGGACCTTTCTAAATCGGAAATATAGAAGCTGGGTTGCACGGACGTTCCGTTTTTGGAGTCGTGTCCGCGTCCGACTCGTATTAGGACCACCAGGGCTGGCGTTAGGCGCCGCCACACGACGCGTGTCCGACACACCAATATGCATATCCACGTCGTGTGCCTTATTTGGACGCACCGATGACCATGTTTGAAACATTTTTTCATTTTCATTTAAACTTCTTCTTTTATTTTTATTATAATTAACTAAATCAAGAAAGACAAACGTTTAGATCAATCATTTAAGTCTTTATTCGGGTTTTGTAATGAAATTGGAAATGACATCGCATATATCCTTGGTTGGGCATGTGTTGTTCTAAGAATGCATTTTGATTGTGTCATGCGTTTAATAGTGATAATTGCTTGACCTTCGGCGCGTATAAACAAACAATCTCTCATTTTAGCATTATTTTCTAATTTTTAGGATTAAAAGTTAAAGCACTTGACTTTGTTGTATAAATACATAATGTATATATAAATAAAAATATGTATATATGTTTAGCGTCCTACTTTTTATGAGAATTTTGTAGTGTCAGCGTCCCGTCTCGTGCAACTTAGGTCAAAGAAGAAACTCGATAAGAGAAGCTATTTAGGTAGGGCAGAAACACGTGTGACTTGTGTGTGCCGCATCTCACCTCAATATTATAACACGTAATGTTCAGGTGTTGTGAAAACAGTGGGGTTGTATTTTGAAGGATATCACATGCGACTCACGTGTTTTCCTTCCCATCTTAGTCCGTCAGATCTTCCGCATATGTGTCATGATCTTAGCATGTTGGGTAGTATTGTGTTTTTTAGCACGTGGGAAGTCGCACATGTGGAGTTAACTTAGAATTTTGACAGTGGGTATTTTCCCAACACTTTTTAACGTTGGGGCAGATTTCCAAAATTACAATCTATATCGAGGCATTTTCCCAATTTTCCCAAAGATATATTGATGAAAAAAAGAGGGTTCAAAAGAAATGAACCACCATACAAGAGAAACAAAACAAACATCTAGTAACAGGACCAATTAACCATAGTCGATTGATGTATGGAAGTAATTATTACGACGGAGGAAAAGTAGTCTCAAGTAAAATGAAGCATTCTGAAATGGGGATAGGACTCATTATTCAGTTGTAATAAGATGTACTTACTACCAAGTCAAAAGTACTACATGAGTTATAATAGTGATTTTGGTCCTTTGCTCTCAGACGACTTTGAAAAGTGCAAAAACATCAAAAAGTTGCACAAAATACTTCACAATTGCAGTGAGGAATCAATTGAATGTGCATTCAAGGATATAGCTCGAAAAATTACAGAAGCATTCTCTTTGCTTGTGCTCACTGCTGATCGTGTGGTTGACTTCATTACCCCTACTAATGATGTAACTTTTGTGTTTGATCGCTGAAAATTTAAACACACGTCATCTGATGCATTGGGCGACATTTCTTGGCTATTTCGTTTTAGGAACTCCAAAGCTTTGAGTAATTCTGTGTTTGATCATGGTCAGGGGCTGAACTAGGATTTAAAACTAGGAGTGGATCGGAAAAAATTTATGCATACTTGTAGTTTACTGCTCTGGCTCGATACCAATTTTAGCTGGGCTTGTATTGGAGTGGGCTAGCTCCACTACCTATTTTTAGAACCGTTTTTTGGGACCATGATATATTTGGGGAACCATTGTTTTATAAGGCCATCTTTTTTTTTT
>JAJJWW010016114.1:0-259676 GCA_023531295.1 Papaver armeniacum
AGCTGCACAAAACCGAACCATAACCATGAACCGAACCGAAACCGTGTCAATATAAACCGAACCAAAGTGAAACCGAATCCAACGGTTTAGGTTTAGGTTGTCAGTTCCAGGAAACCGACATATCTAGTTTCAGTTACGGTTTCTGTCCAAAACCGTACCGAATTAACCGAGAAACCGAATAAACTAGATACTAGCCGTTGATTTATTAGGTTTAATCGTACCCATTAGATTTAGGTATATAAGTCATTCATTAGATTTGTTAGGTTTTATTTCTTCATTCACCATCGACCAAACTAGCAGCAGGCAGCAGCCTCTCTCCACATTTCTTCTTCTTCACAGTTAGTCACCTCCGCCATCTCACCCATCATCAGATTCAGATCCACATACTTCTTCCTCTTCTTCTTCTATCTCTATAACAAAAAGGGTAAACTTATTCACTCAATCTCTTTTTTTTTTTTTTTTTTTTTATCAACGGCATGTTTAGGGATTTTACTGATTTTAGGGTTTTTTTTTTGATTTCAGGGTTCACTGTTAAAGTTTCTCTTCATCTCTACAAAAAAAAAAAGGTAAATCTCTGTTACCCAAATCTCTTGTCAATTTTTCGTTCATCCTTTTTCTAATTCAACTGTATGTTTAGAGATTTTGATATTACGGCTTCTTGATTTCAGGCTTCATTGGTAAGGTTTTTCTCCATCTGTAGAACAAAAGAAAGGTAGATCTCTGTTACTCAAATCTGAAATTATTAGTTAATTTTATGCTACAAATCTGAAAATTAGGGTTTTGTGATACTAATTTAGGTTGACTTAAAAGTGAAAAGGGGATTATGTAAGAATGATTGGGTAAATCTAATATGTTAAATCTATTCTATTGAATGAATAATTTTCTCTTATGTGATTTCCTTTGGTTCGGAGGCTTGATTGTATGAGATTTGTGTATTGTTAGTATGTGGCTTGATTTTCTTTGGTTCAATTTTATTTTTAAAATTGTTTACTGTTAGTATAAGATTTGTGTTGATGTATGGCATAATATTACTGGGTTCTAACTAAAATCTGGAATATGAACTATACATATGTGTGGGTGACTAAATTTTACATATTTGGGAATTAAAAAGGAAATGAAAAACATTTACAACTGAGCTATATGGGGTATGTTCTTGCAAACATATTGTTCTTGATGTTATGTGGGATTCTCGATTATCTACAATATTGAATAATGAAATTATGTTGGCTGCATTTTGATATGTTGTTTGTTCCACTTATGTGAAGGTACTATTAAACTTTTCATGGAAAACGCAAAGAACACCACTTGGTAGGCATCGTCAAAGTAAAGGCTGCAATATGGGATCACTTTGTTAGGGAAGAGCCACCATCAAAACATGCTATGTGTTCGGATGCGTAACACAAGATTACATGCGATCCTGTGAAGAATGGGACTCTGCGGTTTGATTTCCCATCTAAAGAGATGCAGAAGCTTCATAAGGAACAACCAGTTATGAACTTGTGGTGTTTGAATTTTTCTTTTGTAACTAGAGAGAAATTAGACTCTTCGCAATTTAGTTGTTTTTCTTTAAATGTGTGTTGGAAGAACATCTAAATGTTTAAAATTCTGTAAAAATGATAATTTTATGACAGGTTTAGAAAAAAGTTGTCTATCAGGTTTGTACAACTGACAGAAATGAAACTTGAATTTCAAATCAGTCGGTTAACCAAAAACCGACCAGTTTTATACCGAAACCGGAAGGCTCAAAACCGAATGAAACCGGATAGGCTAAATGGTTTCATCGGTTTCCAATATTGGAAAACCGAGTACTTCGGTTTCGGTTGATTTTTCGCCAAAAACTGTACCGAACCGAACCA
Source organism: Papaver armeniacum (assembly GCA_023531295.1). Taxonomy (NCBI): domain Eukaryota; kingdom Viridiplantae; phylum Streptophyta; class Magnoliopsida; order Ranunculales; family Papaveraceae; genus Papaver; species Papaver armeniacum. Next base: position 1,857 of record JAJJWW010016114.1, read on the forward strand.
AGGTGGGTTCAGTTCCGTTGGTTTTTAATTGAGTCGTTATAGGATGAACGCCTATTTTGGTGTAGCCGTATGTGTAACTGAGCGGAAAACCTGGCTCTAAGTATTATTATTATTTTATTTTTTTTTATTTTTTTTTGAAAAGAGGCAAATCTCACTAAATATATAGTTAAAGTCGATTTAGAAAATTGAAAAAGGACTTTTTCAAGATTACAAAAGAATCATTCAAGTTATAGTATCTTCTAGTAATAAATATCTTTAATTATCTTTATTGATAAATCATGACACGCAAGTCTTTAAATTGCTTTCCTTCCGGCTCTTTCCTTTTTCTCGTTTACAGCTTCTTTATTATCTCCGTCTCAAACTACTAACAAGTTAACTGATCCATTTGACGGAGAAAACAGATGCTAATTTGCAGAAGGCATAAAAAATAAAATTACTGTTACTCACTTAATCTCAATGGCTCAGCGACTTAGTCTTTTTGGTATTCTTTTCTTAGTGTTTTTTTTTTTTTTTTTTTTTTTGAAAAATCATGGTGGTGTTATAAGCATACTCTAAAATCAGTGGGTGTGAAGGCTTAATTTCTACATATACAATTAGATTGCGAGAAGGTGAAATCAATGTTATGGGTGTGAATTTCTTGATTTTTATTTGTGAAAGTTTGTATGAGATTTTTTCGAAATCAAAAGCACTCAAATCCATCTGAATTTGAAAGATATCTCGACTAAGATTTGAGAGAGTCAAGAGAGACAGGTGATATTCTCAATTGAATCTCGTTTCGACGAGATTATGAATTTCTTCCGTTGTTTTGCTGAAACCGGGAAAATCGCCGGAATCTCGGCTATCTACGTTGCTTCAGACCTAAAAACAGTTTCTGAGAATATTCTTCTCTCGCAAAGGAGAGAAACAAACAACTAGGGTGAAACTGATTTTGAAAACAAAACCAGTATGTTTTAAAGCACATTAATGCAATAACTGGATCAAATCCAACCCAATGTTCATCAGAACATGCAAAAAAACATGGACTGGACTTTTTTAAATTTTGATTGACTAAAGCAATCAGGCTAGCAGTGACCCAAGTAGCAGTAATGGTAACCAAAATGTCTTGAGTAGAATTAGTATCCAAAGTGTTTAGAGTAGCAGTGGGAATCTGAATAGATCTTTAAGAGTCTAAATCGGAACGAATCGGGATGTCTTGGCATTGCATATGTGTTAAATGTTATTGTTGTTGATGAACTTGACGGTGATCTTGATGAACGAATTGTTGTTATCTTGGTTACCTTAGCTTGTTGCTTCTTCTGGAATGATTTTTTGAGATTGATATGAAAGGATGCCAAACTTGCTTCATATCTTCATAACATCAACAGTGAGGACAGCAAACATAAAAACATAATCATCTACCCAAATAATTACATTTATAGGAAGAATCAAAAGGCCTAGTTAACAAAGATTAAAATTCGGAAACAACTCCCTTAAACTAGTACTGAATATAGAAATTATTAAAAAATAACCCAGACCCAAAGAAGAAATTAACAACTCCATTAAGCTAGTGTATTGAAATTATATCTATAAACAAGCAAATGAGAGAAAAAAATAAAACTAAAACAGTTAAAACCAACATCAGATGAACACATAATATAGAAAATACAGCAAATCTGCTTTGATTTGGAGGAACTGGTGAAAAAGTACTGAAGATGTTGATAAAGCTTGGTTTTGATCATAGATCAGTTTTGTTGAAGATGATATGCTTCAGGTTCTTGTCCCACAAAACATATCTGCATTGATAACCCACATATCAATAAGACAACCCGAAAAAAAATCAAAAACAAATGGTAAAAAAAAAAAAAAAAAAAAAATCTATAAACGGTAAAAAGAAAAAGAAATGCGTGCAAACTAGCAAAACAGGTGAAAAAAACGTTGGTGGTGATTGATCTTCTCAGTATGACCCTAAAGGAGCCGATCTGAGAAGAGAGTTTTCAGACACGGGTGATTTTCGTTGCTCCAATTTTTTGAAAGAGAAAGTCTTTTAGATGATTCTGAATCTTAGTGAATCTAAGTGGAGTATTTTCGGCTGTATTGTTTTGGTTGCAAGAGAGTTACATATAAAATTTCGGTAAATACAAGAATAATGCATTTTATTTTGTGTCTAAACTGGGGGAGAGAGTGAATCTGGTTTGGTGATTCTTTTGTATTAGGTAGTACAATGTGATGATAATGATTAGCTATCTTCTAATAGTGGTTTCATGATCTTAATAGAATCTTCACTTATAATATATACTAGTTGCCTTCTATTTATCAACATTGCGTGTTCAATATCTATTTTATATGAATTGACGAATTGGGTTAGGTAGTATTAACTATAATCCAAAGGATACATTGAAATGAAACTTTAAAGCTAGTGTCGGATGATATAGGCAATGGTGACCCGAATCTTCACTTAGAACACTAATCTTGCCACACATATGAAATAAGAGACGCCGACGATTCCACGCCTTCAGGCAATGGATGATTTGAGGGATCTCCCGAGGTTAGTCACTGTCAATACAGAGCCTAATAAATGAGTGCCATACATTTTTGAGAGTGTGGCAATCGCTCCTCCTTAAACCATACATGGCTGTACTAGACGTTTCTGTTTGCTTGGGACATGCCCAAATAAATGCATCGATCTAGTGGGTCTTGGTGAACATAATTGAATTTTCCATCTACCATATCGATGTGTTCTATGTTTTGTATCACATTCTTAGACCTACTTGGTAGGTTTGGTTCTTATCAAGACGTCTTATCAAGTGAATAAAAAGTGCATCTCATTTCTCATTTCATCAACACCATAATTATTTTACTCACACATACATGTAGATTTCATAAACACGGACACTTTTACTTGTGGTATCCAGACACCTTTGGGCATCGGAAAATGGGTCATTTGTCCAAAAAAAATTAAAACACGGTTTAAATGGATGAGTAAAAAATTCAATGGGTGAAATGGACAAAGAAAAAATAAGAAGGATGAAACCTGGATTCATCCTGGCTTAAACTTAAAAAATAGAAGGATGAAACTGGATGCATCCCGTAAAATAAAAATAAGAAAAAATATTTGAAAATGGACAGGATGAAACCGGTTACATCCCGTCTATTTTTAAATTTTTGTCAATTTAAAAAAGATTCAAATCTAACTGTCCTTTTCACCTGTGAAATTTTGATTTTGGCATTTTTAACCAATTTTGTGTATGCGCATTTGGTCGAAAGTGCTACAGAATTATAACCATCTATGCTCGATGGTGGGTAGATGCATCATGCATCGGATATAGATTGCGTTTCCAAATAGAAAAGTTGCAATTCAGCTAAATTGAGTAAAGAAACCACCAGGTATTATTACGTAACCATCCGGTTTTGAAGAAATGTTGATATGCTCTTTATTGTCTCAGCTAGTACTAGTGTGGGCATTTAAATTGAACCTACACAATTAGGACCAAGTCCATAGTACATGTGAAACTTCCAACCTCAGCAGTAGATTTCCCTGGTTGACTGTGATATCTACCAACTTGTAATAAAGTTGGTGACTGTTGCAAAGACTATTATTTACAACACCATTTCAAATTTGTATGTTACAGAATTACATTTCGCAATTTGGACGACGCTACGGGAAAGGTCTATTATAGATAAGTTAACTGGCTCCGGTTTGTGTTAGCCTATTTGGTTCGGGTTGTGATTTGGTTGTTGATTAGTTTTTCTTTTCCGTTTTGTTCTTTTTCTCTTTCCGTTTGTACGGTTGGAGTCTCTTTAACCCACCTTTCAAAAAAAAAAAAAAAAAAATTGTATTACGTACAACAAAACTAGTCATAAAAACCCAAGGTGACCATACTTGTGGTACAAAAAATCCAGCCATATTATTTTTAATAAATATAAACCATTTAATTAAAAAGTGGCATAAAAATCCCGGGTCAAATAATAATGAGTAAATTTAGTTTTTGTTACTTTAAAAAAACCCAAACATACCCTTTTTAGCTTTTTTCTTCTTCTTCTTCTTCTTCTTCTCTCCTTTCTTTTTTCTTCTTTCTTTCGTCTCCTTCTCCCCACCACCATCACCACCACCAGCAATAACAGATCTCCACGAACACCAGCAACAACTTTATTCTCCCCCGACCACACTACTCCACCTTCGTATCTCACCACTACCACCACCCTCCTCCGCATCCTTCACCACCAACACCATTACCACCACCACCCCCAAACATAATCAAAACCCTAACCATAGTTTCATCTTCAAATTCAGAAGAAAACACAGTGGATTCGGTGATGTTGTGATGTTTCGTAAGATTAGATGAAGAAATTGTTGAAATTAGGGTTTGAGACAAGAAAGGGGATCCGGTGCAAGAATTTAGGGTTTTTCCGTAATTCAATTGAATCAAGAAATTGATAATCAAGTTGCAAATGGAAGAATTGGAGAGATGGGTTGAATTGGTTACACAAAGCCGGTGCTCGAGATGATATTTATCTGGACGCAATTTCTGCCATGGAAGTTCAGAAGGAATTGAAGTTCGATTAGGAAGAATGGGTTTATGTTGGAGTCAAGTTTAAATCGATTTTGATTTCGATCTGTGGTGATTGAAGCAGTGGGGGAGATCGAGAAATAGAATTTCAGGTGGAGATTGGCTGTGCTTAATGAACAGTTGCAGGTGTTGGTGATTGAAGCTACTTCTGATGATGTTCATTGAATTGTGTTAGGATTTTTATATTGGTACTGAACAGTAGGTGCTGATTCTCAAGATATCGAGTTTCTGATTGAGTGGTCCTGAGATGGAAGCAGTGGGGCTGCAGTTATAATGGTTGTTGCTAAAATTGAGATGTTGCAGGTGCAGTGCTAACTGAGATTGCAAGGGAGTGCTAGCTGTGGTTGTACGTGTGTGGATTCAAGAAGGCTACAAGAGATGGTGATTTCCATGGACCGAGGTCTTGCTTTAGATGAATGTTAGTTTTAGTTGGTGGTTGCGGCATTTGAACAGGGGGTGGTGTTTCTTTGTCAAAGTGAGAATGAGCGAACTTGTGGAACAGATTTTGCGGTGGTTGCAAATGAGTTAGGTGGGTGGATTTGAACAAGATGCAGCTGCAGAAATTGAGTTGAGCCATGTTGAATGGATGTGCAGGGATATATTGCGGTGCAAGTGGTATGAGGAGATGATGTTGTTGTTACGGAGAATGCACAAGGATGAGTCTGCAATGGTTTAATGAACCTGTGAATGAGTTGGTGTACAAGAGTGGATTCGCAGCTACAGTCCGGGTTTAGGTGTTGGGTTGGATGATGATAGAATGAAGCAGCTGAGATGGTTGTAGGCTGTTGATGTTACAGAGAAGTAAAAGGTGCAGCTATGCAATGTTGTAGTTGATACATCTGTTAGCTAATGGAAGAATTGCAGCTGCAGTTCTGGTAGAATGCTTCTATTGCTGGTAATTGAGCAGGGAGATGAAGTGATGGTTTGAGTTATGGGTATTGCTATGGATGTTCTTTACTTAGCTTCAGATGCAGGTAATCATGAAATTTCAATGACGTCTTTCTATCAATGGACATGTATAATACCTCTTCAAACCAATACCTCTTGCAGTTGAACAAACATTTGCACGAATCCAATTATGGTTTCATCTTATTTACGATAAACCAAAATTGGTTTCATCTAATATGTGATTTGTTTTTCAGATTTTATGTTGACTAAACCAATCTTGTTGGTGATACGGTAATTTATGTTGAAACGAGCTTTGGTTTCATCCTCATCTCAGAGATTCGTAAACGGGTTCAATATTTCCAAGGTTCATTGGAAAATAAGAATTTTGACAGTGATGATGTCACGAAGAAGAGAAGGAAGGTTCTTACCGGTACCATTGTTGCAGGAGAATCTGAAACTTCTGATTTTGATTGCTCCAAAAAAGTTGACGGTGGTGGTAGGTTTCATCTTATTATGTTTCTTTTACGAAGAAACCAAATTTTGGTTTCACCTGCTTTTTTCCTAGTTTATTCGGCACGACTTGGAAGTCGTGTTTGGTTTCATCATTGAAGTTTGTGTTGGTGAAATGACAATATGTGGAAAAATGATGAAACCAATTTCGATTTCATCTAGTTTTTGGTGAAACCAATTTCGATTTCATCTAGTTTTTGGTGAAACCAATGTTGGTTTCATCATTTTTTTCTGTTTGGTTTCATCATTTTTTTCTGTTTGGTCGAATATTGATCAATGAAATTCATTTTTGTGGCAAATGGCGCTGGTTGGTGGTGGTGGTCGGCGATAATGGTGGTGTTGCTCGGCGACGGTGGTTGGTGGTGGTGCTGTGGTGGTTGGCGGCGATGATAAGCGACGGCGGTGGTGGTCGGCGGCGGCGTTGGTGATCGGCGGTGGTCGACAGTGGTGGTGATGGCTGGTGGCGGTGGCTGGTAGTGGTGGTGCTATGGCGCAGTGGCGGTGGTGAGAGGAGGTGGTGGGCGGCGGCGGTGGGGGTGGTGCAGTGGCGGTGGTGCAGTGGCGGCGGTGGTGCAGTGGCGGTGGTGGCGGTGCGGTGGTGGTGCAGTGGCAATGGTGGTGGTGCAGTGGCGGCGGCGGCGGCGGTGCAGTGGCGGCGGTGGTGGCGGTGCAGTGGCTGTGGTGGTGGTGCTGCTGTGGTGTGTTGCCGTTGGTGGTGAGAATATAATAAAAATTAAAGGTGGGGTTGATTTTTATTTTTGTTGGGGTGATTTAAATTAAAAGGGTAAGATAGACAGTTTATGTTAAATGGGGTTTTTGTGAACAATTTGTTTTGTTGGAGTTTTTGTACATGGATAGTGACACCTTTGGGGTTATAACTCGCGGCCCGTACGTACAATGAAAATAAAAAACGGCATAATTACACTCTAAATTTCCCTAATTACTTTCTAAGTTTTTATCCCATCGGGCAGCGGCGGATCCAACATGCAACACGGGGTGCAGTTGCTATCCCCATCCATTGGGCTTCCAAGCCTAATTTTCAAGCCCAAATTTTTCCACAAGCCTAATATTGTTTTCTTAATAGTTGTTATTTCCCTAATAAATTTTGAACCTGTTTTAGGACATACGTAAAATTTCAGGGCATACAAACCAATATTCCCATCTAAGGTGTCCTTATAAGGGGTATCCCTTGGGTAGTTCAATTACCTATATACCCTTCAACAGTTTAAATTACTAATCTACCATTACCCTTAATATAAAAACCTAAAATCAGTTTTAAGAAAATCAAAATCAGTTTTTATATAACTTCTTCATCTTCTCTAGCCGAACCCTTCTTCTCCCTCGCGAGAAAAAAAAAATTCATCGCCGTGATTAATCGTCGATTCGCGAAAATTTGATCGTCGATTAAACTTAACTATATAATGGGTCGTAAAAAGGAAAAGGCAACTGGTAGGCGTTCAAAATCGTCTTCAAATCCCTCAATTAAAGAAGAAGAACCAATTGAACCTGAAATTGAACCACAAAATCAACCAATCAAGCACCAACTCCTGAAATGAGGATAACAAAGTAAGTTCCACAAACCCAATCTCTTATTTGATGTTTTTAATCGATTCAATAGGGTAAATTCCTACAAAATTAGGGTTTTAGACGGTTACATATCAGGGTTCGGCGCATATTGTAGGTGCTTTTTGAGCCGAACTGTTCTTCAAAATTACAATCTGGAAATGTATATGAACAGTTCGGCATGAAATATTATACCAAATATACGCCGAGCCTGGTCACAGTTAGGATTTTCATTAGAGGTTCGGCGTGTTATAAAATGTTGAATTTAAGCCGAACCATGTTCTGCTAGTTTGCAGTGTAGACTAGGTGTAGGTTCGGCGCATAATGAGTTTATCGGGCATGCCGAACCCTGACTTAATGTGTTCAGCTTGTTATGATTTTTTTATTATAAGCCGAACATAACACTGTGTTACAAGGTGTTATTCTATTTATTGGGTTCGTATCATAATAGGTGTTACGAGGTAGCCGATCCTAGACTTTAGTTAACTCAATATGTTAATAAAGTTTTAAACTTGTTTTAGGAATAACGAAGTTAAAAATAGGAGGAGGATGGAGGTTACACCTTCTAATTCTAAAACACCCGATCCTCGAGGAGGAGGTAACAATAAATTCAGAGCTAGAGGGAGAGGAGTTGACAAAGCCGCAACATTAGGATTTCGTGAACCACTTCCAGAGATACAAAGAGAAGAACAAGAAGTTGGTGGTAGTAATGTTAATGAAGAACCTCAACACTAACCGAAAGAGAAGGATGTTGTTGAACGCCGGGTTAAAGGTTTGCACATTCTTGATGAGAAAAACGTAATCCCAGCTCGAGATGATGGTTTGCCCCATGGACTTCCGTAAGATGGAGGAATGGTGTTGATCGGTTACGCCGAATCTTGGGCAAAGAAAATATATGAGACTCCTGATCACAACGATCATTCAAACACAAATAATTAGACTCAACCCAAGCCAGTGCTTCGGAATATGAGACTCAGCCCAAGCCAGTGCTTCGGGTTTACTTTCCATCTCTACGTTCATTCAAACACAAAAAATTAGTAAGAAAAACTTCGGAATATTCCGACAACATTAAGGTAAACAATAAGTTCTTACATACCAAGTCATTTTGGAAGTGATCCTTAGTATCTTCGTGAATTATGTCTATGGGATCAGGTTGATTTTCCATTGGTACAGGTCCATCAAGCACGATCTACAAAGGATAACACAAGGTAAGACACTACAATGAAAAATTAATGGTGAGGTTCGGCTATTACGATAATCTAAATACGTGCCGAACCTAGCACATTTACATGGTTCGGCTATTACGATATTCACAATATGTGCCGAACCAATACAAGAATCTTAACCCAAGACTATAAATGATAAGGTTCGGCTTATATTCTACTTATTCAAATAGCCGAACAACGTATTTCCAACAGGTTCGACGCTTACGAATTTCTAAATATAAGCCGAACCTTGAACAATTGTTCTAACACAAGTTTCAGTGTTGGGTTCGGCTGCTTATGACAATTTAAAACAAGCCGAACTATGATCTAGAAAGTAGGTTCGGCCCCTAATCATAACACTTTCAGCTAGCCTAACTGTTCATCCAGACTCGCCGAACCTTAGTGAAAAAACACAAACTTTTGATGATTTTAAGCTACAAAAGTGAGATTAAACATAAGATAGACGTGTTTGTGTATTAGAAGCATTGGGTTCCTCATATATGTATTCATCATCTAGATTTGGCTCATAAAAATCATCATCTTTAGTTTGAGCTTGAGCTTGAGCTTGAGTTTGAGTTTGAGTTTGTGTAAAATAATTCTCATAATCTAAGAAATCAGCCATTTCCGTATCATTGTTGTAGATATGTATTTTCCTAGGTTTTTTAGATGAAGATTGACACTCCTCATCCATTGAATCAAAAACAAGCTTTTTTCTCACTTTCCCCTTCTCCTTCTAACTTTTTTTTTCTTACTCAAAATTTTTCATCTACACAAATTTATAACTAAATAATCTTAATCACTAATCATTAATCAGGATTTTTATAACTAATCATTAGTATTAACATTAATCATAAAATGGCAGATTTGCCATTATTAAAAATATTTGGTTAAGGGGTTCTTGATTTGAATATTTACAACCAGTTCTTCTCTTTATTCAGTATGCCCTGAAATTTTTACTTATGTCCTACCACAAGGTTCTAAATTTTTGCTTCCTTTACTCTAGTTTCTAGCTCTGCTGCTGCCGTTGGGGCCAGAAAGGGAGGCATGTAGGTTGCAGCAGCTTTGCACAAATACGATAAGGCGCCAGAGACTTTACCTGACAAAAATTATGGTATTGTGAGCTTTAAAGCATGTGAATAGATTGTGAGACCCCGCCCACGCATAATGAAGTTAGCACTTAATCAAAAGAACAGGAAAATGAAAGAAAAAGTTAGTGCCTACTCCCTAGATGGCTAGATTGGCATAATGCTAACGCAATTTTTAGGTGGTTTTTTATTCTCAATATACTCCTAGAGAATGGGCAAATATACTTCTATCCACTGACTGTTAGCCCGCTGACTGTTAGCCACCGGTAACAATTTTTTTAAGTTCGTTTTTTCTTTTCTTTTTTTGGCTAAGTCAAAAGTTTTATTAAAAAGAAACCAAATGAAATAATTACAAAAGATTACAAAAACAAAATTGAAAAAGCATGAAAAGAAAAGAGGGCACAAGACAAGATCCCTAAAAACTTTTCAAACTATTTAAATCTATCCTGGCACTTTTAGGGGCGACCCCAAAAAAATTAGGGGCGACACTAAAAGACAAAAAAGGTCACCCAAACGTAAATCTAAGCTACCCCTTATCTTCGATTTTTCGAAATGGCCAATATGCCCTTATATAATCGGTAGCCAACACCATAATCGGTAGGTTAAAGGTGAATCGGTAGGTTAAATTGAAACTATATCTACCGATTATTGTGTAGATACTTCGGCTAATAATCCCTTTTATAATCGGTAGCTTATCCAACTTGTAAGACTACCGATTATAAGGAGCCCCATATTCAACCCTGGCAAAAATTCCATAGGTTTTGAGGGGTGCAGAGCCAACCACAACCACTTGGCGTGAGCTGTGGATGTAGCCATAATCGGAAGCCTAATAGGTTACAAACCCTACCGATTATAAGTTGCCTCAAAATGAGTTTTTCTAAAATCCTTCACGTAATGAATTTTGAAATCTACCATAATCGGTAGGGTATATAATTATATAACCCACCGATTATACCGAGCCCCCATCCAACCTTTGCCATATTTCATAGGTTTTGAGTGCACACAACCAGCCATAGCCACTTGGTTCGTGTTTTGGATGCATCGTTAATCGGGAGTTAAATATATTACCAAACCATCCGATTATGGGTTGCCCCAAAATGAGTTTTTTCTAAAATCCTTCATATAAGGGAACTTGAAATATACCATAATCGGTAGAGTTAACAACTTAACAACCTACCGATTATAAGGAGCCCCGGATCGAACCCTTGCCAAATTCAATAGGTTTTGAGTGTACATAGCCAGGCATAACCATGTGGTTTGTGATTTGGATGTAGCCATAATCGTAAGCCAAATAGGTTCCACAACCTACCGATTATAGGTTGCCCCAAAATGAGTTTTTTCTAAAATCCTTCATTTGATGAATTTTGAAATCTACCATAATCGGTAGAGTTTATTACTTCTTACCGTTCGATTATACGAAGCCCCAAATCCAACCTGTGCCAAAATCCACAGGTTTAGAGGGTATAGAGCCAGCAATAACCATGTGGTTCGTGATTTGGATGTAGCCATAATCGGACGTCAGATTGGTTCCAAAACCTACCGATTATAGGTTGCCCCAAATTGAGTTTTTGCTGAAATCCTTATTTGCGAAATGTTTAATTTGAAATCTAACATAATCGGTAGATGATAAAACTTATACCCTACCGATTATAAGTGGTCAGGGATTCAACCTTTGCCAAAAACTATAATATTCGGTAGCCAAAACAATAATCGGTAGTTTCACAAAATAATCGAAAGCACACTCTTGCAATCCAGAGGTCGGGGGTCTATATATTAGTGTTTAGAAAAAATTGACTCATCGTGAGGTAACTCCCGATTGAGTGAGAGAAGAAGAAGAAAAAAAAGAAGAAGAAGTGGGTATATGTTGTCAACTTCCGATTTTTTCCAACTTCCATAAACATGGATGGGTACGAAGAAGGACGTGAAGTTGTTGAAGTTCAAGGTTCACTACCGTTTAGAGATGACGATTTGGGGTATATGTTGAATGATCCAAACTTTGATGGAGATGAAACCCTAGACGACGCTTTCATGGAAGAAAATGGAGAATCACCCGAGATCGAAGCTAACGATTCATCAAACATACGGGTATGTTGTTAACAAACTCTAATACCCATGTTATCCATGTTACGTGCGTTTGTGTGTGTTTTCGAACGTGAAAATTCGATTTCTGCATGCATTGAATGACATGAACGACATAGTTAATTTAGTAAACTATCTACCGATTAGCAATAATCGGATATGTTTTGATGTATTAATCTGCCGAATATGAAAAAATCCCCAAATTGAAAGCTTCAATTTCTCACAATCGGAATTTTTATACATGAATAAACGTCCGATTATTGATATTTAATAATCGTTTGGTTTATGAATTTATAGTCCCTCCGATTATTGAAGCTTTTTTATACAGAAGAATTGTTCATTTGTGTATGTCGTTAATCGGTAGACTATATTCGTACATGACTACCGATTTCTCATAATCGGTTCCTTTGTATAGTATTAAATTACCGATTGTGTTCCAATCGGTTACTTATTATATAAACTTCCTTCCGATTGCTAATGCATAACTTGTTGTTGTTGTGCGTAGGCTGTTGTAGCGGTTGATGACGATTATTGTTTGAGGCCTGATACTTCCCTACACTATGCAAACGATTTGTTATGGTCATGAATTATCTTTTCTTTTTCCAATCATGTATGTTAGATGGTTATGCTTATTATTTTTGTTTTGTAATATGCCCATTTAGATATTTGGAAGTAAGAAGGAGGCCAAGGAATGACTTATGAACAAGGCAAAAGAGAAGATGTGCGTGGTGGTTCAGAACCGTTGCGTTAAGAAGATTCGGTTTGAAATGGTATGTGAGCGAGGTGGGGAGAAGAAGAGTCACGAGGGAAAGAATAATAAGTATGTAAGGAAGATGGAGAGAAAGAAATACCGAACTCATACAAAGAAGATTGGATGCCCATTTAAGATTGTCTTATATAAGCCCGATGGTAGGGAAAGTAAAAATTGGAAAATGTCTAAAGTTGCTAATGGTTGTCACAACCACGATGATCCGGACACTCTTATTGGACATGTAATGGTTGCGAAGTTAAAACCACATGAAATGGAGACGGTGAGGTCTATGCGTATCCAAAAGGCGAGTGCGATCTTAAGTAAAATAAAGGCAGACGACCCCGAAAACTTGTCTTCTTTATCTACAATTAAGTCGGCCCTAGCTACGATCAAAAGGACGGAATGGGATGGTAGAACGGTCATGCAACAATCGCAGTGGTTAGCTGAGTTACACGACTACACGTTGAGAACGGAAGAAAAGGATGGTAAAGTAGTACGTATTTTCTTGGCACATCCCGAAATGATAAAATTGGCTCAGTGTTTTCATCAAATTCTGTTGATAGATGCCACTTACAAGACAAACAAATATAACATGATGGAACAATTGAAGTTGTATAAAGCTTACGATGATGAGAATACGGTTTGTGTTTGCAAGGATATGATAGGTATTGGTCTCCCATGTCGTCATAAAATGGGTAGGTACGTTGATGTGATTGACATCAATGATATTCATCCATTTTGGAAGCAATTAAATTTCACTCCAAGCACCCCCGTAGTCGATGGTCCGTCGTTCATGGAGTCGGAATTGTATGCAAGAATAGCCGAGCGTTATGCTACAACAAATGGCGCCAAGAAGCAAATATTGATGCATGATTTGGAGCAAGCTCTTCACCCTCGTTTAAGGGAGGTTGATGAACCTATTAAGCAAAAGGGGGCGGGTAGGCCGAACACCGAAGTGCCGAGGACCATTGAAAGAAAAGAATTAAAGGATCATTTGTCTAATAAAAGAATATTGTGTCGGCATGAGCGTTCGGAAGCCGAATTTGAAGATGAGCCGCAACCCAAGAAAAGAGGTCGTCCAAGAAAAGATCAAAGTGGACCAACCGCCCGACAAGTGAGGCCAAAGGTCTCTACGAATCCTTCTCAAGTAAGTCAAGTCGATGCGGTGGAAGAAGTTGTGTTAGTCGAGACCCAAACTAGCTCCGTAGTTATTGATCAAATGAGCGACTCGCAACAAACACATTCAACGGAAATGGTGACTATAAGAGAGAAGTATGGTACTCTTCATTGTCCAAAGGATTTATATGGAAGACCAACACGATCAAGGTATACGATTATAGAAGAGTATATGAAACAACTCCCTCCACTTATTGTTCCATTTGTTTTGTCCACCGACGAGGTTGATGGGGATGGCAATTGTGGGTTTCACGTCGCCTCGGAACAAATTGGTTACTTTAGAGAGGCGGTGAACCAAGATGTCACCCAATGGCAAAATTTAAGAACTAAGATGGCGGTACAACTAATAAAGGACAAGGATTTCTATATGGAGATGATGAAGGAAGGAAATATGCACGACAAAGAACTAGAGTTCAAAGACTTTGTTGCGCGTGTAAAGTGCCGAAAGGGATTGAAGACAATCGGATCCAAGTATTGGATGACAATGCCTAAATGTGGATATCTCTTAGCGGACGCTTTGAATTGCGTGGTACATTTCTTTGTTCCTCCAAAGTATGGACATTCTTTTACGTTTACACCTACAAGAACGGTTTGCGATGAATCGGTTAAAGATAGAAGAATTGTTATGGCATTTGTGAATGAGATGCATTTTATCGGTTTAAGAGTAAAGAGGGATTGCCCATTACCTCCGTTGGCTGGTTGGAGCGATTACTTCCCAAAGAATCATTGTAACGATTGGTTGAAACAATATGAGACCAACATGTTGGATTGGGATCGCTTCATGAAGGTGGATTTCGAGGAAGGCCTACCGGAATTGGTTCCCTCGGATGATGAAGATCAATGATTGTTATGTTTGAAAGATGTATTTTGGAAAGCCCTATTTGTACATGTTTTTTTTTTGGAATTTTGTGGAAAATACTTTGAAATCTAAAGCTATAATCGGTAGTTATATTTTTAATATATCAACCGATTATACAAGCTTTTGTAAAACAAGACTCAATCAATATTATAATCGGTTATTAACTTTTTGAATTTATCTTCCGATTAAAAGGTCGACAAAACAACTCGAAATTTTTTTCCCGTAATCGGTAGATTACATATTATATAAACATCCGATTGTCACCAAACTCGACAAAAATAAACCGTAAACTTTTCCTGAATCGGTAGACAACATATTGAATAAACTTCCGATTGTCACCAAAGTCCGACAAAAAGCCGAAAATCTTCCTAATCGGTAGACAACATACTGCATAAACTTTCGATTGTCACCAAAGTCTGACAAAATAGGTGAAAATCTTCCCAGAATCGGTAGACAATATAAAATAATAACTTCCGATTGTAACCATCAATCAACATTTATACTGTTACGACGGACTTCGTGAATTCATAACTTCCATCATAAGTGAATTCTTCACCCTTTTCCACTAAGTCTTGTCTTTTTGCGAGTGTCTCCTATATAAACAAACATAAAATAATGTCAACTTCGTTTTAGTAAGAAAGATTAAACACCCGAGCGTTATACTTACAAATTGTTGGATCGACAAGCTTAAGTGGCTAGTGTTAAACATCCTCTTTTGTATCGTTATGTAATCATTTACCCCTTTTTGGACAAGTCGGAAACGATCATGAACTTGTTGGATTGATCTTTGCTTTGGATTTCCATACTCTCGCACAAATTGGCTATATACCTCGCCCAAAAGACTTCGGGTGTTAACCTTCCTGCTATGACATCTTCACGTCTTGTTTCACGATACCATGTTTTCACAATGACCAAATCTTCATATGCGTCAAACGTTGCCATGCTTGTAAGTTGAGATATAGAATGAATTCACAAGAGTAGACGATGGAAAATCTATTTGTAGAATACACAATGCTATATATGTGTTGTTTGGTGCATAAATAAGAAGAGTTTACCCTCCGTATATAGATGAGAGTCCCAACGTCTCTTTTTTTTTTTTAAAATATGGCCGTTGATGCGTACTTTTACAAGACTGTACTGAAATTGCGTACAATTATTACCCACAATCGGTATTAAATGTTTGAACAAAGCACCCGATTATTTGTAATCGGTAAACATGTATTGTTATATACTTCCGATTATAGGATGTTTTGTCAACAGAGTTCTCAGTTTCATTAGAGTAGTATAATCGGAGATTTCTCAATATGTATTATCTACCGATTATATGTGGTTTTCGAGGCACGGCTAGTTTCTTTTGAACAAACTAGCCGTTGGAGTATAATCGGTAGTTAGATCAACAATTAAAACTTCCGATTTTCATAAATATTTTGAAATTCATAACAATATCACCTACACATCATCATAATTTTTCATTGAACTCCCTCAATTCTATTACAAGGTATTGTGATTAGCGTCGTGGACGTGTTGGACGAGTCCTAAACGGATTAAATCTTTCCATCGCCCTAAGGATTCTAAAATGAGCTTCATAACGGAAGCTTGATCTTTTCCATCTCCGTCATTCCCCGAGAGATCGTTCTATAACCTCATCGTTGGTTTCACCCCTCAATCAATATTGATTCACAAGATAAGTTAAATGGACGAATTCTTGGACGTGTCCATTTATTGAACCAACTCGGGCAGAAAAGATCAGCGGAGTGACGGTTGTTTGGGTTACCGGTGTCGCCGCAGAATTTTTCGTGAATTTTCCCCAAATAACTCATACTCATTATGCCTCCTTCCCTCGCGTTCTTCTCCTCGTCTCTGGATAGAATTGAACATAGCGCCTACATAAAGATAAATCTTCTTCAATGGTGAACTCCCTAGGATTAATGAATGGTTGGGCCATTATGTTGAAGATGATGTTGGAGAGAGTTTAAAGGTATTTGTGTTCCATAGAGAGTAAAAGGATACAATCCTTATATAGAGTTTAGAGTTCCTTTACAGTATTTTGTTGGGGCAACTGTATAATCGGTAGTCAAATGAAGTATTTTAACTTCCGATTATACAAGCTTGCCCCAAATTTTGTTTTTGCGTAAATGTCATTTTTTTCGAATTTGGGAACTATATTAATCGGTAGCTAATAACCTACCGATTATACAATTGCCCCAAATTTTGTTTTTATAATTGTCAATTTTTTCGAATTTGGGAACTAGAATAATCGGTAGTTAATAAGACTTCCGATTATACAAATTGTTCCCAAATTTCTTTCTTGGCGAAATCACCAATTTTGGGAATTTAGGAGCTACTATAATCGGTAGTCTCGTGAGGTTATTATTCCTACCGATTATTATAGAAGCCGATGTAGTTTGGCACAAAATCGATATTAATCGGTAGTATAATATCGTTACTAAGCTTCCGATTGATTTATAATAATCGGGCACAAAATAGCTTCCGATTGTGTACGGGCATTAACGTATTCTCCGCGTTTTTGGACATCCCTTAACGGTGTATATGGGTTGGGAATAAAAAAGTCGCCCCTAATTCTTTTGGGGTCGCCCCTAAAAGTGCCAGGAAATCTATAATAAGCCATACCCGGCCATTCAACAGATTGAATACAGCCAGGCCTGCCCACATAATCAAATATAAGACCCCCATGTAGCATGCCGCCTCTTTTAGCTAAACAATCTGCCGCAAATATTATTTCTCCGAGGGCGTGATCAAATCTGTCTCTTTCATAGTATTTCACAGCATCAGCCAACCCAATTTGTATTTTGATCTTCGAAACAGACTTTTGTTTCTAAGTCTCCAAAATTCAGATCTTATGGTCATATTAGCAGCGAGTCATAAGTCCTTAATCATTCTACTCCGACCCTTCCCTGTTTTACCGGTCCGACCAAATACCGAAGACTCTTGAAATCCATGCCCAAGCTCTTATAGCAAATCTAAAACGACAACTGACAAGAGACTCACAATCTTTCTTACAGAGAAAACATCGACGATTGTGAAAGGCGCTCTAGGCGCACGAGGCGCCAAGATGTGTACAGTTTTTGTTTTATCTAATTTTTCCTCTGGCGCCTCGCCTAGTGCCAGTGCCTAACACAACATAGCTCACAGATATGCATTTCACTTGCTACTAGTATTGGTTCCAATGAATCCAATTCAGTCTTCATATTTCTCAATGAACTCAGTGCACATTCACATGCTTGGAGGAAACTATCACAGGAAGCGTCCTCAAATTGACGCACATCTTCTTGAAGTTTGCGAATTTCATCTGAAGTATCATCGATTCCCAGCTTCAATGCAGTAACCTCTTGTGGTGGGTATAAATCTACACCAACCTCGTAGATACAACGTTTGATTTTACGACAGCGTTCAAATAACAACTCCAATAATCTTACAGATTTTCCATCATTGTTGGATGGTTTTGAGTGCCTACCCAATCCCGTGATGAAGATGACAAGTTCCTTGATTACTGTTAGTGTGTCAGACAAAACAATGATAGCCGATTCTGCCATTTTCATCTCCTCAGGTGAGATGTCATTTCCATTCTCACCACTTTCAAATGATCCATTATCAACATCATCATCATCATCATCATAGTTTTTATTCAGACCAGTTGTTAATTCATCAGTAGTATTCGCATTTGTTGGATTCTCAGATGAAGCTGGTTTCAAATTTTTTAGTTGACGCAATGCACCCTCCATGGATTTTGCAACCCATGTTGTTTCTCGTGCAATGGCTGCGTGGTTTGTGGTAGGAATTGTCTTGAGAATTAATGCACATGCTTCCCCGACAGAATCTGCTAGCTGTTGGATTGAGAGCTTACGATCTTCGTTAAGAGTTCCTGCAAACAATTATATGTTAGCCAGGTTAGGAGGCAACATATCTTCATTTGTTATGTGAATCTTAATTACAAGTAAACTAAGTAGGAGGAAATGGTACCAAAGCAGGAGACAGCCTCCTTAAAAAATGAATAACTGCTATGAGCAAAGCGCTTTGCAGATTCTTGGATGAAATCCGCAAGAGTAGGCCCGGATCCAATCTTACTCCTGTGTGCTAGCAAGAGAAATTCCTGCAGCATGCTAAAGTAGATCCCCATGTTCTCCTCCAACTCTTCACAGTCTGGTGCTTCTCCAATCCAACGCAATCCAGCTGCATCACATAAACAATCTAAGCAAATGAACCATTCACTGGAGATTGAGTATTTATGAAGTTTCTATCAAAGCTTATTTTTGCCAAATGGAATCTGAATAATCTTTAATCTAAAGCATATAAGCGCACCAGACTAATTGATGAGGCTGACAAACAATCCGTTTGAAGCGCAAGTTGCAAGATGAATAAGAAAAAGGCAGAAAAGAGTAGTTACCAACTGTTGCTTTTTTTGATAATTGCTCCGCTATGTTTATCACTTCCTCCCAATCTACTTTCTCAAGAGACGAACGAGGTTCACTTTCCAAAACCTTCAAAAAATGGAAACTGAATCAGACAAAACATTTCAGATATCGGAAACGGAAAAGCTAAATTGCAGATGAATTGAACAACTTGGGGTTGATGTTTATGCAATATTGATCAGTATAGGAATGGGTTTTACCTGGAAAGCCTCCTGCATGCCTTCTAGATTTTTATGCAAAATGGTGGTAAGGTTTTCTTTCTCAGATTTCCCCATTTTTTCTTCTCTTCTGGTTTCGTTGACTCAAGCTTATTCAGGTTTTCATACATATGCTTCAAAAAAAGAAAAATGAAAGTCATGTAGGAGTAGGACATCTAGCTGGCCATGTTACCCCTGTTTATTTCAGTCAAACACTTTTCATTTTTCTAGTTTTTTTTTTATGTTATTTAAGATTTCCTTTTCCTAGTTGGCATTTTTTGGTGAAGAATTTGGTGTTAGCGAATTTCGAGCTCAGGTCACCGATATTATGTGACTTCACCACTTTCCTAGTTGACAATCTTGTCCTCATGGGATATGTCTGCTAATTGTCTAACTGCAAAAATTCAGGTGAGCAGACAATACGATATCAAACCTGTAGTCAATAAAAAGTCTGTGCTGCGACCTTTACAGTCTGGCGTTTCAAAATGAAACAAGCAGAGCATCTGATGGAAGAGGTTGAGCGCGCGGGTGCAGTGGTACTACAAGTATTGCTTGGGTTCCGACTCTTCCGAGTTCAACCACAAGAAACACGTCTGGCACAGAATAAATTACTAACTCATAGGAATGTGGTCATTGTATTTCGTTAGTGCGTAAGATCTAAATGAAGTAGGGATATGAACTGCTTTGTTTGTTGTTGTGTTGATTTCATAATTTCGTCAGAAAACACCATTTTCTTTCTGTTTCTGTCTGTTATGACGGTTGTGCTTGTGGACTGTCTGATAAGTGTGTCACATAGTTGTGTTTATGGTTTACATATAGTGTAGGAGCAAAATATACAAGGAACACGTGTCCAAAGATTAGAGAAAAAGTATCATTGGTTAGATACAGCATGGTATAGGAAATAATTCCACTTTTCTAGATCTTATCCTAACTAGTCAGCCCTAAGGGCACTATTGTAACTTGATATACATCCCTACCCTTTATAAGGGAAAGTGAGATATGTTTGGAGGGATCCTTCTTCCTCTTCCGACAACCTAGAGCTTAACAAGAACTCTATTCCTTTTAATGGAGTTTGTATGTAACACTTCGGATCATAGTGAAACCCGTGGATGTAGGCTTCATTAATGGCCGAACCACGTAAAAAACCCTTGTGCTCATGTTTACTTTGTGCACTTTGTTTCTCACTTGTTGGTAGATCTTCATCTTAGGTGTTAGGATTTATTGGGTGTGGTTGTTATATTTTTAGCTACTACATTCTGGCGCCGACTAAGGGGACCGAGAGTCTCAAATCTGTTATTTTTAGCTTGGAAGTAGTAGTTCCAGTGAAGTTAGTACCGATCTACTGACTACCTGAGTACTTGAAGTGTTAAGGGTAAATATGGGCCTTATCAAAAGAATGTTATCTTCAGACAACAAACATGCGATAAAACTGAGAGGAGAAAAGATGGAAAATTCTATGTGCAAAACCAGAGAACTTCGACACAAAGGAGAGAACAAATCGTCACCGAATAACAAGTCTAAACAGGACTAGTCTTCTTCCTGATTTCTCCTTATCTTGTTCTTAAGCATTGAGATTTGAAAGTTTCAAGATTAATGAATTTCAAAAAATAAGGTTTTTTATGAAAATTGGGGTTTTGTTCTTGAGAAAAAATTGGATGTTCTTTCGAATTCTTAAATCGATTTTCGTTTTGATGGGAGATTTGCTATCAACAGATCTTGTTTTACAAACCCAATTAAGCTAATTTAAAAATATTGAACGACGAAATCTTTGGCTGATTTAGGGATTCATCTGTTTGCTCCATATAGGGCCTTTCTATCTTCTTAACTATTCACTCGATTGATTTGCTGTTGCAGTGATTATCCGAATGGAGTATGTTAACACAGCTGATTTCCGTAGCAACGATGTAGGTTCCATCTTTAATCTTCACCATCGGGAGTTGCGAAATTTGTGGAACCTCCATCAAGTTAATCGGGTCTCACCAACTCAATTTCGAAGGAAGTCATCACAGACAAATCGCCGCAGGGGGACCGAGGTCCGATCGACTCATTCAAGTGTTACAATCTTGCCAGTACACTAGGTTCGCCTGCCAACTCTAGCAGTAAGAAGCAACAGTTTGGGACTTGCATGGAACGAGTAACTTTGGATGTAGCTCATCACCAGCTCGTCAATTTTCAACTCGGATGAATTCCAGATCATAAAATGCAGTGAGCAACGGGTTTGGTAACTTCAGTAGAATACGTCTCGGTCTCAGTCACAAGAGTCGAGTTCAGGACTTCATCAAGTTAATCGGATCTTCAACATTCAGCCTCGGAAGAGATTATCATCGGGACCAAAAATTAAAGCTCAATCGAACTTTGGTTGTTTTAACCAGGTCGGTTCATAGCACCAATCTCGGGTATGGCCATCTCTGGGTTCATCGGCACATCTCCAATCCACGACCAACTCGACAAGTCTGTTCATAGCATCAACGGAAATTGCAGCAACTCAGCTTCGCGTAACCCCACATCGGGGCGAATTAGTTAACAACTTACTCGGATCAAAACCATCTCGTGCCAAGTCAAATCGGGACAAATACCAGGCAACAGGTTGGAGCTAGCTACATCGCCAATTCCATTCATATGCAAGCTTATCTCGGGACAGATGCAAAACTTATCTCGGGTCAGTTCATCCCATATCGGGACAGATGAACTATATTGGACAGGGCAGTCGCTTCAGATCATCTCGGATTCACCAACTCGGGAAGATTACACCACTCGCTTCGGGAACGCAGCTCGGGAAAGTTGAGTCGGATTGTTCCGAAAGAACCCATCTCCATCGGGTCGTTCCTCTATAACAGGGAATATTCTTAACCCCTTATCTCTGATTTTACAAGTTATGGTTTTGAAAAATGAGTGCTATTTTGAACCTCTTTATATAAGTTTGGAAAGTCTTTCGATCGTAGCCAAGAAAAAATGAATGCTATTTAGAACCTATTTAGAGCCTCTTCATGTAAGTTTGGTAAAAGAATGATTGGCCTAGTCAAGTGCTAACCATCTAAGAAAGCATGAATAGATATAGTTTTGTTTCAATATTTGAGAAAGTAAATCCAAGACGTTTGGCATATAGACATGAATTGCTTTTACTACCTGCAGCTATGAATTACAAGCTTCCAAGCTTGTCATAATATCTAGTCATCGTGAAATGGTGCTGAATGAAAAATATGGGAGATATTTTGGGAAAAGGGTGATGTCTCATTGTATAGTTTGGGAAGAGACCATTCACTGTTAGATCCATGTTTATCCACTATAGTTTGTTACGACATGATCGGATTAGAAATTGCATTTGACTCCTTAAAGAAACCAGTACAAATATTGGGATTGTCACTATAATCATTTATACAGACTGCCACAATAGCCGTTTAAATCATCGAAATGCTTAATTCTTTTGTGTACTGTCATTTTACTTGAACATGTCGCTAATTTTAATAATCCCGTGTTGTTAGAGTTATACCTTAACCAAAGCATCTACAACAATGACATTTAAAGGGGTCATTTTATTTTTACAACTGTTACTTATCCAAATTGAAAATCGCAGGTGCATAAATTCAATCCCGAGTATCAATTGAGAAGAAACTGATATTGGCAGCGCACACAAGAGCTGCGGGCAATGATGTAGACTCCGAAGGATGGGTAGCACGTGGAGACGAAACGATCCTCCGACTGGACCACCAGACTTTACCCACTGAATTTGTGGAGTATCGGCCTCTCAGCATCGTGTAGAATCATCTCGAATGGGGATTGTTGCCATTCACCTTAGAACAATCTCTGGCTCGGGTCTCACCAACTTCTGATCACTACCCATCACTAGGAGAAGAACTGCACACACGATCGAATCGGACTTGCATACGCTTCTTCGGATCACCTTGAATCACCATCTCGGACATGATCATCTCAGGAACGCTCCAGACTCCGTCTCTAACCAACACCAGACATGAAGACTCAACTCAGAAGCTATATCGAGAGGACCTGCTAGAATCGTATAATTGGAAGGGAACAGCTACCCAATGAAGAATGTCAACCTCAGGGATAGTCACGAGTTGCTGCAACACTAATCACATGTTTGCCAAGGTCAAAGGAGATTGGAGCTGACGTATAGCGTCAACAGCTGTCGCTAGTGGAAGTGAAAACTAAGTGTCACCTTCCTCAAACACTTAAATTGATTCAATATGGCATATATAACAAATTCGTTCGTCATGATACGTATATCATTAGAATGCCAGTGAATCATCTAATCGAATTTCGTGTACAATTATAAAAACCTGCCTGAAATTACTTTGAAAACATTAAGTACCCACTTCTTGGCCTAATTTCGGCGCAAATAAATCACGTAGTTAGTAATACCTTTGTCGATTAGATTTGGAATATGCAATCGGGCTTAAATTTTGCTTGGGCCTCGAGGTACTCACTTAATTGATTGGATATTGCAGAAAGATGACGATGGATCGTGTATTGGCCCTTCAGTGAGATCATTTTGGAAGAATCTTGTTACGGACGATCACTTCGGATCAACCATCTTGGACTTAACCACACTAGTCAGCTCATGGAACATCATTTCGTCTAAGGAAGCTATCTTGGACCAAATAGTTCAAATCAGAAAGCAACTCAGGATACCTTGGAGCAAATAGTTCAGATCAATCAACTCGGAAAACAACAAATTAGTGTCTCAGGCTGCACCTCCTCGCGCCAGATCACATCGGGGCACATACGATCTTCTCGGATTCCGGCCTTTAAACATCCATGACCATCACGTATCGGCATTCATCCTCTTTGGGCGATAACTAAGAACACATACTTCTGATTTGTTTACCTCATCTCGAATGTGGGTCCCATTTCCATTGTCCTGAGGCAGTGAACAATAGCCTAGGAGTTCTGATTCCGACTAGATTCCGAGACTTTGGTGACTAAATAACCTGGGGGACGCCTTGGGTTGTTAATGTGATGAAAAGTAACACGGGTCATCTCGTACTCGGGTCATCAATCGGAATGGCCCGAGGTGATCTAAGAGCCCTGGACGGAGCCAGGAGCTATGCGTCTAATGGTCGTTTCGAACCCGGGGCGATGGCATTGTGCAAGTGCCGGGGCGACTTACACTGACGGGCTATTCGAACTCTGGGGCGATGGCAAAGTGTGCAAGTGCCGAGGTAGTCTAAGGGCCCCGGTGGTTGGAAGCCAAGTGGCCGATTGTCGAGGCACGAGTACTCGACGCCGAGCATACAACATTGCTCCCATCGCAAGTGGCCGAAATCACTTGCCCAAGGCAGTTAATTGATAACTCCTTGGGGTATCGTGCCAATAGAATTTTAGGAATGACCAAGTACCCTACCACTAGATCAAAATGACGGTGATGAGATACCTCAATCGGGACATGGCATTGGGCCCGGATGACCCTCCCCGTTGAGTGTGTTCGATGAGATATGGAATATTAACTAATGCCTACGTTGAAATAATTAGTCTTACAGAAAACGTGTACGCTAAGACTATGAACGGTCATGCATAACTTTGGCGGTGGACTTAACTCGTCAAGGGCAGGTGGTACTTGAATTGTTCATTCGGAAACAAGACTAATGAGGTCACCCACAGGGCAACGAAGCTACACGAGAAAGAATAATTGTCTTGGTTATGATTACTACGAGAATTGTCCACAAAGAAAAGATACGGATCGAGATCACAAACCAAATGAAGGAGGCAACGACATCACGGAGTCTCCCGAGTTTATGAATCAAACAAAGGGCTTCAGCAACGAACCATGCGCATCGACATCACAGGCAGCAAGGAAGGTCGCAAATAAACTACACAATCTAGTCATGAAACAAGTAGTGTCGAATAAAGGAATTTATGGACTCCATCGTCTGCAGCAAAGCCAAAATTTATTATCGAAAAAATGAGCTAAGTATCACTTATCTCAAACGTAGAAAGTTGTTTTAGCAAAATGATATATAGATCATTCCGTAGATGCCTGTGACATTTTTTATTTTTGTGAATATAACATTGTTTGTACAACCACCATGGCAAGCCCACTGACAATGTTGGAGCTTAAGTTTCTCTTACTACAGATATGGGCACACATCTTTGGGTAAGAAGAAAGACACAAAAACTAAGGACAGGGGAAAACATTGGACACGATTGTTGTCTCGAGACTACGCAAACGAATAGGGGCAAGTACGCGTACTAGGAAGGTGCAGATGGTATTCCTTTGTGCAGTCCCTTCAACAACAATCATACAGTCACAACATCGCAAGAAAAATATTTTGGAGGAGCGGCGCGAGAGAACCCTCATCAGGTGAAGCAAATCGAGGACACCAAGATCGGCAGCCGGTTCACAAGACAGCTAAGTATCATCTATCCCGAGAAACTGACATGCCATGTAGTCTTTTCACTTAGAGTTTGCTCAGCGAATAACATCGCGAGTACGGGAGCAACTGTTTACATCCTTAGAGTCTTATAGTAAACCTCTTGGGGCACGACGTAAACTCCATACAAAATAGTCGAAACCAGCAAGCCCCTAACAAGGCACTAAAACTATAACTTTTTTCAAAATCACGCCACGCATTAAATGTATTATCTCGATTTGTGTTTGAGAAAGCATGATAGATTATTGAATTCAGATAACACTCAGGTTAAGTGACATGCCTAAGGATATCTTTTAACATCTTACATCGGCATCGTGTAATCTCTGAAATGCTTAAACTTGCAAGACAGGGTAGAATCTTGTATTTAAATTTGAAATATTTGTGAGAATCTCGGTAATTACCAATTCTTTCCACGAGTAGCAGGTACCTGAGTTCATTTAGAGAACTTCAAATACAACGAGTCGACAAGAGCTAATACCAAC
Source organism: Papaver armeniacum (assembly GCA_023531295.1). NCBI lineage: Eukaryota > Viridiplantae > Streptophyta > Magnoliopsida > Ranunculales > Papaveraceae > Papaver > Papaver armeniacum. Next base: position 28,018 of record JAJJWW010016114.1, read on the forward strand.
CAAACCAGGCAGAGTTTGAGCACTAACCACCAAGCCGTGATCGCAACAACTTCGAACATGTAGAATGCATGACCAGACTATCTCGGGGCTAATCAATTCGGGAGTGTTGCACATAAAAGACTAAGAAGTCACCTCGAAGGAGGCTTCAACGATTACCAAGGGAGACAGATAGCTCGGGGCAGATGAAGTGATCAATAATTGTTAGCAGAGACGATCCAGTACGATCCTACGGAAGCAGAGTTACAAGGGATAGCAATCAACAACCATTGAACCAGGAGTCGCTTTGAAACTTCGCACAAGAATAGGGGCAAGTATGCATACTGCAGACGCAGTTTGTATTCTTATGCTCAGTTCCTTCAGCAACAATGTGAAGCTATGAAGCCCACGAAAACGTTCACCTGATGCATCGCTAAGTCGAAGTTATCAACTTACCCAAACAAAGGACCCACAACGGAGGCAGACATCACCGGATTTGTATCAGAAAAGGAAGCCAATTAAAACCAAGAAGAGAGACCCAACATCAGAATTTCCCAACAAGAACGCAACATTGAAGCCATAGCCAGCAACACCAACAGAGCTTATCACCAAAATTAGACACAGTTGAATAGTCTTTATGAATCATGGACCCTCCGTATTGAGTCAGATCGAATTCAACTCGTAGAGACATTCCATACACCATCTTGAACAAGTGTTAAAGCAAATTGTCCCGAAGAGAACTGCTACGAGGCGAGATGCAGACTTAAACCGAGCCAGACGTACACCCTAGAATGTCAAATCACCCCAAATTGGATAATTCTTACAAGAAGAGATACTTGACTCCGAGCCGATCATCTTTAACAACACAATTTGAACTCGTCTACAATTTCGAGAAAAGCCAGAGCCGAGTAAAGAGGAAACAAGGACACGACATCGAGTATAGTTAAAACCTACAAACCAATCGAGAAGTACGACGAGATATTGAAATGCCTTGTCGGGAGGCATGCTACTCGGAAGCCCATATTCAACAACTAACAGCTAACGAAAACCCGGATAACGCACGAGAATCATCACCAAGCCAAGACCCGAAGTGAAGGTACCAAGTGCAAAACATCAACAAAAGCGCAGACGCACGATCCGAAGGATTTTCTTAAGGATTGCTCTTCGATCAAACCTCAAGAAAAGGGGCATAAATGTAGGAGCAAAATATACACGGAACACGTGTCCAAAGATTAGAGAAAAAGTATCATTGGTTAGATACAGCATGGTATAGGAAATAATTCCACTTTTGTAGATCTTATCCTAACTAGTCAGCCCCTAAGGGCACTATTGTAACTTGATATACATCCCTACCCTTTATAAGGGAAAGTGAGATATGTTTGAGGATCCTTCTTCCTCTTCCGACAACCTAGAGCTTAACAAGAACTCTATTCCTTTTAATGGAGTTTGTATGTAACACTTCGGATCATAGTGAAACCCGTGGATGTAGGCTTCATTAATGGCCGAACCACGTAAAAAACCCTTGTGCTCATGTTTACTTTGTGCACTTTGTTTCTCACTTGTTGGTAGATCTTCATCTTAGGTGTTAGGATTTATTGGGTGTGGTTGTTATATTTTTAGCTACTACATATAGAACGGTCTTCCCTATGATTCCTTAGACTAGAATAGGATCTTCTCATTTATACCAAATCTTATGTTACAGTAGTTGAGACATACAAGTTTTATACTCTGGGAACAGGTTATCTCTTTCTCGGTTCTCTTGTACATGAATATTAATGGGTCCTTCACAGGCCGAGAAAATAAACCCAGAAGTGACAGGCAGAGCTTCGCAAAACCTCAGATACCACCATACCAAACATGGACGCAGGTAGAGATGTCGTATCTCATTCATCAGACCCATTCATAAAAAAACAGTCATTCTAACAATACCAAGATTGCACCAGCTAACCTTGTTTTTTTTAACTTGTCGCATCAACCATCCAGGTCCGAGACAAGAATCGGTAAGCATTTTCCAACCATCCAGGTCCGAGAGAAGAATCGGTAAGCATTTTCCTACCCCTTGAACTCCTGGCATGGCAGTAGATGGTTCTGAATGCAGAATGCCTGTGTTTACTACGATCTACACTGGGCTTCTTCGAAGAAAAAGATAAAGAATGTTGACAGTGGGATTTGAACCCACGCACTTAGATCAACACAACAACAAACAAAGCAGTTCATATCCCTACTTCATTTAGATCTTACGCACTAACGAAATACAATGACCACATTCCTATGAGTTAGTAATTTATTCTGTGCCAGACGTGTTTCTTGTGGTTGAACTCGGAAGAGTCAGAACCCAAGCAATACTTGTAGTACCACTGCACCCGCGCGCTCAACCTCTTCCATCAGATGCTCTGCTTGTTTCATTTTGAAACGCCAGACTGTAAAGGCCGCAGCACAGACTTTTTATTGACTACAGGTTTGATATCGTATTGTCTGCTCACCTGAATTTTTGCAGTTAGACAATTAGCAGACATATCCCATGAGGACAAGATTGTCAACTAGCACCTAAATTCTTCACCAAAAAATGCCAACTAGGAAAAGGAAATCTTAAATAACATAAAAAAAACTAGAAAAATGAAAAGTGTTTGAATGAAATAAACAGGGGTAACATGGCCAGCTAGATGTCTTACTCCTGTTTATTATGAAATCAACACAACATTCTTTATCTTCTACAAAAAAGATAAAGAATGTTGACAGTGGGATTTGAACCCACGCCCTTTCGGACCAGCGTCTTAGACCAACTCGGCCATATCAACATGTTTGTTTCATTTCCTATACTGGATAATAATTACCCGTGTGTTTTGGCTTAAACTATTGTTTCAAATATTGTATTTTTCTTTTAACCATACAGAAAAATAATTTTTTTCCCTATTATTGGTTTCAAAACAAATTTAACCTCAGTGAACTCTCACGTAGGAATCCAGTCAACATTTTCTTCAACATCTTGAGCAGTATTACTGCTCGTCTCACAAAATGGTAGTACTTTAGAGTAGTAGAAAATGAAGTATCACCAACGCGATAAATTAACGATTCGGGTAAGCATTTATATTAAATATACGACTCCCTCTCTCTCCTCCCCTCCTGAGTTCTCTTCTTTTCCCCTCTCTCTCCGGCAATTACTAGCCATTATCCCTGTCCTATAGTGCTCTAACGGATATTTTCCACCTGAGTTCAATCGGAATTTATGCCGGAATTTCAAATTAGCTATCTGCAATTCTAGTTCAAGCGTCTATCCTATCATCTAGAACTTCATGAATTACAAAAAGCTCAACGAAATCACAAGCACTCCAACAATCACAAGATGCTCTGGTATCTCAGGAATCACAGGCATCACAAACATCACAAGCATCATTAACCATACAATCTCTATATCCCCTACTGAAACCAACAAATACTTCACTACCAATACCTCTACCAATCTCACCATCACCTCTAAGAACACCTCCACCCTTAGGACTACTCAAAAAGGCTCTATCAAATCTATAATCATTATCAAAATTGAACTAGGAACAAAATCCACATATCACAATTTCTTTCATAAGTTAGATTCCCCTGAAATCTTCTATAAATCCGTACCTGTTATGCGGATACTGCAGTATCAAACCTAAAACCCCTCACTGGTTTAATTCCTACTGCTTCTTCAAATCAATATATGGCTACCTATTCTACTCATCTTAAGGATAGATCAAGGTAGTCAATATCGTGTATCGGTATCGTATCGGTCGGGTCCTATACACCTATACAAATGATAATATCTGTTTTTATAGGCGATATACATCATTAGGATTTTTTTTAATATTTAATATTTATCAAACAAAAATAAATATTGATATAACCATAGTAAAAATAATAATTGTAGTAAACATACTTCAACCTTACAAAATAAGAGTCGGTTGATTAGAGCCTTATACTATCAACAACGAAACCAAATATTGAATGTCTCATAGCCCATCAACATCACATTTATAGTAATTACATCCACCATAATCATATATGAAGTTACCAAAATTAGTGGAGTTACTTTCTTGAACTAAAAGTTCAAGAAATCATAATCAAAAGACAAATTACATTATTGATATATCAGTGTACAAGTGAAACCTATATTATCAGTGTACAAGTGAAACCGATATATCGATCCGTACAGGACAATATGATGTAGTTTTGAAGTGGTAAGAAAAGGGTTTGATTCTCGGACTTGGGAAGTTGTTGAGTTTAGGACTTACTTAAATAAAATACTAGAAACGAAGAAAAGATTTTAAGAAAGTTGAGAGATACTGGGACTTAGAATTCCACCAAACTTCACAATCAATTGGTTCATATACAATGATTCATAACAATTTTAGCTCTTTTCTAGACTCTATTTCTTTGCCAAAAGTAGATTTTATAAAGCATTAGATGTAAATTGTAATCATAGTGCATCAAAAGTTCTTAAACTAAGCATACATTATCAAACAAAATCACAAATAATCAATGAAAATCATAAATCGATTAAAAATCAATGCAAGAAGTCTTAAGAATCAATTATAATTACCAAACATTGTGAAACATGGCTTCCTCCGTCATCCCGATTATTGTTGGGGTTTAGCTCCTCATGGTGAAAACACGTTCAAAATTGATATTCATAGCTCAAAAAGTGCTTACAAGAGGTGAAAATAATAAAGCGGTGAAATCGCAACGTTTATAAGTGTTGCAAGACATCACACAGAGAACGATAAATCTTTTGTGTAGTAGAATAAACGATCGCTTTCGCAAGTCTGTTCTTCGTGTTCTTGAGAACGACACTTCTGAAGTGTCAGTTCTTCGTCTTCTTCCCCTGCTGCTGCTGCAGCTCTGCAACTACTTGTTCTTCCGATCTACAACCTCCCAACAGACCCCCAAACTCTCGATTCCCCTCTCTGACTCGATTCCCCTCTATTTATACATCACAGGTCCTCTAAATCCCTCGGAAAATCTTCTCTTTTCTTCTCTTCCAAGTATGGAATAATATTTCCTTTTTCTTCTCCCTGTACGCGTCTGGGTTGTTCGATTCTTCCTTGTTTTGATTAAAACTCTCTTTGGTAGATATAGGATACGATCCTAGACGTCCAAATCATCAACAGACCTGACAAATATCTTTCCTTGGTTTGCTGCAAATTCCCGTAAATAAACTCTCTTTCCTGTTTTAAGCAGTCCGTGTAAACTTCCTTTCTTTTGTCGAACTATACACATATGAACCCTATTTGGTCCATTCAAGTCTAGCCCAATTGAATTTGGCAGTTGAACCTCCTTAAAACTCGTCTAAAATTTGTCAGATTTTAATATAGTTTTGATTCCCGCCAAAACTGAATTTAAACGATGAAGAAAGGGTTGCCTCCTAACTTGTGCGGGTCTGCCAATAGTACTTGCCTTGGAAATGGATGCCCCTTAGTAATTTGGGTACCCCTTATCCAAAATGGGGTATGTATAGTAATTTTCTCCCACGAGCGCAAAAACCACTTTTCGAGCCAATTTCGCCGCAAAAGCTTATTTCTCCAAAAACACCTACAAAGACATAAAATAACAAAATAAGCGCAAAATCAAGTACTAACATTACAGAGAATTGAGACTAAAATAGACACATAAATGCGTCCATCAAATACCCCCAAACTTATTATTTGCTAGTCCCGAGCAAATCAAATCAAAATAAAATCCTAACTCACTGTCGCAGGCATCGTCGATTGCATTTAGCCATGCAATAAGCCTTTAAACCCCTAGGTGGCCCTAGTGGCCGAGTTATTGTCTCGGGAGGGTTTACAAGAGATATACCCACAAAACCTTTACTCTCCAGACCTTAACTATCTATGCAGAACCTTGGAAGGCACTAAAGAATCTCCTTGGTTGGCATACTTACTGATTACAGGATGAAGTACCCTGATGCGAAATTCCAATTGATGTACACGAGTTTGCACTCAAGCATACTAAAATTCATATATAAGTGACAGAGCTCTACTCAGATAGTCTCACTATGGACATCAATATCCGGAGTCAACAAATCACATGGATAGATTAAGAGATGGATATAGAAAAACATAGATGGTTTTGATGGTGACTAAGTGAACGATGTTTCTCATATCTGTCTGAAGGCCACTGCCAAAATGAACCTATCCTAATGGATTGAGATACTGGTCTGACTAATACCAACACAACTGGCATATACAAGGGAACCAGTGGTCGATAATCCTAATTCTAGATCAACTCGTCTGGCATATACAAGGGAACCAGCGGTCGATTTATTCACTGAACATTAACTTTTTTTTTTTTATTATTATTATTATTATTATTTTTTAACAACATGATTAGATCTGCGGATCCAAGCGCATGATTCTTGTCAGCAGATTACATGGTAATTCCCGTGGATCCTGCGTTCCACGCTTGTTTAGGCGACGGAGACAGGGAGAACACACACATATTGCTATCCAAGTGTTAATTTTTTTTATTTTTGAGAATTATTCCATTTGGTCTAATTGGTCTGGTCTTTTTTTTTTTTTTTACAGAAGTGAAAAGGACTCAACGAGATATGGTGAAACTACCATGTTATTTCTAACACCTGAGCTCTATGCTTTTATGAATAGACTCTTTAGATGTTTCCATCTAATCAGATTGGTTCCTCAACTCCTACAACCAAAATGCTTCCATCCACTTAGATTAGTTAGTGCCATCCTTAATAAGCATAAATTTCTAGGCTTCTGGAGTTAAACAATGCAACTAAAAAGTTTCTCCCACACCCCCAAACTTAAATCTAACATGGTCCTCAATGTTCTAAAGATAAAATTAAAAGCATGAACAAGGAGAAACTGTTACCATTTGAAGAAAAAGAGTTAAGGAAAGATATTACCATGTTGCATGAGCATGGGTTACCTCCCAAGAAGTGCTAAATTTAAAGTCTTCAGCCAGACGTCTAATACCACAAAATGGCTAATTACCTTTCAAATCATATATCAATAGTCGAAATAACTGTGGGTCAACAAAGTCAAATAAAATTGCCACAATTATTAGACAACTGCACCAAATTAGAAAAATAAATAGATAAAGCACATCCTCATCCAAAGTTTCCTGCAAGACAACTGGATTTTTCTGTGGTGCCCACTTGGGCTTCATATGAGTGTCTTGACAAATAGATTTTTCTGAACTATGGGTTTCTAGTTGTTAGATTTCCTCTTGGACAGTATCAAGAGGATCAGGTTGAGGATTCGGAAGATACTCAAGTAATGCCTCAGGTATACTAGGCTCGAGTCCCAAGTTAGGGACTTCTAATGGGGTTACTTGACCATCACTACCCCCAATCTTAGGGTAGTCAGTATTCTCAGATAAACCTCTAACTATTGCTTGAATTTCCGGATCCTCTGAGTCTTTAAAATACTCAAGAGCTTCTTCTAGATCATTACCCCCAAACTTAGGATCAACATTACTCTCCGTAAGGCCTAGCACTATGGCTTGAATTTCAGGGCTTGTAGAGTCTTTAAAGTACTTGAGAGCTTCTTCTAGTTCAAAAGTTTGGTCACCTAACTGACTTAAGAGAATTGTCTCATCAAATTCATCTAAGGAATCACCAAATAAAGTGTCGTCCCAATTATCCTGAATTAGATCCTGAACTAAAGTGCTAATCATATTCACTTCCTCCAAGTCATCAAAAGGTTGTCTATTAACATTAAAGACATTTAGTTCAGTGGTCATATTACCAAAGGACATATTCATGAATCCGGTCCTACAGTTGATTATAGCATTAGATGTGGCTAAAAATGGGCGACCTAAAATCACCGGTATTTGAGCACTAGGGTCCTGAACATGTTGAGTGTCTAGAACTACAAAATCCACTGGATAAATAAATTTATCAACCTCAATCAGAACATCCTCTATGATACCACGAGGTACTTTGACAGACCTATTAGCTAACTGTAGGGTCATTTTAGTCGGTTTCAACTCACCAAGATCTATCTGGGTGTACACATCGTACGGGAGTAGGTTAACACTGGCTCCTAAGTCAAGTAATGCTTTACCAACCATGTGATTACCAATCGTACAAGATATGGTGGGGCATCCAGGGTCTTTATACTTAGGGGCTGTTTGGTTGGTAAGGATTGAACTTACCTGACCAGCTAAAAAGGCTTTCTTATGGACATTAAGCTTATGCTTTCGTGTACAAAGATCCTTAAGAAATTTGGCATAAGCAGGCATTTGCCTAATTGCTTCTAATAAAGGAATATTTATGTTTACCTGCTTAAAAATCTCCATTATTTCATTGAAAGTCGACTCTCTCTTAGTTGGAACTAACAAATGTGTGGATATGGGGCTCTGGGTACAAGATGAGATCTATCGGGAACCACATGGGCATCACTAGAAATTTTATCAATCTCTTCAGCTAGTGGCTCCTTCTGGGGCTCATCTTGGGAACTAGAATGGGAACTAGAAGGTGGATCTACAGTATGTCCACTATTAGGCATGGTTACCTTATTGTCTACCGTTTTACCACTCCTAAGGGTTGTTCTGAGTTCACATGATTGAACTCTTTTCTCTAGAGGATACTTCATGAATTGCTCTAGTGTTGGGTAGTGGTTGATTGGGGGACTTTTCCTTTCTCTTTCGCTCAAAAATTCTGCAATTATACTAACCCGATTTTTAGCTCTGAAATAGCCTGAGAGTTTTCCTGTAAACCTTTCTCAACCGTTTGCTTAAACTCTGCATTGTTATGAGATAAGATGGTCAGAGACTCTTCTAAGCTCATGATTTTTTTATCCAACAGGTTCTGATACTGATCTGGCCCTAAATGGTTCTTAGTATACCCAAAACTTGGGAGAGCCTGGGAAATACTAGACTGACCTTGACTCTGGCCCTTAGACCAAGAGAAATTCGGGTGGTTTCTCCAACCAGGGTTATAGGTATCGGAATATGGATCAAATCTCTGACGGTTTTCAAACCTAGAGTTGTTATAAAGAGCATTGGCTTGCTCTTCGTATCTAGTATGGTGTGACCCTTGATTCATTTCTAAGGCTTCTAGATGCCTAAGAATATCTGACCCATAATCAACTCTATCAATCCTATGGATAGGATTTCTAGGTATTTCTGGTTCTCTCATTGAAGCCCATTGACGAGTCTTCTCAGCTAACTCGATGAACTCGTCAAAACATTCATCTGGGTCTTGATGTGTAAATTCTCCACCACTAATTATTTCTACCTGCATACGGGTTTCACTATCAAGGCCCTCATATAAAATTTGGGCCATATGGGATTTTTCAAAGCCGTGATGTGGACACTGGTATAACAATTCACTAAACCTTTCTATATAATCATGAAGTTTTTCACCTAATTTTCGCTAAAGGTTTGGATAGACTGAAAACAATGATGCGGTCTTATGGTGTGGGTAGAATTTCTTAACAAATGCCTCTACAAGACCATCCCAGGTGGTAATTGTTTTAGAAGGAATAAAATGATACCACTATTTGGCTTTATCATAGAGAGAGAAGTGAAACAAACGTAACCTAAGGACATCTTTGGAGACATTCGGATAGTTCATTGTGTCACAAATCATTTCAAAGTCTCTTATGTGGGTATACGGGTTCTCATTCTCTAACCCCCTAAACTTACGAAGCAAGCCAATAGTCTCAGGTCTAATATCAAATTGGACCGTAGAAGCTGGTGGAACTACACCTGGTCACGCACTACCCTAGACGGGTTCAAACGATCCCTAAGGGTTTTTATCAGGACCTCATCATCCTTTTCCTCAACCATTTTGGAAAAAATAGAAGTATTGGGGATATTTTCCTCACCGTGAGAAGAACGTCCAAAAATAGGACTTTCTAGATTAAGGTAGTCAAGATTCTTGTTTCCTAAAATATCACTTCTAGGTTTTTCACGCATAAACCGTCCTAGAGCGTCTCTCTTACGTTCTGGCATACAAGAATTCAACAAAATGCGCACATGCAAATGATGGGCTAACTAATTTAGGTAAGCTTGGGTTACCTACAGCGAAATATACCCAAAGGTACGAGGCTGAGGTTTGCGGACTTTCAGCTGGTAACTCCCATAAGGCCCAAGGCACGGGTTCAGCTTACTAATCCACCAGTTTTCCTAAACTCGGTAGTCTGACGAAGATGCAATTGGTGTGTGCAGTGTTTTTTTTTTTATAAATAAAGTACTAAGAATAAACACAAACAAATAAAAGAAAATTACAAGTCCAAAAATAAAAGTCCTTAAAAATAAAATCTTCGGCTTTCTCCTTTTATGGCAAGTCCAACTTTTCACCTTCCGTTTCAAGCAAAACCTGCACAACAAAAACAAAAATACCAAAGACGTAAAATAGAACAAAAAATAATCTAAAAAAAAAAGAAAAAAATAATAATAATAAATAAAAGAAAACTTTTATCATCATCTTTAATTAAATTATTGAATTATACAAAGCTTTTGGTTGGTAACCTAGCGACAAGCTGGGCTCCAACTCCTCTCTGAATAGCAACACTTAGCTTAATCTATAAAAATGAAACTACCTACGCCACTACTAGCGTCATTGCTAAAAAGACAACTCAGAGACGTTTGAAAAAGCCGAGTATCCTCACCAAGTTCCCTAAGGTAGAAAAAGCCGAACACCCAAACCATATCCGTGTGCAGCACACTTGTCCAAGTACTTGGTACGTTTACGAGAAATCACACCAAGAATAGCCTTACCAGGGACAAAGGAGCGGACACCATCACCAGTGAATGGAGAGACACCTGTAACATCCATACAAACATCTTTCCCATTTTCCCAGTTAAGAACAAGGATATCAGCGGGCTTTAGGTCTTTGTCATCATCCGTCCGAAGACCAAGAGAAACCTCCTTGCGTGCAGGCACATTGGCTTTATAACAAATATCAATGATAACATCACGAACAACATCATGACGAAATTTATAACCAATATCCTTAGAACAATGAAGCGCATGATCCCCAAAAATGTCCATAGATTTTTTATAACTTGGGCATAAACTATTGTCAACAAACAGAGGAATACCAAGACGATAACAAAACACAGCTCTAAATTGTCGAGTCCCGAGACATTGATTAAGCCCACTAATAGGCACCACCAGAAGATAATCTTGGGCATGCTTGACACGGTTACATTGCCATAGGGCGGAATCTCTTGCAGACATATGATAATGGTCTGGGATTTGCTTCTTGACTACATCAAAATAAACTACTGCCAGGGAATGCATGGAAGGGGGGGGGAAGAATCATCGACGCAATAAGTAGGCGGTAATCCACATACCTGAATAAAGGTCTGAAAAGCCAACTGATAAGTTGAACCTCTGTATGTTGAGAATAAATCACCAAGGATCATTTTTCGCATCAAGTAGTTTGGCTCGAGAAGCAAGAAAACAATAAGCACGAGTGTCGCCCATGGTATAGATGCCAAGTCCACCATCTTTTATCGGTAAGGTAGCTAATCTCTTCGTAGAGGACCAAAACCCGCACCATCTCCAGAATCGAAGCCTCAAATACCGATATACTTGGTCATCATAAAGATCGGTGGCAAGGTTGTAGAGCAGCAGGATTGGTAGTTCGCATTGCAAAATAAAGTCACCAAAAGATAATTGCGAAGTAAAAGCATCTCACTTTGAGGATCCTTGAGTTTTTTGATCGCATCCATTAATTGAACAGTTTTGTGCACCCTGTTCAACAACATGTCGTTGATGAAATCCATATCCAAACTCACTGGACCACCCAAAAGTTTAACACCCTTAGAAGGTCTACCAATATCTGAGGGGAAAACACCATCTATTGTGCTCCTAGGATCAAGAGTAGGCCAAAATAATTCCGTTTTCTTTACGTTGAGGTGTAACCCCATGCTTGGTCCTTCAGATTCAATTATACGCAAAGCCTTAGCTACCTCCAAAGTATCACCAATAATTGTGCCATCATCCAGGTACCATGCGTGCAAATCGAGGGTACAACGAGAAGCAATAGTCTTCACTAAGGGGTGAAGAGTCAATGCAAATAACAAGGGACCGAGGGGGTCACCTTGTTGTACACCAAGTGCAGAAGACAAAATACAATGAGAATAATAAAGCTTAGCGGGCGTAAGTAGCAGAATTCTACCCAACGAGAAATACCTGGACAATGAAGACGGACCTCCTTGATGAGCTGAGATCTGCTAACCATGTTGAAAGCATTAGAAAAGTTAATTAGAAACATTGACATTTTGTCCGAATGGCCCTTCATCTCTAAAAGGCGATTTACAGCATGTAAAATACCTTCCCCTCCTACAGGAACACCAACCCCAAATTGGTAATCTCCTAAATAAGATGACATGTCCTTTCCAACAGCAAAAGTAGCCACCTTGGAAACTAATCTTCGCCAAACCGTACCAACTGTAATGTGCCTAAGACCTCCCCCCGGTTTAAGCAATAGTGTCAGAGGTGCGCTAGCAATGTATTCACCTAATTCACTATGGCATTTTCCAGCCAACTGATAAACACATTTTTGTGTCTGATTTAATCTCAATTGTATATTTTGTTAGTGCTCGATTTTGTATTTATTATGGCTTTTTGTGTCATTGTAGGTGTTTTTGGAGAAATACACTTGTGCGGAGAAATTGGCTCAAAAAGTGGAATTGCGCACCCGGAGGACGCGTGCTATTCGGACCCCTCAAATGGATAAGGGGCACCTCAATTACTAAGGGGCCTCCACTTGTTATTTACACCCAGGACACCCCAAGTGCTAAAGGGAAACTAGTCACGGATAGGGGAATCCATCTTCTCCATTTTGAAACTCAATTTTGGCGGGAAAATAAGGGGAGTTTCAGTGTGATTAGGTTCGATTGGCAACTTTTAAGGAGATTCAATCGCCAATTTTTTCATGCTTGACTTGATTCAAGCAAAATGTGGTTGATGTGGGTGATTAAATCGAATGACTTTGGTCGATAGTTTGGTTTTCTGGAAACAGAAAGATAGTTTTTCTCGGGTCTCGTTAATCGATTTGGAAGAATTTTTGTCGGATTTTCTTCTTTGGATATGGATTGCATGGGCTTGGTACAATAAAACAAAATGATCTTCGATTTGTTTACGTAAAAAAATAGATATCTTCGAGTTAGAGTAAAACAGTAGGCGAGTGAGGAAGGTTACGCGTCTCTTGGTTTGATAATTATGGAAGTTACGTGGATTGAGATAAGCATGATGGAATCGCAAAGATTTGTTTCTATCTTTTGGATGAGTTTTAAGCAAAGCAGAGATACGTATAAGAAGAAAAGAGGGAAAGAAAAATACCGTGACTTGCGGGAGAGAAAAAAATAATAACCGAGAGATTCTTGAGATCAGATTGGACATGTTGGCTATATAAAGGGTGTACGAGAGTTTTAGAGGGTCTGTCGAGACTTTGGGGACCTAAGGGAGGTTGCAGAGGAAGAACCAGAGGTTGCAGAGAATTTTCTCTCGCCGGGTGTATATCTGGAGGAGAAGAAGAAGGGTCAAGAACATTGGACGCACAGGGAACAATGCAGAAAGCTATCGATGTTCAACAAGAACCGTAATATCGTTATAAGGCAGACTTATTTCTCTCGTAACTTGATTCGCACCTATTGTAATACTGTTTGTAACGCCACCGAAGCGTTGTAAACTGCCTTTATTAGTTTACTCTTGTTTTTCACCTATTTGAGCTATGAACAATTATTTTGAGCACGTGAATAACATGAGGAGCTAAACCCCAACACTGGGATGACAGAGGAAGCCATTCTTTACGCATGTGGTAATTCTAATTAATTCTTTTATGACTTTTGCACTATTCTAAATTGATTTATGATTTTTCTTGATTATTTGTGATTTTGTCTGATGGTGTATGCTTAGTCTAAGAACTTTTGATGCATCATGCTTATGATTTACATCTAATACTTTATAAAATCTATTTTTGGCAAAGAAAGAGTCAATATCTTATAAGCTATAATTGTCTAGAATTAATAGTTGAACCACATGAATGAACTTTATGGTGGAATCCGAAGTCCCAGTTCTCTCGATATTTTGTGACAAACTTGTGTATATATTCTTTATTTTTAAGTCTAAAATCAAATCTTTATAAGTCTGAGTGAACGACATTCTTTCTTACCACTTTACAACATCATTGAAAATAACCATCAATTTTTGGCGCCGCCGACGCGGACTTGTATTTAGATTTGTTTTAGGTTTATTTTTATTATTTTTGTTCTTTTTTACGCCTTTGGTATTTTTTGATTCTTTTCAGATTTGGAGCGTAGCTACAAGGAAACAAAAGTGCTATAAAAGGAAAGTATCGCCAAAGAAGGAAAGAAAAGAAGAATCCAAGGAGTGAAGAAGATTTTGTACATAATTAGTTTATTGAGACTTTATTTCTTTTTATTTTTAGAAACTGTAAATAGGGTTGTATTTTTGTAATTTTTCTTATATTTTTTGGACTTTTTGGACTTTATTTTTCTGGACTTGGACATTATTTTTAAAACCCTAAGGAAGGGTTAAAAGTTAAATATAAACTGTTTGCAGGGAAGGACGACAGTTACGATACTGTCTCGGCCCCTCGGGTTCGTACACTGACATCGGAGTCGGTGGCCTGAGTCGACTTCAACGGTGCACGCCTGTCCGGGTACGGAGGTAAGACTCTGTTCACCCACGAATCCCCGTCGGTGGGTTTTAATTTTGTGTGACAACTCACACCCTCGCGAATAGAATGTCGAATGGTATAATAATAGCCAATACAACGAATATCCGATTGAGTTTCAAACTGGACGTTACTACTTTGACCATAGTGTTAATAGTGGTTGGGAACATCAGCCTTTTCAAGGTTATGGCTCATACCATGATGAGCCCAATTACTATCTACACACGCACGGGTCATACGAGCAAAATTCCTATAATTCCTCTCTACTAGAGTCTGCATGTAAGTTAGCTGAGTCGACACAAAAGTTACTTGAGTCAACACGTAGTTCAGATGAGATGAATAACTTAGTTTTGGACGAAAGCAATGCAACGTGTGAACCTTCTTTCCTAGATCAAATCAGGAAGTCATGTGAGTCGACTTTAAAATGTGTTAGAGGCCCAGAAAGAAATGCTCAAGATAGTTTTAATTTCCAATATAGTGTTTCCAATAGTACCTTTGAAAATGAAGATAGTTATTTGCATAATCAAGATGACGAGGTTAGAATTGGTAACACTACTTTAGATGAGGTTCGACCATTTTCATGTTATTACAATGATGATTATGATGACGATAGTGTTGATGAAGAATTTGAAATGAGTAGGCATAGTGATCGTGAATTGTTACTCCAATTGAGCTTAACAACGATAATATTATTTCTAGTTTGAATCCAAATAATTTTAATAATTATTCACCTATTCAAAAGGACGAGGATTTGACTAGAGATACCACCGTTTTTTAGACGATGTAGTTTTTCCTTATGATTACGATGGCCGATTATGGTTTAGAGGAACGAGTATATTTTGAGTCTAGCGATGTAGAAACAATAGACTTTGAAAAAGAAAATGAACTCGTAGAGATGAGTGAGGATGAACCCGACTTAGAAGAATCAATTGACCATTTTCGGAGAATCGAGATGACCTTGAAATTAGGGAAGTTGTGACTAGTCTATCTAGAGACACCGAAAACTCTAAGTTTGGGGGTGATTATCATTCTCCATGTGCCTTAACTCTTAGAAAGGTCCCTCACTTGGGACTTGACATATGTGCCTCAACCATTTTCAAAGATTATCTTCATACACGTTTTCCGAACCTAGTGATGTCCATAGGGAAGTTATTTGTTAGAAACCCATCCTCTCGGTTGATGTGGTTTGCAGGTGCTATGATACCCGTATTGATTTTGTTTTCCCACCAAATATTTTTCAACCAATTGTGGGAATGTATAAGTTTCAGATGTGTCAATTATTTAGTTTTGAGACTAAACCTAAGTACTTTAGGAAATTAGTATCGACACATTTTATTATGATTGACCGATTTCATCGTGGTCAATTGTGTGAGTCAAAACCGATTGACTTTAAGGATCCGCAATTATTCGAGTTATTATTATGTGCTTCTAAGTTTTTATTTGAGTTTTTCCAGACTCTAATACCTAAATCGGATCTTAGCTTCGAGGAAATGCAACCCATGAAAATATTTTATTTAGACCCTTTCATAGAGCCGAACTCGAACCACAGCCTAGATGTAGTTGTCTTAAACAGAAACTAGACAAGGGTGTGCTTTATTTGTTAAATTTCTTGGCATGTTGCGATTCCTTTTACTTGTGATAGCTCTATTTGGTTTTGATGACCCACAGAAATTCCGGCTATTACTTTATGATTCTATGACGTGACTAATCCTTTGTTAGTCTGACTGAAGACGTTAAACTTAGCACTTCTTGGAAGGTAACCCAATATTCATGCGACACGGTAATATCTTTCCTTAACTCTTTTACTTCAAATGGTACAGTTTCTCCTTGTTCATGCTTTTAATTTTATCTTTAGAACATTGAGGACAATGTTAGATTTAAGTTTGGGGGTATGGGAGAAACATTTTAGTTGCATTGTTAAACTCCAGAGCCTAGAAATTTATGTTTATTAAGGATGGCACTAACCAATCTAAGTGGATGGAAGCATTTTGGTTGTAGGAGTTGAGGAACCAATCGATTATATGGCAACATCTAAAGAGTCTATTCATAAAAGCACAGAGCTCGGGTGTTAGAAATAACATGATAGTTTCACCAATCTCGTTGAGTCCTTTTCACTTCTGTTTTTATTTTATTTTGTTTTTAAACTATGTTTCTCTAAGTGATTAGGTGGGTCCCACGATTCAAGTTGTTACCAATGCTAGGGTGAATTAGAGTGATTGAGATACCAAAAAAAAAAAAGTGAAAAAGAAAAAAAAAAAAAAGACTAGACCAATTAGACCAAACTAATAAAATTAACACTTGGGAATAGCAATATGTGTGTGTTTTCCCTGTCTCCGTCGCCTAAACAAGCGTGGAATGCGGGATCCACGGGAACTATCATGTAATCTGGCCGACAAGAAGCATGCGCTTGGATCCAAAAGATCTAATCATGCATTTAAATAAAAAAAAAATATATATTAATGTTCAGTGAATAAATCGACTGCTGGTTCCCTTGTATATGCCAGACGTGTTGATCTAGAATTAGGATTGTCGACCACTGGTTCCCTTGTATATGCTAGTTGTGTTGATATTAGTCAGACCAAAAGATCTCAGTCCATTAGGATAGGTTCATTTTGGCGGAGGCCTTCGATGGACATGGGAAACATCGATCACTTAGTAAACATCAAAACCATCTATGTTTTTCTATTTCCATCTTCTTGATCTATCCATGTGATTAGTTTTGACTCCGGGTATTGATGTCCATAGTGTGACTATCTGAGTAGAGCTCGTGACTTATATATGAATTTTAGTATGCTTGAGTGCAAACTCGTACAAAGAATTGGAATTTCGCATCAGGGTACTTCCTCCTGTAGTCAATAAGTATGCCAACCAAGGAGATTTTTTAGTGCCTTCCAAGGTTCTGTGTAGATAGTTAGGGTCTGGAGTGTAAAGGTTTTGTGGGTATATCTCTTGTAAACCCTCCCGAGACTATAACTCGGCCACTAGGGCCACCTAGGGGTTTAAAGGCTTATTGCATACGCTAAATGCAATCGACGATGCCTGCGATAGTGAGTTAGGATTTTATTTTCTAGATTTTATTTTCTCGAGGACGAGCAAATAATAAGTTTGGGGGTATTTGATAAACACATTTTTGTGTCTGATTTAATCTCAATTGTATATTTTGTTAGTGCTCGATTTTGTATTTATTATGGCTTTTTGTGTCATTGTAGGTGTTTTTGGAGAAATACACTTGTGCGGAGAAATTGGCTCAAAAAGTGGAATTGCGCACCCGGAGGACGCGTGCTATTCGGACCCCTCAAATGGATAAGGGGCACCTCAATTACTAAGGGGCCTCCACTTGTTATTTACACCAGGACACCCTAAGTGCTAAAGGAAACTAGTCACGGATAGGGGGAATCCATCTTCTCCATTTTGAAACTCAATTTTGGCGGGAAAATAAGGGGAGTTTTGGTGATTAGGGTTCGATTTTGGGCAACTTTTAAGGAGATTCAATCGCCAATTTTTTCATGCTTGACTTGATTCAAGTAAACAGGGTTGATGTGGGTGATTAAATCGAATGACTTTGGTCGGATAGTTTGGTTTTCGGGGAAACAGGAAAGATAGTTTTTCTCGGGTCTCGTTAACCGATTTGGAAGAATTTTTGTCGGATTTTCTTGCCGGATATGGATTGCATGGGCTTGGTACAATAAAACAGGGGCGATCTCGATTTGTTTACGTAAACAAATAGATATCTTCGAGTTAGAGTAAAACAGGGCAGTGAGGAAGGTTACGCGTCTCTTGGTTTGATAATTATGGAAGTTACGTGGATTGAGATAAGCATGATGGAATCGCAAAGATTTGTTTCTATCTTTTGGATGAGTTTTAAGCAAAGCAGAGATACGTATAAGAAGAAAAGAGGGAAAGAAAATACCGTGACTTGCGGGAGAGAAAAAAAAATAATAACCGAGAGATTCTTGAGATCAGATTGGACATGTTGGCTATATAAAGGGTGTACGAGAGTTTTAGAGGGTCTGTCGAGACTTTGGGGACCTAAGGGAGGTTGCAGAGGAAGAACCAGAGGTTGCAGAGAATTTTCTCTGCTGGTGTATATCTATAGGAGAAGAAGAAGGGTCAAGAACATTGACTTACGTGAAACGATCGCAGAAAGCTATCGATGTTCAACAAGAGAACCGTAATATCGTTATAAGGCAGACTTATTTCTCCGTAAATTCGCACCTATTGTAATAAATTGTTTGTAACGCCACCGAAGCGTTGCAAACCGTGCCTTTTATTAGTTTACTCTTGTTTTTCACCTATTTGAGCTATGAACAATTATTTTGAGCACGTGAATAACATGAGGAGCTAAACCCCAACACCGGGATGACAGAGGAAGCCATTCTTTACGCATGTGGTAATTCTAATTAATTCTTTTATGACTTTTGCACTATTCTAAATTGATTTATGATTTTTCTTGATTATTTGTGATTTTGTCTGATGGTGTATGCTTAGTCTAAGAACTTTTGATGCATCATGCTTATGATTTACATCTAATACTTTATAAAATCTATTTTTGGCAAAGAAAGAGTCAATATCTTATAAGCTATAATTGTCTAGAATTAATAGTTGAACCACATGAATGAACTTTATGGTGGAATCCGAAGTCCCAGTTCTCTCGATATTTTGTGACAAACTTGTGTATATATTCTTTATTTTTAAGTCTAAAATCAAATCTTTATAAGTCTGAGTGAACGACATTCGTTCTTACCACTTTACAACATCATTGAAAATAACCATCACCAACCAAAGGTTGACAACCCCAGAGATAGACAATAGAAAGTCATCCGCCATCGGCAGCCGCCGCTCCACTAAGAACATCGACTAAATGTTGCGCTCGTAGACCATCACGACCACACGACGTACCTTTAGGAAAGCTTTTAATAGCCCCTAAAACAGACTCGGAACCCACAAAAATGGGCTCAGCAGTGATATCATCCATGGGAACCTCAGGAGGGGAGGCTAGGATAACGGATATTTGTCTAACAAGTCAACATAAGTCTTCTCCTCAAAAGGTGCAACACCGAGCACGAGGACAACACTCGTATCATTTCGCTGCAAAGTGACCTGCACTAATCTTCTTCGACACGCTATAACATTAGTTGCCTGCTGCTTCTCTACGGCCTTCTTCTCGTCAGTCTTCTTAGAACCCCACTGAACCGGCTGTTGGAGTAACTTGTTCACTAACGTGAAGAAACCATTGGGTTCCTTCCAATCATTAAGTGCTTGAAGGATAGCTGCCACCTGTAGTCTCTTACGACTACTCGACTTCCTTTCAGCTGAGCTCTTTGGCTGATACAATGACAGATTACAGATGGGAAGAAGTAGCAGACAAAGCCAACTTGTTAATGAGGAAGGACCCGCTATATTCCGATCAAGACAGGCTTTAAGAGCTCTCGAGAAAGCCAGCCTACACTTGTGGGGGATGCAGGAGACGGTGGGTAATTGACGTTGATAAACGGCGTTCAACAATCCAGTAGAAAGAAACTCTACAGCTCCACTGCTATCCCCTTCAGAAGAAACACCAACTTTAGGCGAAACACCAACTTCAGGCAAAGCGTCTTCAGTTTGTACTTCACCAGGTTTGTCCAAACCGTGAATTAAGAAGTCATCTCCCTCTCCATTGAAAGGCCCTGGTATACAGTCGTGTGCAACCCCTTCACGTCCATTGCAAGGCTTTGTCCAAGCGTGTAGATACAAGCATCTACTGCAAAACCACATACGCAGGTTACATAAAACCTTCTCCAGATTACGATAAACATCTAAGTCCCTAGAAATTAGGTCTCTGACAGTGTTTTTGCTGCCTTCTGAGAACAAGTGCTTGTCGTGCAGATGTTTCATGAAAGACCCCTTGACGTAACCTCTTCCATGGACTCCATCAAGACAGCCATGGATATTCTTGAACGGGCAGTGGCAAACATTGTCGGAGGCGACTGCTACTGTCAAAGGAGAGATTATAGCTTATGTGGAATGAGAGGTGTATACCTGAGGCAAGGGGTGTGTAGTGATGCGCGGGATCTTGCATAGCAGCAAAGATAGAACCCTAAAAGAAAGAAAAACGAAAAGAACCCTAAAAAACAAAAACACGGCAAGGAAAACCAAACAAAAAAGGGATGATCGTGGTAAGGAAATCAAGAAGAAAACAAAATCATAGATCGAACAGGACGACAGCATCGTGAAGCCGAGATTGGAATGATTTTCCAATCACCGGGAAGAGTCGCCTGAGAGTCGCCAGAGAAAACATCGTAAAAAAAAATATTATTTTAAAAAATATTATTTTATAAATAAAATGTATACAAAAACCTAAAAAAAATGCAAAACCTAAAACCTAAACCTAAATACAAGTCCGCGTCGACGGCGCCAAAAACTGATGTAGTTTTGAAGTGGTAAGAAAAGGGTTTGATTCTCGGACTTGAGAAGTTGTTGATTTTAGGACTTACTTAAATAAAATACTAGAAACGAAGAAAAGATTTTAAGAAAGTTGAGAGATACTGGGACTTAGGATTCCACCAAACTTCACAATCAATTGGTTCATACAATGATTCATAACAACTTTAGCTCTTTTATAGACTCTATTTCTTTGCCAAAAGTAGATTTTATAAAGCATTAGATGTAAATCGTAAGCTTAGTGCATCAAAAGTTCTTAGACTAAGCATACACTATCAAACAAAATCACAAATAATCAATGAAAATCATAAATCTATTAATAATCAATGCAAGAAGTCTTAAGAATCAATTATAATTACCAAACATTGTGAAACATGGCTTCCTCCGTCATCCCAGTGTTGGGGTTTAGCTCCTCATGGTGAAAACACGTTCAAAATTGATATTCATAGCTCAAAAAGTGCTTACAAGAGGTGAAAAATAATAAAGCAGTGAAATCGCAACGTTTATAAGTGTTGCAAGAAACTGTTACAGAGAACGATAAATCTTTTGTGTAGTAGAATAAACGACTGCTTCTGCAAGTCTGTTCTTCGTGTTCTTGAGAACGACACTTCTGAAGTGTCGGTTCTTCGTCTTCTTCACCTGCTGCTGCTGCATCTCTGCAACTACTTGTTCTTCTGCTCTGCAACCTCCCAACAGACCCCCAAACTCTCGATTCCCCTCTCTAACTCGATTCCCCTCTATTTATACATCACAGGTCCTCTAAATCCCTCGGAAAATCTTCTCTTTTCTTCTCTTCCAAGTATGGAATAATATTTCCTTTTTCTTCTCCTTGTACGCGTCTGGGTTGTTCTATTCTTCCCTGTTTTGATTAAAACTCTCTTTGGTAGATATAGGATACGATCCTAGAGTCCAAATCATCAACATACCTGACAAATATGTTTCCTTGGTTTGCTGCAAATTCCCGTAAATAAACTCTCTTTCCTGTTTTAAGCAGTCCGTGTAAACTTCCTTTCTTTTGTCGAACTATACACATATGAACCCTATTTGGTCCATTCAAGTCCAGCCCAATTGAATTTGGCAAAGTTGAACCTCCTTAAAACTCGTCTAAAATTTGTCCAGACGAATATAGTTTTGATTCCGCCAAAGGCGAATTTAAACGATGAAGAAAGGGTTGCCCCCTAACCTGACGGTTACGCCAATAGTACTTGCCTTGGAAATGGATGCCCCTTAGTAATTTGGGTACCCCTTATCTAAAATGGGGGTCCGTATAGTAATTTTCTCCCACGAGCGCAAAAACCACTTTTCGATCCAATTTCGCCGCAAAAGCTTATTTCTCCAAAAACACCTACAAAGACATAAAATACCAAAATAAGCGCAAAATCGAGTACTAACATTACAGAGAATTGAGACTAAAATAGACACATAAATGCGTCCATCACGATACACGCGTTTTTATCGTTTATCCTTCGTATCGCCGATATTTTCAATATCGTACAGATTTTTTCCGATATCCTATAAAAACCTTTAATATCGTCTTGTACAACCGATATTGACTACCTTGGGATAGATCCCATCAGAAATTACATGAACATACCCACATCATTAACATTCATAACCAACAGAGGCAATTCACTCATAATACAGTAAAGTTGAAATCCATAACCACCCATTCAAAGAAAAATATAAAGACAGAAGCCGAAATTGTTCAAGCAAAGTTACAACCATAAAACAGAAGTGTTCGAAATCTAAAAAGAGTAGTATCCTCACAATAAACAAACAACATCCTAAAACCAAATTCAAAACCCAATTCAAGTTTAAGAACAGAAATATAATTAAAGGATCCAGCTTTCTCTTACTGGTGGAAGAGGCGAGTTTTGCTCCGAGTTCCTTGGCTAACGCTCCGAGCTCAATTTCGACTCATCAAAACTCTAGATACAACATATCACCTCACAGGTACCGTAATCTGATATCCACCATCATGACCAACATCACTGGCAGCAACTTCGTTGGGGGATCCCATAGACATCTCCATCGATGGTGCAGATTCACTCATTTCAGGCTTCATTCCGGGATCGGCCGCTGGAAAGGCAGTTGGTTCAGCATCTGGAACGGTGGTGGGATTAGTATTTGGTCTCTCAAAACCAGCAAAATCGCACGACCGATTCTTCCGATGGCTGGACACAGAGAATCCATCACTGGAAAGCGCATGGGCTCATCATGGTGCCAAGGTTGACTAGCCAACTGACGAACCGTCAACCTCTCCTTTGCATCAAGAGTGATGGATTGGTATCCAACTCGACTCACACCAGACACCAAGAATCGATCAGCCACAACAGCAACGCCCTCATGAACCTCAAATGGACCATATTTGGGTTGAAAGGCATACAAAACCCAATGATCTCTAGAACCCATCGTGGATGTTCTGCAGATTTTGGAGTACCAGTAACATAACATCCTTCAACATTAGTACCTTATCTAGTCGATCTATGCATACCTGCACCAGTTGTATGTTCACCGCTGCTTCTAACCTCAAATTGGGCATCCAGTTCAGCAAAAGGGTTGCTAGTATCCTGATTTATAGGTGCGGGCTTTGGATGATTGAAATGCTGACGAAGACGATCTACTGGAGAATCCATCATCAATTCATGCACAATCCCTGGTGGCCGCTCCTCCTGCAGACATTCTTCAATTTTCACTTCATAGTTATGTCAAGATCATCTAAATACCAAGTGAAATAACTCTCTTTACTGTGCGACTCACATCCCCCGTGGAAAAGTGATTCCATAAGGCAACCGAATAACACAATGCTCCCGCGGATACCAGTGGATTCTCAGCTCTTCTTCAATATCAACCATCTTCTGCTTACCCTTTCGATCAATGTTTGCATTAGTATCAGACATGGCGATTGGAGTAAAAAAAATCTTTCAAAGAAAACAAAGAACAAGAAGAAGAAAAGAATAAGAAATTGAAACATTTCTCATTCCCAGCAGACGCTCTTATAAAGGATTTCATAGATTGGTGCTAGGTCTTCTCGTCATTAAGTGGAGACGGTTACCAAATAGCAAACCCTTCCGTCTCCAATACTCATAAACTTATCACTGTCGTTTTAATTTTCCCGCAACATAGGCATCATTACATACAGCCTATGCAGACCAACTTCCATTTCACTAGGCTAACTAATCCTAATTTCAACTTTTTGACAGATGGAGAGGGGAGAATGAACTGCATTACACTTGGCAGTTTAAATCCTTCGGCGTTATTAACTGCTTCTCCCATCCCACGTGAATTTCACACGAGTGCGATTCAGCTCTCCAACCTGCTGACTCGTTCATGCAACACAGCTGAGTGGAGGTATATGCAAGCTTCAGTATTGCAAAAACCAACCTTCAAGGCTAATGGGCAATGGGCTCACTCCAGGCACAGTTTGGCTAAATTCACTGTCTTCTACTACGACTTAACTAAATTAGCTAAGTTACCCTCTAGACCATATCCAATTAACTTTAATTATATTATCACTCTCATTATGCAATCTAGAAATCATATAAATAAGGATACTTTTAGATATGGCTTAGACCTCACATCAGACTACATTACATTAAATATAATGCATGTGCCAGCTAACCCCTATCATTATTAACTCTCGTAATTTGCTGGAATATATTTTCTTGACAGGTCGGCCTCTCATGGTTTCCCAGTAGTCAATAGCTCCATCTTGGTCAGCAAAACTCAACAACACGGGTTCTGGTACCACAAAGCTAGCACATGGCACTTGTACTTCTCCTCAGTTGAACCTTGGACTATTAAGCTACATCAACATCACCTGCAACTAAACAACAAAATGAAACCCACATCCACAACATACCTACACATCCAAATTCAAATTAAAGTTACTAGACTCATGTAATAAGCACAACATCAATCTCAACATCATCACCACCACCACCACCATAAGCTCTAATCTTTCATGGCATCCTCTTCAGGGACTAAACCTATAGATCAAGTTGAAAACCTGGTTGAAAAAATGAATTCATCCTTGAACATCCCTGAAGACCTATTTCCAAAAGTTTTTATCAATGCTGAAAATACCTTACCCAAAAAGAAAGAAGATTGGAAATTGGTCTTTGTTGGTGAATCGCAAAGACAAAATATCTCATGAAACTAGAACTATCTCAAGGTTCATCAATTCAAACTGGGAACTAAGGCGAATGTCAAGTCAATCTTTGGAAGAAGAGAAGAAACTACTACTCTATCAGACTAGGTAGCATAAAAGATTACAAAGTTTTCAGGAAATGAGGTACCATAGGAATCTTTGATAAACTCATAGTGCTAACTGAAATACCACCATCTGGACCAGATTTCATTGATGAAGCAAACTTTTACAAGGTTAGAATTTGGTCTCTGGTAAAAAGGATTCCAAAGCATATCATACCAGATATTAGAAGCATCATAAAACCAGCAGGAATTTATCAAGAATCTAGAAAAGCTTATGGCAGAGATGAAGATGAAAAAAATCTAGAAGTGCTTTTAACCATCGATGTTACAAGAGCTCTAAAGTATGGAATTGATGCTTATGAGACTCCTACTACCTCTCACTGGCTGGAGATGGCATATGCTCTGAATGGTATTGCCTTCTGCAAAGTATGCAGAATTTTTGATCATCCAGGTCCGCTCTGTGAGGAAAAAAAAACACAACCTCAAAACACCTATCATAACACCCATCCTTCCAACCTCAGTAACTCATATCCCTCATCTTCTAACACCCCCAACAATTTTAACACCAATAGCCCTCAAAAAACTATCAAAATAAGGTACTAATCTGACAAGGATGCTGCAAAAGAGTTTGCCATCAAAATGAGGTTAGCTCAAAAACAGATGCTACTCAAGAATAACTCTGAAGAACTTGATGGTCCTGAGGACTATATCATCTTTAAATCTGGTCTACACCAACCTATCAGTGGAGAAATTCCTACCACCAACACTGAAGCTATTGCCTGCCAAAAGAAACATAAAAGAATCATTGAACACAACAAGAACAAAGATAAGCTATTTAAGAAGAAAGGCGTCAACATCAAGGCTGCAGCTAGGAAAATTCATTCTACCTCTGTTGCTGATGAGGCAAATATTATTACCCCTGAGAATATTTTCCCAAAACTCAAACCTCATATTCAACAGCCAAACCCAAATAATGTTATCCCAAATGTCTTTGAAAACCATCCTTCCCTGTTCGAAATACAAAACCAAATCAATGAAGATTTTAACAAACAAAAGAAACTTCTCTGGGAAAGAAGAAAGCAGGAATTCAAACTCAAGGCTGTCAACATTTACCTACACCCTCAGTTGGTTGACCCCAAAAGGAAGTTATTCATTTCTGATGTAACCTTTGATCAACTCTTACATCACTGGGACCGAACTCAACCTGCCAAGAAAAGCAACAATCACTGCATGCAAATGGAGGAGGATTACCAGAGAAAAATTTGACTACTGGCAGCCGTGAGGGAGCAAATCCTTTTCTAACTCCTCAGGTAACTTATTCCTTTACCTATTATTTCTGCCAAAGTTTCCATTACATCTTTCTCAAAATTTTTATTGCTCTGACCCCTATATCCTTGTATTGTCAATCCATCCTTATTAATCACATGCTTCTTAGAATCATTTTCTTAGGATACAAAATTACTATTTTCACATATCCTTTTGTTTCCTATTTCTGGCAATTTTACTCTATTTTGACCTGGAATTGTCAAGGTTTAGGCCAGTCATCCACTAGTAAACACTTGAATAATATGCTAAATCAACACAATCCTGATATTTTCTTTTTAGCTAAAACCAAACAACAAACCAGGAACTTGAAAAACATCCTTAGCAACATAGGAGTCACAAATTTTTGGTATGTTGAACCTAAAGGTAAATCTAAAACTGCAGGGGGACTTGTCCTAGCTTGGAAAACCAATCTAAATGTCGTAATCCAAGACTTCTCCAACCATTATATAAGTGCTACTGTTTACCCTAATGAAGGAGAACCTTGGTTATTCACAGGCTACTATGGTAGTCCTTATACTACTCTATATAAAGTTCACTCTTGGAAAATGATAGAAAACACTAATTCTCATAACACCCTCCCTTGGTTGATAATGGGTGATATGAACTTTGTTTTGCATGATCATGAAAAATTCAGCCAACATTATATTGATTATCATGAAGCTAACATCTTCTTGGAGAAATTGGAAGCAGCTAACCTTACTGATTTAGGCTACACTGAATGTCCCTTAACTTGAACCAACAGAAGAGTAGGCCTCTAGCTAACTGAACAAAGATTAGACATAGGGCTAGCTACTGAAAGTTGGCTTAAAACCCAACCAAATTCCACCATTTCAAATCTTCCTGCAATTGGTTCTGATCATAATCTCATTCTTCTTAATACTAACCCAACTCGGAAACAAGGTCACATCTCATTCAAATTTTTTGGTCATTGGCTTGATCACAAAGATTGTAAGGAAATCATAGTTGAATGTAGGAAGACTCAACACAAAGGCTCTATGGCTATAAAGATATCTAGGAAGTTAATAGATGTTAAAATCAAATTAAAGAAATGGAACAAGGAAATTTATGGAAATATCAAGACCAATCTAGAAGACAGTCTACAACACTTAGATTGGGTTACTAAGAATCAATTTAACACTAGTAGAGGTCATGCCATCAGAGAGGCTAAAAAGAAAGTGGAACATTGGCAAGACATTCAAGAAAAGTTCTAGAAGACTAAAAGTAGGGATCAGCTCATCAAACTGAGAGATAAAAACACCAGCTTCTTTCATATTTCAGCTAAGAAGAGATATATAAGAAACAAAATAGTCTCCATTCAGCAAGAAGATGGCACCTGGCTACACAACAGTAATGAAATTACTCACTGCTTGACCAATCATTTTGCTAATATGGCCACTGCTGAACCTATAACCATCAATCAATCCCAAATAGACCTCATCCCCACCACCATAACCAACACAGAGAATATTAATCTGCTGAAGATTCCTGATGTTATAGAAATCAAAAACATTCTATTTAGCATGGCATGAGACAAGGCCCCAGGCCCCAATGGATTTCCACCAAATTTCTTCCAAGCTAACTGGGATGTAGTTGGAGAAGACATCATCAGCATGGTTCAAAATTTCTTCACTTCTGGTTTCATTCTTAAAGAGATGAACTCCACCTTCATTTCCCTCATTCCAAAAATAGATAACCCAAATACCCCAGCCCATTTCAGGCCTATCTCTTTATGAAACACCACTTACAAAATAATATCTAAACTGCTAGCTCAAAGACTCAAACCTCTTCTACTCAAACTCATATCTCCTTTTCAATCTGCCTTCATCCATGGAAGACAAATCTCTGATAACATAGTCATTTCCCATGAAATTATTTACCACATGAATACTAGGAAAGGGAAAAAAGGAGCCAATGGAATCATGGGCATTAAGATTGATATGGATAAAGCCTTTGATAGAGTAAATTGGGAATTCTTGATTAAAGTTATGACTCAGATGGGCTTCAGTACCCAATGGTGCAACCTGATACACCAATGCATCACTACTACCAACCTGGCAGTTTTAGTGAATGGATCACCAGGAAAATTCTTCAAACCAACTAGAGGTCTAAGACCAGGAGATCCTCTATCACCTTATCTATTCCTATTTTGCATGGAAGCCTTATCTAGATATCTGATATATGCTGAAACTCAAGGGCTCATTCATGGAACCAAAATTTGTACTGAAGCACCCGCTATCAACCATCTTATCTTTCTTGATGATTGTATGATCTTCTGCAAAGCCAACATGACAGAATGCAACAATCTCATCAAGATTTTTCAAGATTTTGGACAATCCTCTGGACAGTTGATCAACTTTGCTAAATCTGGAATATTCTTCAGTAAAAACACTGCCCCAAACATAACTGACAGAATAAGTGAATCCATGCAAGTTCAGAGGATCAGCAGCACTTACAAATACTTAGGCTCACCCCTCTTCACCAACAGAAGCAAGATTCAAGCTTTCAAACCATGTGTTTAGAGACTAAACACATAGATTTGTTGGGTGGAAAACTAACTTATCTACAGATGGAAAGGTCACTCTTATCCAAACTGTCACATCAACCTCCAAAGATCTATCAAATGAATTGCTTCAAGATTCCAAAAGGTATCTGCAAGGAAATAAATGCAATACAAAGAGATTTTTTCTGGAATAAAGAGCAGGACAAATCTAAAGGACTCTTCTACATTGCTTGGGATGCCGTAAATAAACCTAAGGAGTTAGGGGGTTTGGGCTTCAAAAAAATATGGAATACTTAAACCTAGCTATGATCTCAAAAATTTCTTGGAGATTAATTGAGGAGCCAACTTCTCTCTGGAGCAAAGACTATGAAAGTGTGACCCATTATCCAAATCAAGAAGTTATTAGAATGGACACCAAGCCAAAAATAACTGATTCTTGGATATGGAAAGGAATTTTGGAAGGCATATCCTACATTCAACAATACTACATATGGAAGATTGGGGTTGGAAAAAAAATACATATCTGGGAGGAAAAATGGATTGACGACTCTCCTGATATCATTCATAAACCCCCTCATTGCCCTTCTAATCTCAAAACAGTTAACCAACTTTTCAATATAGATGGAGAGTGGGACACTACAATCTTAGCTCTCTGGTTCACCCAAGACATTCAAGACCTTATTACCAAAACATATCATAACCCAACATCTGAAGATACAATCAGCTGGAGCTTGACTAACACAAAGAAATTTTCTGCCAAATCACCATATGACAAGCAGATTAATGACAAGTATGCTAATGATATCATCATAGCTCCCTGGAAGAAGATATGGAGGCTTCACACCATACCAGCTATCAAACTCTTCACCTGGAATTGTGCTCATGGCATTCTCCCTACCAATGCCAAGTCTGCCAGCCTCCTGAATTACATTGATCCCATCTGCTTCATATGCAAAATCTCCTCTGAAGACATCACTCATGTACTCCTAACCTGTCCAGCAACTTATGAAGTTTGGATGAAACTATTTTGGGAAAACCACCAATTGTTCACTACTTACATATCATTCCATGATTGGTTTAATAGTTGGTTTACTTCAGACAATCCGACAGTCAGTTGGAATGCTACCTTTGCTACCATTTGCTGGTTCATCTAGAAGTCTCGATGTGATTATGTCTTCAGGAATATAAACGCTACAGCTGAAGCTACTGCACTGAAGATCACCCAACACCTATGCACATTTTCTAGAGTTAATCATAACCCATGCCATATTTTAAACAATTTATACTACCAGAGAAACAGCAGTGTTCAGAATCAAAGCGCCATCAGTCTGAACAGAAACTCATGAGGAAAATTTGGAATCACTATTAGCATTCATATTTTAGAAGTCAGAAATAGTATGGCTAATAGTGATCTACCATCCTATACTAACTTTGCGTTTTTGGCAATGTATTCTACAGGTCTATGCATGGGATCACGAAACTTCAAGGACACAACAACTGGAATCAACAGAACAGGAAGAACAAGTAGAGGAGCTCAACTTGCACTGAATTGGGGGAAGAAAATGCGCCAGAACAATATTGATTATGCAGCATAGGAAGAAGGAATTCTACAAATGATCCAGTCTCTTTATCAACTACAAGTTCAGGAAAGATTTCAAGAACAAAGCAATCAAAGCACAACCAAAAACATTGAACCAATTGATTTTGTTTTAGGAAGACTAATCAAGCTGGAACCACAGCAAAATTCTACTGCAACCAACTTAGCTAGGCTTGCTAGCCACTCTCTATTATTACAAAACATTAACTGGAAATGACCTAATCTCCAGTCTCTTTGGAATGCTTTACAATTTCCTACAAACCATTTTATCATTAAGGATAACTATAATAAATGAATATAAGGATCACCCTGATGCTAGATTTAGCTCAGGTGATTCCACTGCTGTAACATGAGTAACTTGACTTGGTTGAGCTCTCTTGCTTTTTTTCTATAAATAAATAAATAAAAACTCGTTGTCTAATGATAATAATTTAGTCAATGCAATTGCCAGCGGACAAAGAAAATATTAAGTAAGAAATGTATAATGAAAAGGATTATTTGGTTTTTGGTACCCAAGTTTTGACCAAAACCTAGGTTTGGTCTAACATTTGTCCAGTCTTTGTGTTGGGTACTTGGACCAGACGTTGACTCGTGTTGACTAGTTATATGATGATATGTCCAACCATTTGACTTGGTTTATTTTTTGTGAACCCCTTAAATAATTTTGTATTCACTATTACATCACCACCTGCAACTCAGTCACATATTCAACAACCATCTGTAGCTACGGCAAACCCATCACCAGAATCAACATCTCCGTCTTGAACAGCAACAACCAGACAACCAACTCCATTACAGTCCACGGCCACCATAACCTACAGTTAATAGAAATCCACACATTCAGACTTCTTCTCTTCTTCTCAACCCCTTTCTCATCAGCTTCTAAATTCCATCCAAATCTCACTTGCTAGTAGAAGCAATACAAAATTTCTGCTTCACAACAACCTGTAACTTCATTGCTTTATCAGTCCAAACCCTAACCAATTCTTCATTGAAACATTCATCTGTTAGGGTTCTAGACCTTTAACACTGGAGAGAAGCTTAGCACACAAGAAAGAGCCGGATAAACCCTTTGAATTGGGGGTTAGCCACCAGCTCTGAGAAGAAAACTAAATAAACTTAACTTTGTTATATTGATTGATGAGTAAAAACAACTTATGGCCAGGCTATTTATAGCTTCAAAGCCTTAGTAAACAAGCAAAGTTAATATTAAGAATTCTATTCAAACTAGGAAACTAAACTAATCTTAATAAAGAGAACTAAAGCAAACTAAATAAGGAAATAGAAGATAGATGGTGTTGGTATCATAACATCCCACGCTGCTGGAAAAATGGCTTGTCCTCAAGCTTTAAATTTTGGAAAATGTATGATAATGTCATCTTCATCTTCCCATGTTGCTTCATCTTTAGGATGGCCTTTCCACTGAACTAGCCACTTGGTACCAGCAAGATTATTTTTCTTGTATATTTGAGGCTCCAAAACAAGTTCAGGTTCCCATTTCTCATAATCAATTATACTGGGCAAAGTTTGTTCAACACTAACAATAACACCAAGTTTCAGTTTAAGCTGTGAGACATGAAAAATTGGATGTATACGGCTTGTAGTAGGCAACTCCAGTTTGTACGCAACTTCGCCAATCTTCTCAATGAAACGAAAAGGACCATAGAATTTAGGAGAGAGTTTTGAGAAAGACTGAGTAGCAACTGATGATTGTATGTATGGTTGAATACGTAAAAATACCCAATCATTGATCTCAAACTTTCTTTCAGTGCGATTTGCATCAGCATTATTCTTCATTCTTGTTTGGGCAGCCTCAAGATGAAACTTCAAGATCTTCAATGTATGATCCTTATCTCTCAGATTGACGTCAACATCATGTACAACCGTAGAACCAGGAAGATAACTAAAAATTGTTAGAGGAGTTCTGCTATAAACTGCTTGATACGGTGTCATGTTAATAGCATAATGATGACTGGTGTTGTACCACCATTCTTTCCATGGTAGCCATTTAACCCATTCAGTTGGTTTCATACCTGCAAAACAACGAAGATAACATTCTAGAGTCTTATTTGTCACTTCTGTTTGCCCATCAGATTGTGGGTGATATGCAGTGCTATGATATAGTTTGGTATTCTGCAGAGAAAAAAATGCTTCCCAAAAATTGCTGATAAAAATTGGGTCTCATCACCGACTATACTCTTTGGCATGCCATGAAGTCGTACAAATTCACGCACAAAAACTTCAACCACAGTAACTTGCAAGTATATGGATGAGAAAGAGGTATAAAATGGCATACTTGGATAATCTGTCGACAATGACCAAAATAGAGTTCTTTCGACTAGAAGTAGGAAATCCATCGATGAAGTCCATTGAAATATCCATCCAAATGTCAGCAGGAATTGGAAGTGGACTTAAAAGACCTGGTGGAGATACCGCTTCAGACTTATTATGTTGACATCTATCACAATGAGAAACAAATTCTTTGACTGAATTTTTCATTCCTCTCCAATAAATTTTTTGTTGCAAACGCTTGTAAGTCCGTAAATATCTAGAGTGTCCTCCAATAGGATTGGAATTAAAATTTTCAAGCAATTTTGTGCACCAAGTAGAAGTTGAAGGTACAACTATGCGACCCTTAAAACGCAATATACTATCAATGTAAGAAAAATTTACCTTACAAGTTGTATTTTGCTGCAATTGTTGGATAATGATTCCTAATTGTGCATCAACATGACATTCTTGACTAATGTCATTAATACCAGAGAAAACAGGCGTGGAAATATGAAAATTAGAGCCAACACTTCTTACTAATGCATCAACTGCAATGTTTTCTTTACCATGTCGAAAAATTATTTCATAATCGTAGCCTAGCAACTTAGATAACCATTTCTGTTGCTCCATTGAAGATAGTTTCTGATCAAGAAAGAACTTGAGACTGCGATGATCAGTAAAAATCTTAAAATGTCTGCCAAGTAAGTAAGGAAACCACTTTTGTATTGTTGAAACAATGGCAAGCATCTCTTTATCATAAATATAGAGATTTAGATTCCTCCTAGAAAGAGATTTATTATAGAATGCAATTGGATGTTGTTGTTGAGTTAAAACAGCACCAATGTCATTTCCAGAAGCATCACATTCCAAAGTAAATTCTTTTGTGAAATCTGGCAGCTGTAATACTGGAGTTTTAGTGAGAGCTTTTTGCAATAATCTGAATGCCGTAGTTGCATTTTAAGTCCATACGAAATGAGAATCTTTTTTGAGCAATTGTGTCAATGGAGTACCGATCTTTCCATAATCTTTGACAAACTTTCGATAATAACCAGCTAGTCCAAGAAAACCTATCAATTCCTTTATTGTAGTTGGAATTTGCCATGAAAGTATGCATTGAATCTTGTCATTCTCCACTGAGACCCCCTTAGCAGAAATTACATGACCAAGATAGCCAACAGTTGATTGTGCAAAAGTACACTTTGATTCTTTGACGAATAGACTATTAGTTCTTAATATATCAAACATAATAGACAAGTGTTCAATATGCTCCTTCATATTCTTACTATAAACTAATATATCATCAAAGAATACAAGAACAAACCTTCGCAAATGTGGCTTGAAAATATGGTTCATCAAACTCTGAAATGTAGCAGGAGCATTTGATAATCCAAAGGGCATAACTAAGAATTCAAAATGACCATCATGTGTTCTGAATGAGGTTTTTGAAATATCTTGTCCATGTAGTCGAATTTGATAATACCCTGATCGTAAATCCAATTTTGTAAAAACAGTGGCGCCAAATAACTCATCTAGCAATTCATCTACCATTGGAATAGGAAAATGATCTTTGATGGTGACTTTGTTTAAAGCTCTATAGTCTACACACATATGCCAAGAATCATCTTTTTTACGTACCATAAGTATGGGAGAAGAGTAAGGACTAGAGCTTGGCCGTATAAATCCAGCTTGTTGAAGTTCTTGAACTATCTTCTCGATCTCATCCTTCTGAAAATGGGGATATCTATAAGGTCTCACATTGACAGGAGCAGTACCAGGTAGTAATGGAATTTTATGATCATGAATTCTTTCTGGTGGAAGAGATGTAGGGGTTTGGAAAATGTCAGCAAACTGTGAAAGTAGGGTTGAAATTTCAGGTGTTAGATCTGTTAGAGCAT
The DNA here is from genome assembly GCA_023531295.1 of Papaver armeniacum. Lineage (NCBI taxonomy): Eukaryota > Viridiplantae > Streptophyta > Magnoliopsida > Ranunculales > Papaveraceae > Papaver > Papaver armeniacum. The sequence continues at coordinate 62,866 of JAJJWW010016114.1, forward strand.
AGCTCGGTTGAACCACCAAGCGTTGGTATGTCAAGTTTGGTTATCATATTTTAGTGAATCAAAACTCATGTTAAGAGTCGCTTGATTATGTACTAGAGTCAACTTCGTATAGGTTAGCTTGAAAGTATTAGGATATGAGAATTTACAAGTATTGCGAAGACTTGAAGATGTGAAGAAGCAAGGAGCTACAACGAAAACAATCATTCTTCCACTTGAGGTTAGTGATATTTGACTTGAACTGTTTCATTCCCTAACGTATCTTTCAAGTCGTGCATATTGAAAACAAAATTGCGAAGCATATTTGAACTCTAGATAGACATAGTATTAAGGAATACAATACGAGGTTTATTGCTTAACCATTAAACTTTGTAGATAAGACATCGCCATAATCATTTGAATGCTATTGTGATTATGTATGGGTATGAGGTGAGGATTTCATCCTAGGGAACAATGTTTTACATGTGTTCTAAGGAAGTAAGTTCATAAACTTGTTTGTGAATCAAAAAGGAAATCGCTAGACGTTATTGGTTTTGTTATTCATTGCATATCTTATGAACAACCAATATGTGTGATTGAGTATAACCGTTCACGACTTGTTGTATTCTTGGTAGAACTATTCACAAAGGCACGACTTATGTATTGGTATGACTTTTATTAATGAAACCGATCTTAAGTAATTACCTGAGATGGGATGATCGGGTTTGTGATTTTCTGTCTGACCAAATATGGGAAAGGGGAACCGATCCTAGTAAGAGGTGAAGTACATCACAAAGGGGAACCGATCCTTGTATGAGGTGCAGCAAGGTTTATAGCAGAAAGGGGAACCGATCCTATGAACATGTGCAATACGTTTTTAGGCAAAAGGGAACCGATCCTATGGACATGTGCAACACATATAAGTTAGATACCATATATATATATATGTGGGGAACCGATCCTAGTACCTAGTCAAGCAAATTTTGGAAAGCTAGTGTGACTATGGACAGTACTCATATGGAAGGTAGAACCGAAACTTGTTTTGGTAGAACCATTAAACCCATGATTGTGATTGAATGTTATTTGATCAATCGCATAGTTCTTGAAAGTCAGATGAACCAATTCTAAACTTGTTTGTAAGTGTGGCAAATTGGTTTCAAGGTTGTAAGTGTGAAAGAGAACTTACAAAGTTAAGATGTCGACATACTTTGAACACGTGATGTGAATGTTTATTTCTTTAATTGTTCAAAGTTATTCCCTAATAGCTAAGGGAAGAGAATCCCAGGATCGAAACATAAATAAGTTAAGAATCTTTTAATTAAGGTATTTAACTTCATTTTGTATGGAAATAAGAATTAGTAATGTGCATTTACTAATTAGAGATTTTCCGAGAGATTTCGATCATTATTTTTGGACAGAGCATTTCCAGGAATTATGGAAACCGAATTTGTGATTTAATGAATATCTTGAGAATATTTTCGGTTTTGGAAATTCCTTGGTGTCCAAACTTCCTTGTCTATAAATACTTGAAGTTTTCCTTTCTTGCAAACTAATCCTTCGTAACAACAGACTTCTTCTTTGTTTTGTTGTTACTGGTGTAGCCGCCTATTCGGAGAGGAGAGTAGCCTAATTAGGCGAAATCTCTTACGGCCGCTCTGTTTAAAGTCTTCTTTGAGATTGAGAAGCTCTACGAGTACCGTTGGTGGGAAACTAGATAATTGCGGTTTATTTTTTGTTTTCTTTAATTTGATTGACTAACGGTGGTTGAAATTTGATTGCACCTAGTTTGTTTATGCTTGAGAATCTTCTCTTCTGATATAAGATTCACTCAAACTAGTTCAGAGTTTCGACAGGGGTCTTTAGACTGTTGTTAGTTCTAAAGACGATCTTGTGATAATCCATTGTTAGCAGACTCTGTTCTGTGCGTGATTGATCACAAGAGATTCAAGTGATTGTGTTCATGTGTTTATTGAAGATCTAAGAAGATTTGAAGACAAAGAAGATATTGAAGATTTCTTATCTGTGGGTTCATAATCTTTGGTGTTCACAATACTTTTTTCGGTAAAAGAGGATACAATTAATAATCGGTTTATCTTTGTGATAGATTGGATTGATTAATTGAGTAGATTGGCATCAACATAATTCTTGGGATTAATAGTGTTGTTGGCTTAATCTTAAACAATTACTTCGGTAATTGAACATAAGATAGATCTAAGGACCTGACGAAGGAGTTTATGTTAAGATAAACGGAAGAGCCTTTGTCCAACTCATATCACTTGGTTGAATAGAGTTGATACCAAACAGATTTGTTGTTCCTTTACTGTTTGGAATACGAACCAAAGGAATTGTTCCAAGTACGTGACTAAGGTCGGAGGCGTGGGAATACATACGGAACTAGGTGAGCTATAGGTTTAGTTGTTTGGTATAAACTATACGAAGTTAGGTGTAATTTTGTGTAGCGGCTTAATCCTGAGAGTATTCAATTCTGGACAAGGTCCCGGGGTTTTTCTGCATTTGCGGTTTCCTCGTTAACAAAATATTGCTGTGTCATTTACTTTATATTTCCGCATTATAATTTTTTTATTATAACTAATTAAATTAAATTACACAAACGTTAATTCCTATTTACTTGATAAGTGAATCCTATTGTGTTTGGTTAAGTCCGAACCTTTTTATCAAGTAACATACTTTGTTGTTGTATTGTCTCGATCTCGTATCCATAGACGATCACACGAAGTGTGAACCGATTAGTTGTATTGTCTCGACTCAGTCCATAGACAATCACTTTCGGAAAAAGGACTTATAGGTAGGAAAAGTTTTAGCTTGAGGTATATTTGGGTACCCTCGCCTTTTCAAGATCTGTATCAGGTGCTAGGGTTTTAGATGCATTTAATGAAGTATTCAATGCAGATATGTGATGAAAGACTGCACAATTTGCGGTGCACAATAAATGCTTCATTGAATCTGCTTCCATAATCCTGATTGATGTGCTATTGTCTCCAATTAGTGAAATAGTTGCGCCATTAATGTGGAACTGCATAGTCAACTTTGCAAAATCCCATTTAATTTGTCCCAAAGTTTGCAGCCATTGAACTCCTAACACTGCATCACATCCACTAATATCAAGTAGATGAAAATCGGCTGTAAAATTGTGCTGTTGCAGACGAAATGGAACATTAAGATAGACTCCTAGAGTATCTAATGTACCACCATCACCAACGGTCACACTAAGTGGATGATTCTTGGATTGAATTGAGTAACCACATCGTTTGGCTAAAGATAGGTGAAGAAAATTATGCGTGGATCCTGAATCTATGAGCACTGTAATGGATTGTGCTTTAGTGTAACCAGTGACCCTCATCGTTCTAGGAAAAGGAGATCCCATCAATGAATTCAAAGAAATCTTAGGCTCGGATTCAGATATCTCAATATTATCAAAGATAGTAGTTTCTTCAGTTTGTGCAGTAATAGAATCAGGTTCAACTTCATCAACGTCCAGTAAATTTAATCTTGGAGTTTCACAAATATGATTGGGTGTGAATAATTTATCACAGTTAAAACAAAGACCTTGAGCTCGTATTTCTCTTTGTTCAGCTGGAGATAATATTCTAGATCCAGGAGGTAAAGATGATTTATTGTATGGGGTAGGTTATACTGTGGCCGCGGGTCTGAATTGAGGAGGACGATAAGGTTGTCGTGTAAAAGCCTTATTAACTGCTGCATAAGCTTCTTCTTGTTGGATTGCTTTAGTAAAAGCCTCAGTTAAAGTTTGTGGTGACAATAGTTTGACCGTAGTACCAATGTGAGGTTTCAAAAAACGAATAAAGCAACTGATCAAAAAATCTTCAAGAAAATCCAAAAGGTTCAATAGATGCTCAAACTGAGGGATATGTTCACGTACAATACCTTTCTGCTCAATGGTGCTTATAACTACTAGCTAGCCTAGCATCCACGAATTTCTCTGGAGCAAACCTGCCACAAACTAAATCGCAAATTTGTTCCCATGTAGTAACTTCAGTTTTGGTTCTTCTCCATCTAAACCACTGATTTGGCTCTCCTTTAAGATGTGCAGCGGCGAAAATAATTTTAAGAGCATCAGAAGCATTGTAAACACTAAAATATTGATCCGCATTAAAGATCCATCCGTCAGGATCTTCTCCAGCAATGTTGGGAAATTTGATATTAGGGCGCAGCTGTTGTGGTTGACCAGGATTAGGTTGAATTGGTGGTGGAGGTGGTGGTGGAGGTGGTGGTACAGCACCAGGACGCTGTTGTAGCTGACGTAAAAACTCTTTAAACATGTTGCGTAATGAGTTTTCCATGTTTGTTGCGATAGTGGTATTGAGTGTTGTAGTAAGCTGTGTGACGAGAGCAGTACGATCTTGTTCACGTAGCAACAACTTATCTGCCATCTTCTTGTTACGAGTCTCTTCATCAAGAATATAAAGCTTGGTAATTCTGTCAGCCATATTGTCGATCTTTTCTGCTACTACTTCAATACCTTCATGCACGTTTTTCAAGTTTTCGGTGTAAGACATTGTGAGAGAAAAAAAAATTGGTCAATTTTTCGGAGATTGATCTTAACCTGCTCTGATCCAGGTATTAGGGTTCTATACCTTTAACACTGGAGAGAAGCTTAGCACACAAGAAAGAGCCGGATAAACCCTTTGAATTGGGGGTTAGCCACCAGCTATGAGAAGAAAACTAAATAAACTTAACTTTTTTATATTGATTGATGAGTAAAAACAACTTATGGCCAGGCTATTTATAGCTTCAAAGCCTTGGAAAACAAGCAAAGTTAATATTAAGAATTTTATTCAAACTAGGAAACTAAACTAAGCTTAATAAAGAGAACTAAAGCAAACTAAATAAGGAAATAGAAGATAGATGGTGTTGGTATCGTAACATCATCACCATCTTCAAATCTCAATTCGAGAAACCCAACATATACCCATTTCGTATTCTTCTTCTTCATCTCTAATTCGTTGTAGATGTGAATTCATTACAAACTTATCAAATTGAAACACCCATTCGATCATTACCTTCTTCCCTGTGAGTTACATCAACTGCGATCATTTACGTTCATCTTGATTTCAATTTCTTAGCCGAACCCTTGATTTACATGGAAGATAACTTCTAGATCTCGTCTTCTTCATAAATTGCCTCTGAACATCAACCATAATTAATTCCTTACCCAAATTCATCATCGATTAATATCATACACGTGATAATTTGAACTTCTGAGTTCAACGGTTTGAGAAGAAATCTGAAGAAGATTTAGGGTTTGTATAGGATGTGAACAAAAGGGATTTGGTGGTTGATTTAGGTGGAACTATGATTGAGATTGATAATTAGAAGAACATAAAGATGGGTTGTGTTGTGTTGGACGTAAATTGATGATGCTCTGTTGATTCAGAAGTATCTTGGTGATGGAAATTCAGGGAAGATGCAGATGTTGCTGCTGTTGATATATCACCAATGGTTGGCACACAAAAAAAATCGATGGCCACAGAATAATTAGGTGAGATTGAGTTTGGGGTGGAATAAGAAAATAATTTATAATTTGAGGACCATAGAAAATTAAATTAAGTCAAAAGTTAAACGCGTTCCCTCTTAATGGAGTCAACGCGGGTCAACGTTGGTCTTTAGACCAAACGCAAAGGCTGGACAAATATTAGACCAAACCCAGGTTTTGGTCAAAACCTGAATATCAAAAACTAAATAAACCTAATGAAAATGATACTGAATTATATAAAAGTATCATCATATTAAATGTGTCATCTGAACAGGCTTTTAAAGTAATAGTCGTCATAAAAAAAAACCTAACTAATTTATGAGCTAAATATTCAGGAAGTTTTGAATGCATTAAAAACAAATTAAGAACATGATGCATTTTGGTTTAACTGGAAGAGAAAAAACAATCATTTTAAAATGTTTTTTGGTACAAAAATTGGTGATTGGGTAAAGTACTTCGGCTTATTTAAATGGGGGCGTATACTTTGTTAGAGCATAGCTCGGTTGAACCTACCAAGCGTTGGTATGTCAAGTTTGGTTGTCATATTTTAGTGTGTCAAAACTCATCTAAGAGTCGCTTGATTATGTACTAGAGACAACTTCGTTTAGGTTAGATTAGAAAGTCTAGGAATGTTGAGACATAAAAGTATTTCTCGAAGACCTGAAGAACGTGAAGAAGTAACGAACTACAACAACGACATCATCCTTCCTCTTGAGGTTAGTAATATTGACTTGAACTGATACATTCCTACTTATAGCTATGTCTCGGATTAGGATAGAGTATGTAGTTGAGCCTTAGACTTCACGGCGTTCATCGATTGAAGACGAAGAACTACTAAGGGGAGCTTGTGGAACTTCATCTACAAAAGGTATGTGGAGACTTAAACTCATCTATCACTCAGAAGTCTATTTTTATTCTATCTCCTATTGAGACAAAGTCGTATAGCTATATAGACTTTAAATTATACACATTTGATATTTCAAGTTCGAGTTTAACCGGCTTACATATTTCTCAAAATATGTGTTGGTAAGATTTCACTTTAACCAAGTTCATCTTTTATTCTTGACGAAAGTCAAAAGATAATCATGTGAAAATTGCCTAGTAACATCTTATATGCTTTGTGTGAGACAGTCATTTGATGTGGACTCGGAATGTTTCGTATTGATCATTTGATCACTTGAAAATTGCTTTGAAGCTAATAGTTTGTGTGAGACATCTATTATCGTCTTCTAAGAATGTTTCAATGATTAATATGGGAGTTTAGAACAATTAACCATTGATTGGATATTGCATAGTATGCGTACTTGTATGCTAATTGTTGCAACTGTATTCCAAGTCCGGGAATTTAGTATGAATACCCGTATGCGTACTGATTCAACAGTTGAAGTCCGGGAACTATAATATGCGTACACGGATGCGAACAGATTTCAACTGAGTTCGGTCATGAACGACATTATGCGTACCCGTTTGCATACTTGAGTGGGTTAAGTTCTAAAATCGGTTAAGTATGCTTACATACTCATGAACAAATACATTTATATAATAAGGAATGCAATCTTTGCAAACCGTGGCTATAGTGTTCATGAAATGATTCGAGTGAATCAAAATCGATTCTGCTTCAATCGTGTCTTGTATACTTCTATGAGAATATAAACAATTGAACAACTCTATAACTAGTTTCATTTGAGTCATTTGAACTAGTTGTGTTAAGATGAACAAGGTAGATATGAAAGTGTCCATATGGCTAACTTCGGTTAACTATTGTTGAGCCAACTCAGTGTACACATTTAGGTACGGTTACCCATATCTAAATGAAGGTACATTTCATTTGTGTGTAACAAGCCAAAACCATCTAACGGTTGAAAGATATTGGCTTGAATCTAATCTGGTTTTCATCTAACGGTGAATATTGATTGCTTTGTCCCAAAGTTATCAAACCCTGATTTGAAGACTATATAAGGGAGAACTCTAGCAACTGGGTAACCTAATCCCCACACCTCCTGTGTGATACTAGTTGCGACTAGAGTCGATTCTCCTTTAACCTAGATTTTTCCTAAAACCATTATAGGTTAACGACTTAAAGACTTTATTGGGATTCTGAAGCCAGACCCAACTATTTTCTCTGTAGTTGCGTGTTCTGATCTTACTTTGTTCTATAGTATTGAGTACTATCTTTTCTAATATTTGCTCGAGATTTAATCTCCGATAGGTAAGATAAAAAGTAATCACAAAGCACTTCGTCTCATTCTTTGTGATTCCACAATACCTTGTTCCGCTACCATACGGTTAAGTTATTGTGAGGTGATTGATATTACTTGGTTGTTCTTCGGGAATATAAGTCCGGTGTATCAATTGGTTCCTGTTCACCTTGATTTATCAAAAGATGGAACAAAACTCGTAGGTATTTCTGTGGGAGACAGATTTATCTATTCAATAGACTTTTCTGTGTGAGACAGATTTGTTTATCAAGTCTTCGACTTTGGGTCGTAGAAACTCTTAGTTGTGGGTAAGATCATCTAAGGGAATCTAGTGCGTAGAGTCCTGCTGGGATTCAGAGACGTAAGGAACGCGACTGTACCTTGATCAGTGTGAGATTAGTTATGGCTCAACTACAATATTCCAGTCCGAAGCTAACTTATAGTAGGCTAGAGTCTGTAGCGGTTTAATACAGTGTGGTGTTCAAATATGGACTAGGTCCTGGGGTGTTTCTGCATTTGCAATTTCCTCGTTAACAGAATTTCTGGTGTCTGTGTTATTTCTTTTCCATATTATATTTGTTTATAAAATTGAAATATCACAGGTTGTGTGTAGTTCAATCAATTAGATAATCCAACCTTTGGTTGTTGATATAAATTTATTGACACTTTTGAACATTGGTCTTTGGTACCGTTCAAGTTGTTTCTCATAATAATCAAAGCTCGCGGATTCTATCTATTTTATTTGTTGATTACATTGAGAAACAAAGATATAACTCTTGGATATATTTCTATTGATTGAGTCTGACTGTCTAGTTGATTCTATTGGAATTATATTGGAATTAGTCCATACAGATTGTCTAAACAAAATATTGGGTGTGGTTGTTAGACCCCCGCTTTTTCAATTGGTATCAGAGCAGGCAAACACGCTAAGACCTCATAAGTCTGTATTTGTAGCAATCCGACTATATGAACAGAAGTGATATCTCTATAAACGTACCACCAGTCTTCGATGGATCGAATTACTTATGGTGGAAAATTGCTATGCGTACCTTTCTTCAAGCGCGTGATTTTCAATCATGGGTTCGTGTAGTTAATGGCTATGATCCTCTGGTTGTTACAGAAGGTGATGTAACTGTTCCAAAGGATATTGGTGCATATGATCCTGCCGAGATTCTCGCTGCAAAGCAAAATTCTGACGAGTTAAATGCTATCATCCATGCCATTACCCCAGATCTTCAGCACCATGTGACTATGTGCACTAATTCTAAAGAAGCCTTGGATATCTTAGAAACTGTATTCGAAGGGAATTCCTCTGAAAATGAAGCTAGGTTTCAAAACCTAAATTTTGATTGGGAAATCCTTCGTATGGCCGATGAAGATTCATTTGATTATTTTCATCACAAAGTGTCTGAAATGTTTAATGCATCTTTTGCATTAGGTAAGAATATTCCTGAAAAGGACATTGTGATGAAAATTCTCAGATCGTTGCCAGCCAAATACGATTCTAAGAAACATGCCATTGTTGAAGGAAATAACCTTGATACTCTATCCAGAAATACTCTGGCTGGAAAGCTAAAGATTTTTATCTTGAACTTAGTAAAAGAGAAAAACTTTGAATATGTTTCAATTCCATTGCTACATCTGATGTAAATTCTCTGTGTCCTGAATTGATTGACCTGAAGGATGAGAATTTCTTTAATTCAACTCTTTCATTGTGTGTTCAACAGTTAAATAAATCTCTTAGGAGGAGAAAAAGAAAGTCTCATAAAAATCTTCCTCAATCAATGAAACGGATACGAAAGTTCACAAAAACTATGATAATGGAACTCGTTCCATGTGCTACAAATGTGATCATCACATCTCTGATTTTCCTGATAAGGAAGTTAGTGAGATAACCAAAGCATGGATGGAAACTCTTGACTACTGTCCTGAGGAAGAAACATGTGAAAGTTCACTCACTTATTTTGCTGATAATAACTCTTGTTCTTCCGAAAGCTCTGACTATTCCATGATAAACAATCAAGCCTCTCTAGAAGAAAATTTTGATATCTTGACCAAACATCTCTACTCGATTAAGAGAAAACTTCAACTGGAAAAAGAAGCCTGGATTAAAAGGATTGAAAATCCGAAATGTCAACTGAAAACATTAAGACAAGAAAATGCGACTTCTCGCAATTGTGATTTTAAGGAGAAAGATCGATACTATTCGATAAGTTCTTGTAAATCAAATCAGCATATTACTCCTGTAAGTTTGTCATACACTAATCTCTCTTATAATAAGAAAGACATGGTAAAGTTTACGATAAATCTTAAGTATCATTTCTATAAAAATCAGGATTACCCAGAAATAGATAGCACCAAGGTTCCTAAAAAATCTTCTTCTAAATCACCTTATCAGAAGAAGAAAATAAAATCTCCTAAGAAATCTATATCACTGTCTAAAGAGATTTTCAGAACCATTCATAGTTTGCAAAAATCAATAAATAGTATGTTCAGAAAATTGAAGGGAAGAAAGGTACCTCTTTGGATTCTCACTCCACAAAGAGGAATCAGAAACAAGGTTTAACAAAATCATTCTCCTCTCCGTAGAAACCTCAGATTCTTCCTTGAATGAGAGAAATTACATATTTTAATTGTTCTAAGATTGTTCTTGTCCCCTTTTCCTTTGGACAAGAACTATAATCTTCAAGAGGGGTGTGAAAAGATTTATGTTACTTTAAAAATCATTGTTTCATTCTGATGACTTGTTCATTTATCTTCTTAATTTTCTCTAATTTCGGTTATTGATCTAAAAACCGTCTCTGAATATTTGAACGGTTCTCCTTCAAACCTCTATTTCGTATTCTTTTGGGGTTTTTGTCAAAGGTCGTTTTGGAAAATTTTAATATCTTCTTATTTTTAAGTTAGAAGATTTCATTCCTTTAAGCAAGCATTTCATTTATCTTTTTTTTATCATGTCTTCATCAAGCCTTTCCAGTAAAGAAGATGATGTCTGGACGGTTGTCTTTCCCTCTAAGAAAGTTCGTTTTGATTCCTCTGAAAGTGTGATGTATCAAGAAAAACGTGATTCCTTTTCTGATGTGAATCCAAATGCCTCTCAATTTGATAAGCTCTCATTAACCATGAATCTTGTCTTGGAACAAGTACGTGCCTTGAAGAGTGAACTTGAATCTTCAACAAAAAGACTTGAAGACAAGATGGATAGTCTTGAATCCAGGATTGATCTTATTAAAGATGAACTTGATGATTATAGGTAATATGAGAAGAGTCTTCAAAGTAAGTGAAATGTTGTTTGTTGTTGTAAAAAAATAATGTATAGGAAACTTCTTATGAGAGTTTATTCTTGTGTTTTGAGAAGGATAACTATGGATTGGAATAGCAATTATTGTGATTACACATAGCTATTGCCAACGATTTTCATCTTGCAATATTTTTAGATTTATTTATTTAAATTCTAAGTTATTTGGAAGATGATTTTGCAGTATTGATGTTTATTGGTTTTATATATTGCAAAATTTGGTATAAGATAAGTTTGTGTTTACGTCCGTGAACTATGATTACCTCATATATGCTCAAAATTTAAGCCTATTATATGTCTTTATGCAAATATTGATAAAAGATAGAATGAACTTTTGGATATTCCGCAGTATTGATCTTTCCCTGATCCACTTCTATGTGAAAGTACTGTACGGCTCCATAAGTTCTCTTATGTTGAGAATTTCAGATTAAATTAATCATGGGTTCTCTTGTGGTTAATTTAATTGATTTTTCTGGATACAAATTCATGTTTCATGTAATTTGTTAATGTCCAAAGAAATCATTCTTTTCTTGTAAAGTAAGGTCCCTCTTGTTGTTCTTTCTGGAATGACATTTTATGGGGGAGAGTTCTTCATTGAACTTGTGCTTAATTGTCAAATCTTTGTGGGGAGTGTAGCTGTGGAACTAGTTTTCTTTTACATTTTGGGATGGGGTAGGATCTTCTGAAACAACTAATATTTGTGTTTTGGGAGTATTTACTTATCTTCAAAAAGTGATTCTTTCCATTGACTGGAAAGTGATTACATTCTTTACTTATTGTTAGCATGAAAAGGAGAAGGTTCCTTTTGATTGGTGTGTGATGTGGTTGCCTAAAATTTATATCTATATTTATGCGCTAAAGGAGTGAAAATTGCTGCCAACTAATAAGCTATCTAGGTGTGTACTCGTGTCACCGAATATTATTTCCCTATTTCTGTACGGGCAACGCGTGTCTCATACGTGAATGTTTATTATTTCTTTTAAATTACTTTCAAAAGCTATTATATTATGTTTTGGTGTTTAGAGAGAATGATGTTGAGAATCTTATGTCTGATTGTTGGATTTGACATGCGAGAGGTATAGGGTTCTTCATGTTAAAGTTCTTTCGTCGGCTATAACGTTAACACCATTAGATCTCTTGAGATACTTGTTATGTAAAGTGCGCGTATAATAAAGTACTGGTAAGGTACAAATCTTATATGACTACGGGGTCTCCAAACCTCAGGGCGCTTTAATGATCATTGAAGAATCCGCAAGAGTCACGCCTTACTACTCCGAAGGACTGCGTTGCTTAACTATTATTTATGTTGTGAATGTGTGCCGGTTTATTGGTTGGAAAAACTTTATAATTCAGTACACTTATTATCTTATTTATGTTTTATCGGTTTTCTGTTTTTTTTTTATCGGTTTTTTCAGTAAAACCTGCATTGTCTTCAATTCATTATAGTGATTACTTGAAAGTCAGTTATTATTTCTACTGGGCACCCCTTTTAGGGATGATGTGCTCACCCATTCCCACTTTCAGTTTTCAGAGACAGATCAAGATGTGCACGTGGCATCGAAAGCTTCGAGGAGTTAGTTTCGTTAGTTGGTTAGCTTCCGCATATGTTTATTTATTTATGTATATATATTCTATTTGTAAACCAACTCATTATTAAATATGTATCACTTGAGAGGAGTTCTTTTATTTATTTCAGAAATGGTTTAGATTCGGGTTAATCTTTGTTTAGAACTTCTTTCTTAATGTTTAAATAGATGTTTTAAATCGTTAGTGCCTCATTTTATAGTTAATCTCATGGATTAGTCATCTGCTAGCATAGGGGGCGCTACACTTTCCCTGATCCACTTCTATGTGAAAGTACTGTACGGCTCCATAAGTTCTCTTATGTTGAGAATTTTCGATTAAATTAATCATGGGTTCTCTTGTCGCTAATTTAATTGATTTTTCTGGATACAAATTCATGTTTCATGTAATTTGTTAATGTCCAAAGAAATCATTCTTTCCTTGTAAAGTAAGGTCCCTCTTGTTGTTCTTTCGGGAATGAAATTTTATGGGGGAGAGTTCTTAATTGATCTTGTGCTTAATTGCCAAATCTTTGTGGGGAGTGCGGATGTGGAATATTGTAGGAGTTATCTTGTATCTTTATAAACTCCTTGATGAATACACTAAGTTTCGACTATGTGAAATCATCGAAACAAAGTTGATATGTTCTCTTTTAGTCATGAAGTATCTCTTTGAGAATTTCATTATGATCCCGCTAGTTTTCGTACATTTGCCAATTATATTGAAAAAAAGGGGGAGAATTATTTTGTAGTTCACACTACATATACATATGGTTTACGGATCATTATGTAAGGGAGAGTGGTTTTCATTGTGAGATGAAGTATTGACTAAGAGGGAGTGGTACATATCACCATAGTATTATTGTCAAAGTTGTGATACAATTGAACTTTGATGCTGTGTAATAATACTATAACACTGTATAACAATATGAAAACATCTTGTTTTTATATATTGTTATAGCTACGGATCTTCAACAACTATGATGCTGAGTTGAACACGCTTAGAATCACTGGAGTACTTGAAGTGACGAAGGATTCAAGGAATGTTGAAGAACCAAGGAAATCAAGCATTTGGATGAGAAGCTACAAAGTTTATTTATTTTGTAATCCATATGTATTGATAGTTTTGTCACTAAAATTTACAAAAGGGGAGACTGTTAGAGCACTGCTCGGTCAAACTCGCAAGCGTTGCTATCTCAAGCTTGTTTGTCAAGTTTAGTTGTCAAAACTATAAGTCTTAATTTCTAGTCTACTTATAATTATGTCTCGGATTAGGATAGAATGTGTAGTTGAGATTTAGACTTCACGGCATTCATTGATTGAAGACGAAGAACTGCTAATGGGAGCTTGTGGAACTTCATCAACAAAAGATATGTGGAGACTTAAACTCATCTATCACTCAGAAGTCTATTTTTATTCTATCTCCCCCGCTTTTTCAATTTGTTTAAGGGAAGTACATTCATGAACTTGTTTGATGAATCGAAAGGGAAATCGCTAGGCTTATTGGTACGGCTATTCATTGCATATCTTTGGATTACCAAAATGTGTGAGATGGTAGAACCGATCGTAAATTTGTTATGTATCTTGGTACAACTTATCACAATGCCTGACTTATGATTTGGTATGACTAGTTTTGATTAATTAGTGTAACCGATCCTAAGTAATCACCTGAGATGGTATGATCGATATTTGTAATTGGTGTGACCGATCACAGAGTGTTGTATAATCTATCCTTGTAATTGGCGTAACCGGTCCTAGTAATTGGTGTAACCGATCCTAGTTACTGGTGTGACCGATCACAAGCAATACCATCAGTATATGGTAATTGGTCCTGGTAATTGATGTAACCGATCCTGGTAACTTGTGTGACCGATCACAAGTGTTTCCATATTAAGGTATAACCGATCCTAGTGATTGGTAGAACCGATTGAACCCATGTGTGTGACTTGATATTTGATCAATCACATAATAGTCTTGGAATATAGGTGAACCAATTCTAAACTTGTTTAGAAGTGTGGTATAACCGATTCCAAGAATGTAAATATAAAAGATGATTTACAGAGAAAAGATGTCAACATATTTTGAACACGAACAATAACTCTTTTCATTTATTGTTCAAAGATATTCCTTAGTACTCAAGGAGATCCTGTACCGAAATTAATTGAGAATATTTTAATTAAGGTTTTTGGTTATATATGCTTTTAATGACCAGCAATTAAATGCATATCTCTAAAGAATAAAAATTAGTAGTGTGCATTTACTAATTATAGATTTTCTATTGAGAGATTTCGGAAATATTGGAAAAGCATTTACTGGAATTATGAAAACCGAATCTTGCCATTCATTGCATATCTTGAGAATATTTTCGGTTTTGGAAATTTCTTGGTGTCCAAACATCCTTGGTCTATAAATACCCAAGTTTTCATTTCTAGCAAACTATCCTAAGAGCCAGACAAACTTCATCTTTCTTATTGTTTCTGGTGGAGCCGTCTATCCGGAGAGGAAAGTACCCTAATTAGGCAAAATCTCTTACGACCGCTCTTAAAGACTTCTCTGGGATCAAGAAGCCCTACGAATACCGTTGGTGGGAAACTAGATAATTGCAGTTTATTTTAGTTTTCGATTGATTTGATTGACTAACGGTTGTTGAACTTTGATTGCAGCTAGTTTGTTTATTCTTGAGAATCTTCTCTTTTGATATAAGATTCACTCAAACTAGATCGAAGTGTCGACGGGATCTTTAGAACTGTTTGTAGATCTAAAGAAATCTTGTGATAATCCATTGTTAACAGACTCCATTCTGTGCGTGATTGATCACAAGAGATTCAAGTGGTGTTGTGCGGGTTTTTATTGAAGATTAAAGAAGATTTGAAGACGAAGAAGATTTCTTATTGTTTCTCATATCTTTGTGTTGCAAAAACCTTGATCGGCTGAGATCCAACTAGAATCGGATTTATTCGATTGATTAGTTGCGTTAGATCGGCTTTCACAATATCTCTCTTTAAGATTTATTTGGATTGAGTGCGAATCTAAACTTGGTTACTTCGGTAGTTATTGGATAGATTGATCTAACCAGGCAAAGGAGTTTATTAGCTTAAACGGAAGATCCTTTGCACATGACTTGAGATATCTTTATCTGGAAAGAATCAATAGAGTTGTTACCAAACAGATTTGTTGTTCCTTTACTGTTTGGAATACGATCCAAAGGAATTGTTCCAGTGCGTGCACTCATCGAAGCCAGAAGCGCAGGGATACAGAGGAAACTAAGTGAACTAGGGTTAGTTGCTTGGTCTCAACTATACGAAGTTGGTTTAGATTTTGTATACGGCTTAATTCTAAGAGTATTCAATTCTGGACTTGGTCCCGGGGTTTTTCTGCATTTGCAGTTTTCCTCGTTAACAAAATCTTGCTGTGTGATTTACTTTTCTATTTCCGCAATTATATTTGTTTATATAATTTGAAGTAAATTACACAAACTTTAACTCCGCTTTACTTGATAGTGATCCTATAGGGTTTGGTTAAGTCCGAACCTATTATCAAGTAATCACACTTTGGTAGTCGTATTGTCTCGATCTAGTATCCATAGACAATCACACAAAGTGTGAATACCGATTTGTCGTATTGTCTCGACTTTGTCCATAGACAATCACTTTCGGTAAGAGGACTTATAGGTGGATAAATAAAAGATTATGGTGTATTTGGGTACCCTCGTCTTCTCATACTTATGTTTTCATAAGGGATCAAAATATTTTTACTTAATGCATTCAGCAAGGTTATTATTTTAATCTCATTACCCGAGTCAGGACTGTGTAAAAAATTCAAATATTTCATTTGATATAAATAATTATTTATCAAGGTTACATTGTACTTGACGTATCCTTCACTAAGATCGTTGCATGAAGTTATCAAAATTGCTTGGAGGTGCACCAAAGTCCACGTAATACAAAACAACATTGGATTGGTACACCCCAAAGGGTATAGATAATCACATTGTAGGATCAGAATATCGCGACATCAATACTTCGCGAGATTAATAAATGACGACATTGCGAGGGAGTCGCTGGGAAGTAAAATAAATGACGCAATGAATGACGACATCCAGAACACGAGGAAGATATGAAAATATGGCGAAGTTTAAGAGTGTCGCGAGAATTGATACTTGTACGCTTGCGATGTTTCGCAAGCCATTCCCGAAAATAAAGGACAGCTTAGCTGTCATCCACTGTATACTACCCTATATAAAGGATTGAGTAAGTCTGTTGAGAGAGAGTTCTTTTTGAATTGTTAAGCAAGTTTTGAGGAGAGAGAAAGTTTTAGAGTGATTGTAATTCTTTAACTCATTTCTATTCCATATTGTAAAGATTCAAGTATTCAATCAATAGAAATCATAATCATTGATCTTAAAATGACTTAGTTGTGTACATTCTAGTGAGGGGTGTAGTGTAGGATTTCCTGCAACTACATAATGGCGCTAGAAACATGGACTGATTGAAGATAAGAGATTGGATATTGCCACTAAAATGGTAAAAATCAAGAGTATGATGGATAAATTGAAGAAAATTAGAATTAGGGAGGGAAATGAAGAATTGGAATGTAATATGATTTCAAAATCAATGGTTAATATATTTCATGAAAATATCAAAGGGAGAATACATAAAAGAGATTTTGAAGGAAAGAAAATTATAACAGCAGAGAAGGTGTTACTCTTGAAAGAATGGGAAAAACAGAGAATTATATTCACAGCAACAGAGATGTCAGGAGAGAATTTAAATCACACATCTCCACTAGTGATTACGATAAGCGCCAGCAAAGAAGAATGAAAATTAACAAAAACAATGGAAGAATGGGCAATAAATAGAACTTTAGTGGATACAGGATTTCAAGTTGAATATAATGTTTTATCATGCATATAAAAAATTGGGGTACAAAGATGAAGAAATGACTTCCGCAACATGTCATGTCTATGGTTTCGGCAAAGTCAAAAAAATTAAAAGAGGAAATAAAAAATACGAATACTGTTGGGAGAGATTGAAACAAATGTGACGTTATGCGTAGTAGATATGGAATCACCATATAACATGCTGTTGGGAAGGCCATGGATACACGCAATAAAAGCTGTAGCATCAACATTTCATCAATGTGTCAGATTCCCTATGCCGAGTGGAATTGGCGAAATCAAGGGAGATACCGATGAAGGAACAATGTATCATCGAATCGAAGTAAAACATTATGAAGAACAGGTGAAGAGGCGAAAAGATCGCAAGAAGATGGCAAAAGCAGCAAAAAAGGAAGAAGAGTTTAGAACATACATGGTAAGAGCGGAAGAAGGAAAAGGACTATGTGGTGAAGAAAATGATCTCGCAAAGGAAATAAAAGGACCGACACCCATGGGAGAACCGAAGGCTAGCTACATTGCGGCAGAACCAACAAAGGAAGTGAATATCTGAATCAAGAAGAACCCAAGATGTTAAAATTGGGACTAAAATGGAGCGAGATGAAGAAAGAAAAACTGTTGATTTGTTGCGAGATTATAAAGATATCTTCGCATGGGATATGGATGAAATGCCAGGAATAGATCCATCCGTGGAATGTCATAAATTAGAGATCGATAAAAATCCCAGACCATTCAAACAAAGAATTAGGAAAATCGCAACAGCATATCATCCTCAAATAGAAGAAGAGTTGCGGAAGATGCTTGATCGGCATTATTAGACAAGCAAAGTACCCCGAATGGATAGCGAATATGGTCGTAGTTCCAAAGAAGAAAAAAGGAATAAGAATTTGCATAGATTTCACCGATCTAAACAAAGCTTGTCCAAAAGATAGTTTTCCCTTGCTGAACAGATGGTTGAATCCGGCGAGGAAATGAAAGGATATCCTCTCTTGATGGATATAAGGGATACAATCAAATTCCTCTCGAACAAGACCAAGAACATACCGCCTTTTTCGCTCCAAGAGGATTATCTTGTTACAAAAATGCCATTCTATTCTGCGAAATGCGGCGCAACGTATCAAAGGATGGTGGAAAAAGTGTTCGAACAATGGATACATAAAACACTAGAGGTATACGTGGATGATATGTTAATAAAAAGCAAAAAGGCAAAAGATCATGTGCGAGATTTGAAGGAAAATTTCGAACAAATGAGACATTTCAACATCAAAGTAAATCCCGGAAAAATGTACTTTTGGAGTGGCATCTCGGAAAATTTTTAGGATACATTGTATCAAAAGAAGGAATACAAGTTGATCCGAGAAGGTACAAGCAATTCGAGACATGCCAACGCCAGCAATGTGAAATATGTGCAAAAGTTAAATGGATTATTAGCTTCGCTAGGAAGATTCATCTCGAGATCATCTGATAAGTGCAAACATTTCTTCAACATACTTAAAAAGGGAACGAAATTTAGGTGGACGGATGAGTGTGAAAAGGCATTGCAAGGAATAAAAGAACATTTAATGGATATATCAATATTACAAAAAGCAGAAGACGGGGAGGAATTACTAATTTATCTCGCGACAACCTCGCATGCACTAAGCGCAGTATTATTGCGAATGGACGCAGGGGTGGAGAAACCAATCTATTACATCAGTAAAACATTCAATGCTGCCGAGAAAAACTATTCAAAAATCGAAAAATTAATTTTGGTATTAGTTTACGCGACGTTTAAACTTCGCATTTATTTTGAAGCACACACAGTAAAGGTAATGACAAAAGTACCAATTGAGTCAGTGATGAAAAATTCAAAAAGATCAGGAAGGGTTGAAAGGTGGAATGCTCAAGTAAGTCATTGCAAACTCAAGTATGAAGTGTTATCCTCACCAAAATCGCAAGTTGTAGCAGACTTTTTAAATAATTTCCATTGGAAGAAGACGAGGCGATGGAAGAAATGATGGATATAGAAGAAGAACATGGAAATCCAAGGGATTTATTGACGAGCCAAATAAATGGGAAATATTGGTAGATGGATCATCAAATAGAGAAGGTAATGGAATTGGGATCATTATAATCTCGCCCAGAAGGCAATAAAATGGCTTTCTCTTTTAGATTGAGTTGCATCTACTAACAATGAAATAGAGTATGAAGCTATAATACATGCTTTACGATTTGCAATAGAAACGAAGTTGGAGAACGTAAGAATTACCAGTGATTCTCGATTAGCTATTCGCCAGATAAAAGAAGAGTATAGTACAAAATGAAGCATCCTTGAAAAAGTACAAAAGCTTGTTGACGAACTCACAAACCAAGATACCAAAAATAAAGTGGAGACACATATCAAGGAAAGACAATAGACTCGCGGATGCTTTTGCTTTTATATCAAGTATGATGACAGATCCATCTGCGAGATGCATAAAAATACAGACACTGCAATCACCATCAATCAACAAAGAGGAAGAGGAAAAAGCAGAAGTAATGCTCATAGAAGATGAAGCACAAAAATCCCATTGCGAGGATTGGAGGACAAAACTTCATGCTTATCTAATGAAAGGAGAAACGCCAAGAAATAGATTAGAAATGCATAAATTAAAAAGCCGTGCAACAAATTATGAATTAAGAGACGGGGTATTATACCGAAGATCCTTTAATGGACCATCGCTCAGATGCTTAACACGAAAGGAATGAGAAGCAGTGTTAAAAATGCTACACAGTGGGGATGCTGGCAATCATAGTGGCAGAAGATCTTTAGCACATAAGGCGAAAATGCAAGGCTATTATTGGCCATATATGCATGAAGATGCGAAACAAATATCAAGACGTTGCGAGGATTTTCAAAGACATGGAAAGAAAATACATGCACCAGGTGCACCATTAACTTCTTCAACAAGTGTATGGCCTTTTGGAAAGTGGGGATTAGACATTCAGGACCATTTTTACCAGTGCAGGGCAAAGGAGATATTTGATTGTCGCAACAGATTATTTCACAAAGTGGGCAGAAGTAAAAGCGGTACAACACATTCGCGATAAATATATTTTTACTTTCATATTCGAAAACATAATATGCAGATTTGGAATTCCAGCACAGTTGGTATCTGACAATGGGAAACAGTTTGAGGGACAAAATATAGAATTATTGCTTAATGCATTTCAAATAAAATGTGGGAAGTCAACTCCTTTATACCCGCAGGCTAATGGACAGGCAAAAGCAACAAATAAAACAATCGCTGATATATTGAAGAAAAAACTAGAAGGGCATAATAAGGCATGGTGTGAGCAAGTGCATAATGCAGTATGGGCTTATAATACAACAAGGCGAGAGGCTACGGGGATGTCACCATTTTGTCTAACCTATGGTGTTGAAGCTGTACTCCGACGAAGTTATTATTCCAACAACAAAGAGAGAAGCTTGGGAGAAAATTCTTAGTGCGGGTAACATTTTAGTTAAATTAGATGAGTTAGAAGAAAATAGAGAAAGAGCACTACAAAGATATGGAGAATTATCGGCGAAGATTGGCCGAGAGAATATAACAAACGCGTCAAAACACGCGAAGTTTCAACCAGGTGATATGGTGTTGCGAGAAACACCAATATATCACGAGAAAGTGGTGGCAAGTTAGCGAAAAAATGGGATGGAACTTATATCATCAAGGAGATAGTTGGAACAGGGGCATACAGACTAATGGATCCAGAAGGCAAAGATGTGGGACAGAGATTGGGTAGACCATGGAATAGATTATATCTCAAGAAATATTACCCATAGAAGATGGAAAAGAAAGAATAAATTATGAAATGTTAAATGAATGAAATGATATGAAATGTTCTCGCGACAGAGATATTGCGAACTCAAGAAAGAATGTGCGAATATCTCGCAAATGAATTGACAAATATTAACCAAAAATGAATGATTGAACGAATTGACAAAAATGAATGAGCGAGTGAATGGGACAAACCTTTATGGCGTACACCTAGTTCGCGAATGATATTTCGTAAGAGTCAAATGTAAGACCTAAAGTGCGTCATATATAAGGGGTATCTCTTGACATGGCTCGGTGAAAAGGTTACACCGCTCCCGGAACCCGAGCCATGGAGATTTGGGGCCCATGAAAGCCTATCCAGGGAGAGATACCTTGGATTTCCAACTATATATATATAAGGTTATACCCGGTTGGACGCCCGAGGATCTCTTCCAAGGAGTCGGTGTATGCTCAAGGCGCCGGGGTACACGGTTGATCCAAGAGTGCCCGGGGCATTTGAAGTGTCTCGGCCATTCTTGGCAAGTCTTGGCATATGTTGCACTCGGCCCAAGAAAACTCCACTTAGGGTGCAGTCTCGTAACCATAAACCATATAGGTATAAGGGATAAGAGGCTGCGAAAATAACTGGTTGTTGTTAAGACCGGATGGGAGGAGCTAGTCTTGTATGGCCGATGTACGCCTCCTTGAAGGGGCAACCAGGGAGATGATAAGGGCGGCACCCTCCATTAGCTAGGGAGCTGATAAGTGTCACAAGACGGCAATGTCATGGGGCTTTATATTCGCAAAGAACATTTAGGCATGTCATATTGTCGCAATGAAATATCTTGCGTGAGGCAAAATACTAAAGAAATGATAAGACAAGATCAATGGGTCATTACATGAAAGTATAAGGACATCCTGCGATCTTGTCGCAAGACGTCAATGTCATGGGATTTTATGTTCGCAAGAATATTTAGACCTGTCATATTGATGCAAAACGAGGGGTGGCAAAATAAGACCTTTAACTAGGAAGGCAAAATAAGACCACACAAAAATAATGATAAGGCAAGATCAATGGGTCAATACATGAAAATGTAAAGACGTCCTGCGATTTTGTCGCAATAGTGAATTTCAACATAAATAAAGACAATGGAATAGCAATTATTAAATACCAAAAATAATACTTGTTGAAAGAAAGAAGAATAACGCAAACGAGTACATACATCAAAAAAGATGATTGAAGTACATAAAGGAGCAAAAGTACGAGAACAAAGATTACAAGAGAAAATCATTTCTCAAATAGTAGCTTTTTCACTAGAAGGAGATGTTGGGATTTCTTCAGCGACTTTATCTATGTTTTCGCTAGCTAATATATTTCTAGAAGATCCTTCTTCATTGACAGTTTCATTCGCGGCATCATCATTGACAGTTTTATTAGGAGAGATGGTTTCTTCATTTCCGAGTTCTTCGCCACTAATATAATCAAGATCGCTATCAGAGAATCAGGAACTTCATCATCACTTACTTCCAGAGGTTCAATGAGACACAGGATCAAGAGATTTAGATAGTAAAACATTATTCACAACAACTTCGGCTCTAAGATGAAATTGGCGAAGAAGTGCTTTCTCGCTGATTTCTACTCTCTATATCTTTACATCCACGCATATAGTCGAATTTTCTTTCTCGCTCTATCGCGAGAACGGGCAAGAGAAGCAGTGAGTATTCCATTCTCTTTGCGAATTCTTGAGTAATCATATTTCAAAGCAGTGATGGAGGAGTGAAGTTTTTTCTCAGACTCTGTAAAACAAAAAATAAAAGAATTATATAAGCAAAAAATATGAAGGTTTGATAAAGAAAGAATAGATGAGGCAGTCAACTTCTATGACTACCTTCCTTCTGCGAGGTAAGATGTTGGATTAGAGCTGAACAACTATTCTCCAAATGATCCATGGCATTGTCAAAATTATCTCCAATTAAACCTTTCAGACGTTATCGCAAACTTTTTTCGTTGGAAATCGTAAAGCATTTTCTTTTGTAAGGGAAGAGTTGGACTTTTCTAGTTTGGAACATTGATCCTTGAATTGGTTTGCTTTTACACTTAAGGTTATTCTACCGAATCGCTTTATCCTTCTCGGAAGTAACTTCTTCAAGTTGATTTCTCAGCGAACAAAGAGATTGTTCTTGCTCTTTACATAATTTTTGACAAACATCATATTGTTGCGAGTAAATCGCCACCTTGTTTAATAGTGTTCGCTTCTCTTGAGAAAGAGTTCCATTCTCATCTGATAAAGTTTCCAACTCCAAATTAGCTTTGGTCAAAGAATAAGAGAGGCGAGATAAGTCATTACTTAATGAGTCTTGTTTCTGAGCTAAATCAGCATTTTCTTTAGAAAGATTATTTATATGATCGACAGAATATGTATGAAGATTATCTAATTGGTTATATTGCTCAATCCAAGCATCTCTATCAACTCAAACTTCTTCAGCAGTCGATTCCAACTGATATAATTTTTCGTTTCTGGTTTAAAGCTTGAAGGGAGAACAAGGACTTGAGTTTTTAAAAAAAAAATAAAAAAAAAAATGGACAGTACAGAGGCAAGAGTATACCTTTCAGTTCTTCATTCTTCTTGCGAAGATTATCGCGATCCAGTGAAACATTTTGAAGTTTTTGATTCTCAAGATGGAGAGTATTACATTTTGCAGTCATAGCTTGGAGATCATTCTTCAAAGTGTTAATTTCTTGCTCCAAGGATGTTTGCGAAACTCGTCGGGGACCAAGGTGTCCGCTCAAAATCTCGCAAATATCGGACTTGATAGGATCGACAAGTCTTCTTAGCATCGTTCACAATATCCGATAGGACTTTGAAGGCCACATCTATTCCTTCTAAATTTTCCTTAGTAAGAGGGATTTGCTCAGAAAAGGAAGTAACAGTGATAGAAGAAGGAAGAGATGAATTATATTTTTTTAAAGGAACATCACAAGAAGAAGAAATCTCGGGAGGGTTAATGACTGGAGGAATGGTAGAGGCATTAACAATGGAAGAAGAAAATAAGCTCATTCGCAATGGGACTGTTATGAGGGAGTTGATCTATGAGAAATTCAGGCATAGAAATGTTATCTTTGGAAGAAACAGTAGGGATCTCTTGCGAAGACGTCGTAGTAGGAGTTGTAAGTTTGAATGTAGGAAAAGTGACAGAAGGTGCAACGGGTTTAGAATGGCGAGGCTTCTTGGGCGACTTATCAGCATTTTTGTCATCCTGCGAATTACAAGCTAAATAAGAAACAGAGGCAACAATATTGTTATTAAAAAATAAGTGTTTCTTAAATACCTTGTTACTCGCAGCTTTCTTTTAGAAGCGGTGGGTTTCGATTATGAGCTCAAGGAGACATTAGGGTTCACAATGGTGAACTTGGTGGTAGACTTGTTCTTGCTAAAATAAAATGGCAGAGGAGTTGTTAAAAGAAGAATAGTATCAAGATAAAACAACTTCAATAAGAGAGATCAATCACCAAATGATCAAATTCAAGAAAATTAACGAACCTTGATGCCATAGAAACAAGAGTTAAGAATAGTAGCAGGAAAACGATGAAGAAGATGATGAAGAAAAACACAGAAAAAAGTTGCAGACGATGGAGAAGACGAAGTAAAAGAAAAGAAATGCTTTCACAAGGAATCCTCCTTTAAATAGACGAGAAAAGAGTAACCTAGGATAACATTAAATGTGCTTAAAAAGGGAAATTTTAGATACGTGTAAACAGTCATTCCTGAATTTACGGAATCTTGTCGACAGAAAATTGATGGAAAATCAACAATTACGAGATCTCAAGATATTGGTTCTCATGACATTCTCTCCTTCGCAGAGAAGACATGAGAAGAGGCAAGATGTAGGATCAGAATATCGCGACATCAATACTTCGCGAGATTAATAAATGACGACATTGCGAGGGAGTCGCAGGAAGTAAAATAAATGACGCAATGAATGACGACAAACAGAACACGAGGAAGATATGAAAATATCGCGAAGTTTAAGAGTGTCGCGAGAATTGATACTTGTACGCTTGCGATGTTTCGCAAGCCATTCCCGAAAATAAAGGACAGCTAGTCAGTCATCCACCGTATACTACCCTATATAAAGGATTGAGTAAGTCTTTGAGAGAGAGTTCTTTTTGAATTGTTAAGCAAGTTTTGAGGAGAGAGAAAGTTTTAGAGTGATTGTAATTCTTTAACTCATTTCTATTCCATATTGTAAAGATTCAAGTATTCAATCAATAGAAATCATAATCATTGATCTTAAAATGACTTAGTTGTGTACATTCTAGTGAGGGGTGTAGTGTAGGATTTCCTGCAACTACACACATGCCGCCCTAGTTGTGTACCATATATACCTATCATGATCTTTATAGTGACCGATCATATTTTTCTTGCTCGGTCAATAAAGTTTTGTTACCCATCAAAACAGACTAGGTGTTGCGCCTGTGCTCTGCATGGGCCCAGATATTTTGTAGTAAATAATTATGTGTAATACTGGGAATACAAAAATAAAGTTTGGAACCAAAATAAAAATAAAATAGAAGGTAACTAAAATAGCAAAATGCTAAAAATGATAATATTGAAAGAAGTTTGCAAATATTACATCTAAAAGTAATCAAATCTAAAATTTAAACCTAAAGTAATAATTGAAATAATGAAATGAACTAAAAATAATAAAATTTAACACGAAAAGAATTCGTTGTATCCCTTTAAACCCTAGTTGTCAGATAGGATAACTACAACTTTGTTGCCACTCTTTTTTTCAGGAATTTTGCGAATAATCTCCTCACCGGAATCAGATAGTGTCATGCCCATGCTTTGCATGACAAAATAAGGTCAAATTAATTACGTTTGAAGATAATTGTACCTGTTGCACCATAGCAAAGAAACTATAACAATATGAGCACATTTCCAACATCAGTGAGCCGGGGTATTATTTTTACAATTGCTTACCCAAGGTGAAGGGAGCATTTTCAGTACCTATGCAATTTTGTAACATGTTATCAAATTTATTATCATTTTGTAAATATTTCAGTCATACACATACCAACTAAATTTCTATCATCAGATAACCTACAGAATACTTAAATTCATAAAAGAAATCAACACTTCCGCCTCTATATCCCCGCCAAGGGTCATCACTCTCGTCATTAGCTTTTTTTTTTTTTTTTTTTTTTTTTTTTTGCATCACATCTATTTTTGTTTCTGCATCAGTAACATAAGTGTAAAAATAATACCACTGGACTCCACAGCTAAAGAAAAATTGAACTTCCACCTGCAGACTAAACATCACAAAGACAAAGACATGGTTGCGTAAGAGGACAATTATCAGAACTATAAAAACAGTATTTAGCGATATATATTAGATGTTACATGCCTGCAATTTATTTGCAAACAACCTCCCTTCTTTTCCACTAATTATTGCAACCTAGATATCATCTCCTCTTCTTTTTCTCTCAGATAGTTTTGCCAACAACATGTCTTCTTTCCCTCCTCACTTTTTAGGTCAGGGGCTGGTAGTCTTTGCCTGCTAACTCAGAATCAAAAGTTCAATTATTAAGCAACATTCCTTCTCTTCTAGTAAAAGAGATTTAACATAGACCGAAAAATCCAACTATTAGCAATTAAATCACAAACCTAAAAAATTCCAAAATCCAAAAACATCAACAAAAAATTGAAACCCGAATCTGAAAACACATAATTGCGCTTATCTGATATCGATAAAGAAATAATTAGCCTTCGTCTTCCTTATAGTTTCTCTACTATTCCTACACCCACAATCACATAGACTCTTTAATTCATATAGGTTAAGGGATTAAGCAACAACCCTATTGAGGTACTTCTCAGTAGGAAGAAACAAAAAAATTTGTTAAGAGTAGGAAGTACCTCATAGAAATAAAACAAAAAATTTTGTTAAGAAGAAACATTCGAAATAATTTATAAATTTCCAACCCGAATTAATTGAAATCCGAAAATCACTTATAGGTGTCATTCAAATCAACATGGCAAAGGCAATGTCGTGTACCTCAAATCAAGTCTCAGTTAGAATGAAATACAAAACGGAAGAGAAAGACCATAATGGAAAGTATTGTTAGGGTTTTGTAGTGATTGAAACATTCAAACACAATTAGGGATTTACTTGCAAATTAATATGCAAGTAACCCTTTTCTCTATTCATAAATCACTTCCCCATAATCATAGATCACAAAAGTTAGTACCAACAAAAGAATTTATTGAACAAAAATATGACCTAATTAAGAAAACGAACAACACCTTTTACAATTGATTTGTAAAACAATGGTTATGACAATATTTAAACCTACAAAGAGAGAAGAATACACGACAAATTAATTTTCCAGGGACGATTACTGGGAATAAACGGGAAGAAGAAGAGTTGCTTCGGTCGCCTAGGGTTTATCAGAAAGTCATGAAATAATTATTTACAGACCGTAGTGGATGATAGGATTTCATTAGCGTGAACCGATTTTTTCCCCTTCATGGATAACCTGTTTTCACGTACAATATACAGGAATCACAATTCAAAACAAAGAAAGAAAAAATTGAATAGGTTATCTGTTTTCATGGATACTTCATATCCTAAATTTATTTACACATACCTGTATAAACCCTAAATATTCTGATTATTTCTCAAGACCTGGATTTCATCACCGGCTTTCGATTTTGTTAAGCATGATTTCATCACCGGATTTCGTTTTTGTTTGGCATGAAACTGGTGGTTGACGGAGAAGAAACCAAAGTTCAAAACTGATATTTAGGAAAGCCTAAAAAGAATTTACATCGTGCGTATAAGGTTTAGTAGAAAGCGAGACGGTAAAGAAAGAGATGTGGGGTCGAAAATACCAAAAAATTAGTGGTGTGAGGAAGAGAGCTTTGTTCAGCTTTTAACCACAACAGAGGAAAATCACCTGAAATCATATTATTAATAGATAATAAAATTACAAAAAAATGACTAACAAAACCAAGCAAAAAAACGGAGAAAATAAAAATTGGAGACTAAAACATGAGTACCCTAAAAAAAAGGGTACTACTTACGAAACAATGTATTTTTGCATCCAGCTTTAACAAATCAAGGTATTTTTTCCAAGATAAAAGATTTTACGACTTCCTTTGAGTCAGAACTAATATGAACACTAGTTACTTTTTTCACAATTCCCACTAAGCAACACAAAGCATTGTCATTATCTATGTGAGGTAGTTAGTAGAAATTCTCATTCCACCTGAAGTAGCATACACAAAGCCATCATATTCTTCTTTCTACAAACAAAACGATATATATCCTGTAGACCCAGGGATTCCCTCTTGAAGCATCATTGCAGCAGACCAAAATCCGATTCAAATCAGGTATCTTAAATCTCACTTCTATAACTCTTTGTATCTTTGGGCTTTTTTCTCAAGTCAAAGTTCTTCAACACCGAAGTCATAATTTGTATCCCACATAAAACCATCCTTACTGCATAATCTTTTGTAAATTGCATAACTCTTTCCTTGAAGGAACTGAGGTGAGGGGTAAATTTTTCCAAAAAAACTTTATTCCTTAAGAACCAAAGCTCCATCATTGTAATAGAAGCTCCAGTAATCCAAACTTCCCTTTTATCACTACTCATTTCCTTTGCAAACCTCATAACATCGTCATATTTAGAATTTAGAAAAAAAACAAAAATATACTCCCTAGCAATTTCCAGATAAAAATTGCACTACCAAAGAAAATGTTCTATAATCTCTTCATCCTTACCACACAAATAACATCTTGAAGCAATATGAAACCCTCTCTCCTTTATGTGGTCATCCGAAGCCAAACCCATTTCACAAGCTTTCATACGTTACTAGAAGTGGTAGGGTGAAGACAAGAATGCCATACCTTCTTGGTCTAGTTCATTGTGGGATAATGAGTTTTAGTTATACGAAAAACATACTTCACGTAAAAATCACCTTTCATTGTACCATTCCACATCCTCTTGTCTTCCCCAATATTCAAAACCTGAAGCTCACCGTTGTAAAAGTAATTCAACATCTATTCGTAAGAGTTAAACGTTCACCATCAACAATAAAGTCACTAACAAGCATTTCTTTATTTCTCTGCATATACTCATCATCAGGAAACATTTCACATAAAGGAATGTCTTTTATCCAAATATCCCGCCACACTGAAATACTAGTGCCATTCCCAACCAACTACCTAATGTTTTGTTTCACATCATCAATAACCCATCTGTTAGAGCACTGCTCAGTTGAACTCGCAAGCGTTGATATCTCAAGCTTGTTTGTCAAGTTCAGTTGCTAAAACAATAAGTCTTTATTTATAGTCTACTTATAGCTAAGTCTCGGATTAGGATAGTAAGTGTAGTTGAGCTTTAGACTCCACTAGCGTTCATCAAATGAAGACGAAGAACTACTCAAGGAACTTGTGTAACTTCATCAATAAAATGGTATGTGGAGACTTGAATTCATCTATCACTCAAAAGTCTATCTACTCTATCTCCTATTTGAGACAAAAAGTCGTATTTCTATATAGACTTCAATTATACACATTTGGTATTTCGAGCCGAGTTTATCTCGCTTGTCTATTTCTCGAAATATGTGTTGGTAAGCTTTCGCTTTAACCAAGTTCATCTTTTATTCTTGACGCAAGTCAAAAGATGATCATGTGAAAATCTCCTTGTAACATCTTACATGATTTGTGCGAGACAGGTCATTTGGTGTAGACTTGGAATGTTTCGTATTGATCATTCGATCACTTGAAAATTTCTTTGAAGCTAATAGTTTGTGTGAGACAGCTATTGTCGTCTTTCCAAGAATGTTTTAATGATTGAAATGAGGGTTTAGAACATGTAACCATGTTTGGATATAAACATAGTGTGTATTCATATTTGTGTAAAGTCCAAAACTGTGAACCAAAGTATGCGTACCGTATGCGTATTGGTTGGTTGATGGAAGTCCGGGAACTAAGTATGCGTACACGTACGCGTACTGGCGGAAGTTCAAGTTCCATGAATTTCTGCTGGAGTTTGGAAATGTAAATGGCATGCACACCCGTACGCGTACTGGCGTAACCAAACACAGTCTGGCTACTTAGGTATGCGTACACGTTTGCATACTTAAGTAGGTTATGTTCTAAAATCGGTTTTTTCATGAACTAGTACATTTATATAATAAGGAATGCAATCTTTTGCAAACCGTGGATATAATGTTCATGAAATGATTCGAGTGAATCAAAATCGATTTTGCTTCAATTGTGTCTTGTCTACTTCTATGAGAATATAAACAATTGAACAACTCTCTAACTAGTTTCATTTGAGTCATTTGAACTAGTTATGATAAAGATGAATAAGGTTATTATGAAAGTGCTCATATGGCTAACCATTGGTTAACTATTGTTGAACCAACTAAGTATACACGTTTAGGTACGGTTACCTTTATCTAAATGACAGTACATTTCATTTGTGTATGACAAGCTAAGTTCGATCTAACGGTTGAAAGATATTAGCTTGAATCTAATCAGGTTTTCATCTAACGGTGAATATTGAATGCTTTTTTTACCAAGGTAACATTGATTGCAAGCCCTAATTTGGAGGCTATATAAAGGAGAACTCTAGCAACTGGGAAACCTAATCCTCACACCTTCTGTGAGATACTAGTTGCGACTAGAGTCGATTCTCCTTTAACCTTAGGTTTTTCTAAAACCCAGTAGGTTAACGACTTGAAGAATTCATTGGGATTGTGAAGCCATACCCAACTATTTTCTTTGTAGTTTCCTGTTCTGATCTTGCTATTTTCTATCGTTATTGAGTACTATCTTCTTTAAGATTTGCTCAAGTTTTATTCTCCGATAGGAAATATTGAAAAGTATTCACAAACATCTTCGTCTCATCGTCTATGATTCCACAATATGTTGTTTCGTTAATCGATTAAGATTATTGTGAGGTGATTGATAATACTAGGTTGTTCTTCGGGAATATAAGTCCGATTTATCAATTGGTTTCTGTTCACCTTGATTTATCAAAATATGAAAAAAAAACTCGTAGGTATATCTGTGGGAGACAGATTTATCTATTCAATAGACTTTTCTGTGTGAGAAAGATTTGTTTATCAAGTCTTCGACTTTGGGTCGTAGCAACTCTTAGTTGTGGGTGAGATCAGCTAAGGGAACCAAGTGCGGAGAATCTGGCATGGTTCAAGAGGCGTAAGGAACGCGACTATACCTTGATCAGTGTGAGATTTGAAAAAGCGGGGATATAACAACCACACCCAATATTTCGATTAGTAAATCTGTATGGACTAACTCTAATATACTTTTAAGAGAATCAACTAGACAGTCAGACTCAATCTTAATAAAAAGTATATCAAGGAGTTAATATCTCTATCTCTCGATTTGATCTTTACTCAAGCAAATGGAAATATGCGAGTCTTTATCAAATACTAGAGAGATAAACTTGGATGGTACCAAAGACCAATATCCAAGTGTTTTGTTCCATCTTTTGATAAATCAAGGTGAACTGGAACTAATTGATAACCTGGACTTATATTCCTGAAGAACAGCCTAGTATTATCAATCACCTCACAATAATCTAAATTGTATGGTAGCGAAACTAGATATTGTGGAATCACAAACGATGAGACGAAGATGTTTGTGATTTCTTTTTATCTTGCCCTATCGGAGATATAATCTCAAGTCAATTATTCATTTGAACTCGTACGATAGAAAATGGCAAGATCAGATCGCTCAACTATAAGAAAGTAGTTTCGATAAGCTTCACAATCCCAATGAAGTCTTTCGAGGTCGTTAACCTACTGTGGTCTCGAGAAGAAACCTAAGGTTAAAGGAGAATCGACTCTAGCAAAACCAACTAGTATCACACAAAAGGTGTGGGATTAGTTTTTCCAGTTGCTAGATGTCTCCTTTATATAGTTTTCAAATCAGGGGTTTGAATCTAAGTTACCTTGGTAACAAAGCATTCAATAATCACCGTTAGATGAAAAACCTTATTCAACCAAGCTAATATCTTTCAACCGTTAGATCGAAACTTAGCTTGTCACACACAAATGAAATGTATTCATTTAGGTTTGAGTAACCGTACCTAAACATGTACACTTAGTTGGTTCACAAATAGTTAACCAATGGTTAGCCATATGAGCACTTTCATATTAACCGTATTCATCTTTCTCATAACTAGTTCAAATGACTCATAAGAACTAGTTCAAGAGTTGTTCAATTGCTTAGGTCTTTATTGATAGACACAATTGAAACAAATTGATTCGATTCACTTGAATCAATTCATGAACAATATAACCACGGTTTGCAAAGATTACATTCCTTGTAATTTATTGTTTTAAGTTCATGAACAACCGATTTGAGAAATAACAAGCTTGGGTACGCATACGGGTATGCGTACCTTTAGCTACCGAATTTGAGTTTCCAAACTCACCAAAAAATTCGGTTCGAAAACTTCCGTGGGTATGCGTAAAGGTATGCGAACCTAAGGTGACTAGTTTACTAGTTTGCAAACTTACAAACTCCAGCAGAAATTTTCGGTATGAAAACTTTCGTGGGTATGCGTACTCAACCTGTCTCCTTCACCAATACCGCATGCACACATATGCACGCACTTGGTTTCCGGCACATGGATTTATACACTAATGTGCGAACACATTATATATGCTTATATCCATAGTTGGTAATCTCAACTCTACATTTCAATCATTGAAACATTCTTCTATAATGTTATAACAATCGTTATTCACGAATATTGTCATCAAAGATATTTTTAAGATTGAAATGTCTTCATGACTTGCGTCACGGGTAAAGATGAAAGTGGTTAAAGCAAAAGCTCACCAACACATATTTCGAGAAAAAGATACGCGAGTAAACTCGGCTAGAAATAGCAAATGTGTATGTATGAAAACTATCATACTTATACGACTTTGTCTCAAGAGTAGGAGATAGAATAAACTTTTGAGTGACAGATAAGTTCAAGTCTCCACGTACCTTTTTGTCGGATGAAGTTCTACTTATTCCTCGAGTAGTTCTTCGTCTTCGTAAGATGATCGCCATGGAGTCTGGAGCTCAACTGCACTTAACTATCCTAGACCGAGACTTAGTCATAAGTAAACTAGAAATCAAGACATATAGTTTTGATCACTAATATTGACAAACATGCTTGATATAGCAACGCATGCGAGTTCGACCGAGCAATGCTCTAACAATCTCCCCTTTTTCAATTTTAGTGACAAAACTATCAATACATATGGATTACAAAATAGATAAAAACTTTGTAGCTTCATGTCCACATGCTTGATCTCCTTGGCGCTTCAACATTACTCGAAAACTTCGTCTTTTCCAAGTACTCCCATGATTCCAAAGGTTGTAAGTTCATCATTATAGTAGTTGAAGTTCCGTAGCCATAAAATTGAGAAAACAAAATCTCTCGATCATTGTTATACAATGTCATAGTATTATTACACAGCATCAAAGTTCTCATATCACAACTTCAACAACAATACTATGGTGATATGTATCACTCCCCCTTAATCAATACTTCGTCTCAACATGAAAACCACTCCCCCTTAAATAATGATCCAAAAACCATATGTATTTGTAGTGTGAACTACATATTAATTCTCCCCCTTTTTGTCAATAAAATTGGCAAAGGTACGAAAACGGGATCCTAATGAAAATTTTCATGGAGACACTTCAAGACCAAAGAAAAGTACGTATCAACTTTGTTTATATGCAATCATAAAGCCGAAGCTAAATGCATTCATCACGGAGTTTATAAAGATACAAGATAACTCCTCAAATATTCCATAGCCGCACTCCCCACAAAGATGCAAGTAAGCGTAAGTTCAAAAGAACTCTCCCCCATTTGATGTCATTCCCGAAAAAACAACACGAGCGACCTTACTTTTACGAGAAAAGAAGGATTTCTTTGGACACCAAAAACCACAAAATGATTTTGTATCCAAAATTCTCAATTAAACTAACCACAAGAGAACCCATGATTAATTTAATCTAATACACAACCAAAATAACCACAAACGAATCTATGATTAGTCTAGTTGGAAATGCTCACACAAGAAGACTTATGGAGCCACACAAGATATACATAAAATATGGATCGGGGAAGATCAATACTGCGGAATATACAAGGATTCATTCTATTTCCATCACTATTTGCACAATGACATATAATAGACATAATCCTTGTAAACAAAAGATTTTAACCTATCTTCCATCAATAAATGACATAATAGGCTTAACTTTTGTTTTTCAAAAGTTCATCGATCTTGTATCAATACATGCATATCGACATATAAACGAGATAACTTTTGACAATATATGGGACAATAATAGTTCACGGACGCAAATACACATATCCCATAACACATTGCAATATAAAACCATAAACATTAATACTGCAAAAATCATCTTCCAAACCAAACTTTAGAATTTAAACAAATAAATCTAAAAACATGAAGATGAAAACGTTGGAAATAGCTATGTGTACTCACAATAATGGCTATTTCCACACCCTAGTTATCCTTCTTAAACAAAAACAAGAATAAAATTCTTTTAAGAAGTTTTATTAGACATTAAGATCTTTGAAAAATTCCTTGTCGTCCCCGAACTCCTTGTCGTCAATAGCCATTGGAACATACGGTTCATGGAGGAAGGAGTCAATACCAATAAACCTTCTTGGCTGATGATGTCGAACCAGGGCCTTCTGAATTTCTAATGATCTTAAAACGCAAGCATTTATTTGTTGAATCTCTTTTCTTGCCAGCTTCAACTCTTTAAGAACATCGAAAACTTCGAGAGTTTCAAGGAACACTCTTGGCTTCCTCACATTCCTTCTTTTTCTTTTTAAATTTGGAGGCAATTGAGATTTATCTTTTCCTTAGTGATTGATGGCTTAGCAATCATATTGATATCTTTCCCATCAGAAGACATGATGCTTGGAGTATCCATGAAAGCACAGTTTTGTGAGAGGAGTTCACAATCAAACCTCAACAAGCAGTCTTAAGATATAAAGAGTATCAGAGAAGGAAAAAGGAATGTAGGGATTTGAAACCTTTAAACAGGTTCGTACACATCCAACTCACAACCCTATAAAGAGTAAAATTGTCGATAATAACCCTCTTCTTTTGACAAACTGGTTCCTTCCACTATCAAAAGTGACATGGAGGAATTCCAAACCAAACAACACAAAGCTAAAAACAAAACTAAAGTAAATTTTATTTTTAAAGCCTGAGGTGTGCAAGATCTTGTCTCTTTAACAATAGGAACATGAGACAAGATGCACAAAACAACATGTAGGATCATAATATCGCAACGTACAAGGTTCGCGGGATTAATAAACGACGGTGTCGCGAGGGAGTCGCAGATAGCTAAAATAAACGACGCGATGAATAACGACACACAAAACAATTGAAAGACATAAAACCTGGCGAGGGTTAAGAAGTGTCGCGAGATTGAATATTTGCACATTTGCGACACTTCGCGAGACATTCCCGAAAATAAAGGATAGCTTAGCTGTCATCCACTAGATATTACCCTATATAAAGGGCTGAGTGAATCTGTTGTAAGGAGAGAGATCTTTTTGGAAGGGTTAAGCAAGTCATTAGGAGAGAGAAAGTTTAAGAGTGTTTTATTTGCTAAGTGTAATTCTATTTTCCTGTATAGACAGTTCATGAAATCAATCAATAAATATTCTTGATCATACATCTTTCAATGAATTAATTAAGCAAAACTGAGTAAGGGGTGTAGTGTGGGATTTCCGCAACTACATATGCGCTAGAAACGGGGAGAATCATTGGAAAAAGAGAGAAGATTGCAATTAAAGTTGTTTAAATCAGGAAAATGAGAAAGGAAAATCTTAAATCGGATGAGGCAGAGGAAAAAGATATGGCATGCAGCACAGACACAAGAGCAATGATTAATGAATTTCATGGAAATATCAGAGGAAGAATACACAAACGGGATTTTGAAGGAAGGAAAGTTACGGATAGAGAAATCGCATCACCTTTGAAGGATTGGGAAAAGCAAGAGATAACATTCACGGCGGGGGAAATACCCAAAGAAAATTTGGATCACACATCTCCACTGGTGATCGCAATAAACGCGTATAAGGAAGGCGAGGAATTAGAGAACACAGTGAAAACATGGGTAGTGAATGGAGTTTTAATTGATACAGGACAGTGAACATCATATTCTATCACGCTTACAAAAAGATGGGATATAAAGACGAAGATATGATTTTCGCGGCATACAATATTCAAGGTTTTGGTAAATCCATAACAAAAGTTAAAGGGGAGATAGAAATACGTGTTCCGTTAGGAAGAATCGAAACACAGGTGACATTGAGTGTAGTGGACATGGAATCACCGTATAACATATTACTAGGAAGACCATGGGTACATGCAATAAAAGCTGTGGCGTCGACGCTTCATCAATGTATCAAATTTCCTACACCAACCGGAATCGGCGAGATCAAAGGGGATGCTGCTAAAGGAAGAATATATTATCAAAATGAAGTAAAGTGTTGCGAAGAACAAGTGAACAAGCGAAAGAGTATATCAAAGTATCGCAAAAAGATGGAGAGGGCGGCTAAGGAAGAAGAAGAGTTCAGAGTTTACATGATAAGAGCGAAGGAAGGAAAAGGCATACTTAGCGAGATCTCGGGAGAAGAAAATGATCTTGCGAAAGAACCAAAAGGACCGACCCCTATGGGAGAACCGAAGGCCGATTACGTCGCAAGAGAGCAAACCAAAGAAGTGAATATTGGAACTAAGGAAAAACCCAAGATGCTAAAGATTGGAACTAACATGGGAGCGGATGAAGAGAAAAGAACTGTCGATCTGTTGCGAGATTATAAAGATATCTTCGCGTGGGATATGGATGAAATGCCTGGTATAGATCCATCGATAGCCTGCCACAAGTTGGAAATTGATAAAAATGTGAAACCATTCAAACAAAGAATTAGAAAGATAGCAACAGCATATCACCCTCAGATAGAAGAAGAACTGCAGAAGATGCTTGGATGCGGGAATTATTAGACAAGCAAAATATCTGAATGGATAGCGAATATGGTTATAGTTCCAAAGAAGAACAAGGGAATAAGGATTTGTATTGATTTCATCGATCTAAATAAAGCTTGCCCTAAAGACAGACTTTTCCATTACCGGATATTCCACAACCGGTCGAATCAATGCGGCCGGGAATGAAAGAGTATCATCACTAGATGGATACAAAGGTTACAATCAAATCCCTCTCGCCGAGGAAGACCAAGAGCACATCGCTTTCTTCGCTCCAAGAGGATTATACGCTATACTAAAATGTCGTTTGGTTTGCGAAATGTCGGAGCAACGTATCAAAGGATGGTAGAAGAAGTATTCGCAGAATGGATACATAAAACACTAGAGGTATACGTAGATGACATGCTAGTAAAAAGTAAAAAGGCAGAAGATCACGTGCGAGACTTGAAAGAAATTTTTGAGCAAATGAGGCGTTTCAACATCAAAGTCAATCCAGAAAAATGTACCTTCGGAGTTGCGTCGTGGAAGTTCTTGGGTTACATTGTATCAAAGGAAGGAATACACGTTGACCGGAGAAGGTAAAAGCAGTTCGCGATATGCCGACACCTGCGACAGTAAAGGATGTTCAAAAGCTGAATGGGTTGTTAGCATCACTAGGAAGGTTCATCTCGCGGTCATCTGATAAGTGTAAACATTTTTTCAGCGTTTTGAAAAAAGGATCGAAATTTAAATGGACAGACGAATGTGAAAAAGCTTTACAAGGGATCAAAGAGCATTTAATGGATATATCCATTATGCAGAAGGCAGAGCCAGGAGAGGAATTATTAATATATCTCGCGACAACTTCGCATGCCTTAAGTGCGGTTTTTCCGCGAACGGACGCAGAGTAGAAAAACCAATCTATTATATCAGCAAAACTTTTAATGTCTGCTTGAAAGAAATTATTCGAAGATTGAAAAACTAATCCTCGGGCGTTAGTCTATGCGTCGTTTAAACTTCGCATATATTTTCGTGCACATCGTTAGGGTGGTAACAAAGGTACCAATCGAGTCAGTAATGAAAAATTCAAAAAGATCAGGAAGAGTCGAAAGATGGAATGCTCAAATAAGCCATTGCAAACTCAAATATGAAATATTATCTTCAACCAAGTCACAGGTTGTCGCAGACTTTTCAGCGAGAATTTCCTTTGAGGAAGATGAAGCAGTGGATGAAATGATGGATGTAGAAGAAGAGCATGGAGATCCAAAAGATTTGTTAACTGAGCCGGACCGGTGGGAAATATTAGTGGATGGATCATCAAATGGAGAAGGTAAAGGAGTGGGAATTGTTGTGATCTCGCCAGAAGGCAATAAGTTAGCTTTTGCTTTTAGATTGGAATTTGAGTCTACCAATAATGAAACTAGTACTGAAGCTATAATACATGCTCTACGATTTGCAATAGAAATGAAACTGGAGAATGTGAGGATTACCAGTGACTCGCAATTGGCAATTCGTCAGATAACAGAGATGTATGCTACAAATGATCCATCTCTACAGAAATACAGGAAACTTGTAGAAGTGTTGTCAGCACAGATACCAAAAATAAAGTGGAGGCACATATCAAGGAGAGATAATAGACTCGCAGACGCTTTTGCCTTTATATCAAGTATGATGACAGACCCGACTGCGAGGAATATCAAAATACGCATAATCGTTGGCGCCATCAATTAATAAAGAGGAAGAACAAGAAGCAGATATAATGATGGTGGTAGATGAAATGCAATGTCGCGAGGAAGACTGGAGAGTAGAACTTCACGCGTACTTAATGAAAGGAGAGGTACCAAGAGATAGATTGGAAGCACACAAGTTAAAGAGCCGGGCAACAAATTATGAATTACGAGATGGCGTGCTTTATCGGCGATCTTTTGATGGGCCTTCGCTTCGATGTCTAACAAGGAAAGAAGGAGAAACCATATTGAAGATGCTGGAAATCATAGCGGCGGGAGATCTTTGGCATATAAGGCAAAGACGCAAGGATATTATTGGCCATATATGCATGAGGACGCGAAAGCAATATCAAGACGCTGCGAAGATTGTCAAAGACATGGGAAGAAGATACATGCACCCGGAGCACCGTTAAATTCTTCGAAAAGTGTGTGGCCTTTTGGAAAATGGGGTTTAGATATTGTGGGACCATTTTTACCGGGAACAGGACAAAGAAGGTACTTAATTGTCGCAACGGACTATTTCACAAAATGGGCAGAGGTGAAAGCGGTCCAAAGCACATTCGCGATAAGGATGTTTTTACTTTCATATTTGAAAATATTATATGCAGATTTGGGATCCCCGCACAATTGGTATCCGATAATGGGAAACAGATTTGAAGGGCAAAATATAGAGTTCCGCTAATGCATTTCGAGATAAGATGTGGAAAATCAACTCCATTATATCCGCAAGCTAATGGCCAGCGGAGGCAACAAACAAAACAATTGCCGATATACTGAAGAAAAAGTTGGAAGGACACAATAGGGGATGGTGCGAACAAGTACACAACGCAGTATGGGCTTATAATACAACTAGAAGAGAAGCCACAGGAATGTCCCCTTTTTGCTTAACTTATGGAGTTGAAGCAGTACTCCCAACAGAGGTCAAGATCCCGACAACCAAAAAAGAGGC
Source organism: Papaver armeniacum (assembly GCA_023531295.1). Taxonomy (NCBI): domain Eukaryota; kingdom Viridiplantae; phylum Streptophyta; class Magnoliopsida; order Ranunculales; family Papaveraceae; genus Papaver; species Papaver armeniacum. Next base: position 102,822 of record JAJJWW010016114.1, read on the forward strand.
TTGGGAGAAAAATCTTAGTGCAAGCAACATCCTAATCAAGTTGGATGAACTGGAAGAAAAACGAGAAAAGGCATTGCGACACATGGAGAATTACCAGAGAAGACTGGCTAGAGAATATAACAAGCGTGTCAAAATACGTGAATTCCAAACCGGGGAGACTTGGTGCTCTGCGAGAAACCCCAATATATCAACGTGAAAGTGGAGGCAAGTTGGCGAGAAAATGGGATGGACCTTATATCATCAAAGAGGTAGTTGGTACAGGGGCATATAGATTGATGGACCCCGAAGGAAAAGATATGGGACAAAGATTGGATAGACCATGGAATAGATTATATCTAAAGAAATATTACCCATAAAAATGGGAGAGGAAAAATGAATCAAGACAAAGTACTTCTACGCAAAATATTTGCGAAATTCAATAAAATGCAAAGAAACTCCGCGAAGATCTCGCGATAAGAATAACAAAAAGTCATGAATGGCTTAACAAAAATGAATGCGCATAAGAATGGGACGAACCTTTATGGCGTACACCCTAGTTCGCGAATAACATTTCGTAAGAGGCAAATGTAAGACCTAAAGTGCGTCATATAAGGGGGTATCTCTCGACATGGCTCGGGGAAAGGTTACACCGCTCCCGAAGCCCGAGTCATGAAAATTTGGGGCCCATGAAAGCCTATCCGGAAGAGGTACCTTGGATTCCCAACTATATATATAAGGTTATACCCTCGGTTGGGCGACCGAGGGTCTCTTCCAAGGAGTCGATGTATGCTCAAGGCGCCGAGGTACACGGTTGAGCCGAGTGCCCGGGATGGATGAACCTACCCTGGCCATTCTTGGCAAGTCTTGGCATATGTTGCACTCGCCCGAAGAAAACTCCACTTAGGGTGCAGTCTCATAACCATAAACCCTATAGGTATAAGGGATAAGAGGCTGCGAAAACAACTGGTTGTTGTTAAGACCGGATGGGAGGAGCTAGTCTTGTATGGACGATGTTTCGCCTCCTTGAAGGGGCAACCAGGGAGAAGATAAGGGCGACACTATCCATTAGGGAAGTGTCAAAACAGACGCAAATGTCATGAGGCTGTGTTTTCGCAAGGAAATTCAGGCTTGTCATATTTGTGCAATGATCCTGCAGAGGCAATAATACTAACGCGAGGGTAAGGCGAGATCAATGGGTCTTTACACGAAAGTGTACGGACGTCCTGCGATTTCGTCGCAAGACGGCAATGTCATGGGGCTTTATACTCGCAAGGATATCTAGGCCTGTCATATTGTCGCAACTAAAACATCCTGCAGAGGCAAAAATACTTGGAAAATGATAAGACAAGATCAATGGGTCTTTACATGCAAGTGTAAAGACGTCCTGCGATTTTGTCGCGATGAAAGGTGGCAGGGGAAGACCTCTAATTAGGGAGGTCTAACTTGGAAGACCACACAAAAATGATAAGGCAAGGTCAATGGGCCTTTGCATGAAAATGTAAAGGCGGCCTGCGACCTTGTCGCAGTGAGAAGAATTAAAATTAAGTCCCTAATTGGGATGGGTTTACTTAATAAAAGATTCAATGAGCGAACATGCTCGCGAGATTGTCTTAAATAAAAGAGGAAGGAAGAAATATGGGAATTAATCAATCAAGGAGTTAAGTCATTCAAACAAAAAGGAATTCCGACAAATTACAAAGAAAGTTTAACTCTCTACTTCAGCATTTTCAAATACAGAGGGTGGTTGAGACTTTTCTCCGCCTTTATCAGCTTCGCCTCCGTCAGTTGGTGGATTTTCATCAGAAATGTTTTCATCACCTTCGTTTCGCCGATTCATCGGATTTTCATCAGAGTTTTTCTATTTGGATCTTCGTCGACAACTTCCTTATAAGGGAGATCTTCGCAGCTTTCATATTCATAATCACTATCTGGAGAATTAGGGACTTCATCATCACTCACTTCCAAAGGATCGACATGAATAGGATCAAGAGACTTGACAAAGCAAAATATCATTCACAAGAACCTCCGCTTTAAGAGGGAATTGATGAAGCAAAGCCTTTTGACGATTCTTACTATCAATGTCCTTACAATAAGACATATAATCAAACCTTCGCTCTGCACGGTCGCGAGAACGAGCAAGAGACGCAGCGAGTAGCCCGTTTTTCTTGCGAATTTTAGAATAATCAGACCTGAGGGTGGTGATAGTGGAGCGAAGTTTTCTTTCAGAGTCTGCATAACAAATATACAAGATCAAAGAAAATTTTATCGAACATTATTGGCATTTCTAGGATAATAAAGCATTCATGGAATAAATAAATAAATTAAGATAGTCAAATAATTTGACTACCTTCCTTTGAGAAGTAAGATGTTGAACTAAAGCCGCGAAGTTATTCCCCAAACAGTCCATGGCATCATCAAATGAATCTCCAACTAAGCCTTTCGCCGAGATCGCAAGTTCTTTTCATTGGAAACAAGTATGGAATTTTCGGTCGCAAGAATAGAGTTGGATTTTTCTAATTTGGCACATTGTTCTTGGAATTGCTTCGCCTTAACACTCAAAGTTATTCTACCTTGAATAAGTTTATCTCTCTCGGCGGTGATTTCTTCACATAATTTTTTCAAAGTATGATTAGCTTGTTCTTGTTCTTCACATAATTTTTGACAAGCATCATACTGCTGCGAGTAGCTCGCCACCTTATTCAACAGAGAACGTTTCTCTTGAGAAAGAATTCGATTCTCATCTGATAAAGTTTCCAACTCCAAATTAGTTTTAGTCAAAGAATAAGAGAGGCGAGATAAGGCATTACTTAATGAGTCTTGCTTTTGCGATAAATCAAAATTCTCTTTAGACAAGTTATTTATTTGATGTTTTGCATAGGTGTGAAGATTATCTAAGAGATTATATTGCTCCATCCAAGCATCTCTTTCCACTCGAACTTCTTCAACTTGTGGACTCGTTTGATATATCTCCATTATTCGTTTCGGTTTAATGCTTGGAGGACGAACAGGGAGTTTGAGTTGTAAAAAAAAATAAAAAAATAAAAAAATAAAAATAAATAAAAATAAATAAATAAATAAATAAAAAAAGAGAGGGAGTTGCGAGTATACCTTTTAACTCCTCATTTTTCCTGTAAAGATTGTCACGATCTAGCGAGATGTTGTGAAATTTCTGATTTTCAAGGTGGAGATTATTGCACTTCGCGGTCATAACTAGGAGATCATCCTTCAGCTTACTAATCTCTTGAATTAAAGATGCTTGCGAGACCTTATCAGGACCAAGGTGCTTACTTAAAATCTCGCAGACGTTGGATTTGACAGGACGTGAAGTCTTTTTGGCATCATTCACGAGATCTGAAAGAACCTTAAAGGCCACATCTATCCCCTCCAAATTTTCTGCCGTTAGAGGAATTTGCTCAACAAAAGAAGACGAGTCATCCTTTGCCAAAGGAGCCTCAGGAAAAGAGGAGGTTTCAGGAAGGGAAGTGATTGGAGAAATAGTAGGGGCATTAATAACAGGAGGAGGTGCAGGATTGTTTGTAGTAGGGCTATTATGGGGAACTTGGCCTATAAGGAGTTGAGGTATAGGAATATTGTCGCTGGTAATGTTACCACAGGAAGGAGGTACAAAACTATCTTGCGAAGATTTCGCAGCAGGAGACGAAGGTTTGAAAGAAGGAAATGGAACGTCGGGAGTAACAGGCTTGGGTTGGCGAAGTCTTTTAGGAGTTCTGTCAATATTTCCATCATCCTGCGAATAACAAGTTAAATAAGAAACAGAGGCAACAATATATTGTTAATAAAAACAAATGTTTCTTAAATACCTTGTCACTCGCAGACTTTCTTTTTGTAGCCATAGATTTTGCTCGCGAAGAGGGCTTTGGTTGCGCAAGGGATTCTTGTTGCGAAGTAGGTTTCAGCGGTGAGCCCAAAGAAAGAAGAGGGTTCTTCACGGTGAATTTAGTTTTGGGTTGGTTCTTGCTAAACAACAATGGCAGAAAGAGAACTACAAAGTTAATCATACCAGTGTGATTTTAACAAGAAAAGCTAATCTCAAAATTAATCAACCACAAAATCAGTCAGATATGGCAAGATTAACAAACCTGGACGCCATGAGAACAACAACTGGTAGGAAATAGTAAAAGTGGTGAAGAAGACGGTGAGAGAAAATAACAGGCAAACACTTGCAGAACGATGAAGAAGAAGAACACTTGCAGACGATGAAGAAGACGAAAAGGAAAAGGGAGATTCTTCACAGGGGACGCTCCTATAAAATAGATGAGAAAAAACGTTACGACCGGATAACATTAAATGCACCGGTAAAAGAGGTGAATATAGACACGTGTAAACGGTCACTACTAAATCCAAGGAAACCTGATGAAAGGAATTTTAGTAGGATCCAAACATCGCACAACATATTTCCTAACAAAGTAGAAGAGCTTTGGGATTGATTATTTTCCGTAACTCCTGAGGCAAGAAATGACACTTCATATATACAAAGAAGCTTCGGAACTTCGCCAAAAGAATAGAGGCAAGTACGTACTTTTCAAGAAAATATTCTTCCGCTCGTTCCTTCATCAACAAAAATCAAAGATCGTTACAACAATGGATTTTTCCTTAAAGATCGCTCGCTAAGCAATATTCAAGGAAAAAGAGGCAAGATGTAGGATCATAATATCGCAACGTACAAGGTTCGCGGGATTAATAAACGACGGTGTCGCGAGGGAGTCGCAGATAGCTAAAATAAACGACGCGATGAATAACGACACACAAAACAATTGAAAGACATAAAACCTGGCGAGGGTTAAGAAGTGTCGCGAGATTGAATATTTGCACATTTGCGACACTTCGCGAGACATTCCCGAAAATAAAGGATAGCTTAGATGTCATCCACTAGATATTACCCTATATAAAGGGCTGAGTGAATCTGTTGTAAGGAGAGAGATCTTTTTGGAAGGGTTAAGCAAGTCATTAGGAGAGAGAAAGTTTAAGAGTGTTTTATTTGCTAAGTGTAATTCTATTTTCCTGTATAGACAGTTCATGAAATCAATCAATAAATATTTTTGATCATACATCTTTCAATGAATTAATTAAGCAAAACTGAGTAAGGGGTGTAGTGTGGGATTTCCCGCAACTACACAACACAATCAAGTTGTGCTGTGCTGAACAACAATTTGTCCACCATGATCCTTTTGGTTGGAATTCATGGAACCCTCCCTTTCTGTATGTTTAGACCATGTTTTCTTCTCTACTAGACTATATCCGTCTTTGGAAACTAATCTCTTCGAGGAAGATAAGATCCTATATACCTTAGTTGTTTTCTCTGCATTTAAGCTTAGTGGCTAGATGATCTGCTCTTCGCTGAAGCTTGTTGATATATATCATCTTGTGTTTGTATTTGAAACACTTTGAAAACTCATGAACTTTGAGAGAACAATAGGATCATGTCAACGTATAATATGGTTCAGGCGCCCGAGATGTGCAAGATGATAGGCACATAGTTGATCCTGAAACATTAAACATAGCGTTTCCAACAGAGGGGTCAAAAGATTCTTCCATCTTGATTGGGTTCTCTTCTAAAAGATTATCAATATTGATGTATGTATTGCTACAATTATCAAAATCAATATTTTCACATAGAAGATCAACACTTGATTTTTTGTCTACATTAGAATCATAATTGTCAAACATCTCATCAAGTGTTGCAGCAAGACCTTTGTTCCCAGTGTATTTTCTACGATTTGGGCACTCATTTGCAAAATGACCAAATCCTTTACACTTAAAGCACTGAGGCATATCCTCGTCATCAGTTTCATCAATGTCCCTATTTTTAGGAGGAATTCGATTATGAGGTTTGACTGATGCTTTAGGCTTATCTCTGGAGAACCGTTTACTTCTCTTCAATAGAAGATCTCTAAACTGTCTTGTGATCATCGATACCGATTTGTCAAGATCTTCATCTGATGAATCCGTCTCAGAGTGATCGTCTTCAGAGATATACATTTTTTTTACTTTTATCAAGTAATTTTGTGTCTTTTAGTGCTTTGAACGCAACATCCTTAGATTTGGATGAATGCTCGTGATCAAAGATCTTAAGCTTCCCAACCAGCGTATTTCTGGAGAGATTATCAAGGTTATTTCCCTCAACGATGGCATGTTTCTTAGAATCGTATCTAGATGGCAGCGATCTGAGAATTTTCATCACAATGTCCTTTTCAGGAATAGTTTTACCCAATGCAAAAGATGCATTAACAATTTTAGACACTTTGTGATTAAACTCTTCAAATGAATCTTCATCTGAGATACGAAGGTTTTCCCAATCGGAATTAAGGTTTTGAAGCCTATCTTCCTTTTCACTAGTATTACCTTCGAATACGATTTCTATGATATCCCATGCATCTTCAGACCTAGTGCAATTTGACACATGGTGCTGAAGATTTGGGGTAATGGCATGTATGATGGCATTCAAACCGTCGGAATTTTGCTTTGCAGCAAGTATCTCGGCAGGACTATATTCACCAATATTCATGGGAACGTTTACAATTCCTACTGCCACAACGGGAGCATCATAGCCATTAACTACATATACCCATGATTGGAAATCACATGCTTGAAGAAAAGCTCGCATAGCAATTTTCCACCATAAGTAATTAGAGCCATCGAAGACTGGTGGTACGTTAATAGAGATAGCACCTCTGTCCATAGAGTCAGATCGCTACAAACACAGACTTGTAAGGTCTTAAACGTGTTTGCCTGCTCTGATACCAATTGAAAAAGCGGGGATACAACAACCTCACCCAATATTTCGATTAGCAATCTGTATGGACTAACTCTAATATACTTTTAAGAGAATCAACTAGACAGTCAGACTCAATCTTAATAAAAAGTATATCAAGGAGTTAATATCTTTATCTCTCGATTTGATCTTTACTCAAGCAAATGGAAATCTGCGAATCTTTATCAAATACTAGAGAGATAAACTTAGATGGTACCAAATACTAATATCCAAGTGTCAATAATTGTAAATCAACAACCAAAGTTTGGATAATCTAATTGATTGATCTCAACGCACAACCTGTGATATTTCAATTATATAAAAAATATAATGCAGAATAGAAATAACACAGACACCAGAAGTTTTGTTAACTAGGAAACCGCAAATGCAGAAAAAACTCGGGACCTAGTCTAGATTGAACACCACACTATATTAAGCCGCTACATACACTATCCTACTACAAACTAACTTATGTCCTGGATTGTAGTTGAACCCTAATCAATCTCACACTGATTCAAGGTACAGTTGCGCTCTTTGCGTCTCGATCCCCGGCAGGATACTACGCACTTGATTCCCTTTAGCTGATCTCACCAACAACTAAGAGTTGCTACGACCCAAAGTCGAAGACTTCAATAAACAAATCTCGTATCACACGTAAAAGTCTATGATAATAGATAAACTGTCTCCCACGAGATAAACCTATAATTTTGTTCCGGCTTTAGATAAATCAAGGTGAACATGAACTAATTGATAACCCGGACTTATATTCCCGAAGAATAGCCTAGTATTATCAATCACTTCACAATAATCTAAATTGTATGGTAGCGAAACTAGATATTGTGGAATCACAAACGATGATACGAAGATGTTTGTGATTTCTTTTTATCTTGCCCTATCGGAGATATAATCTCAAGTCAATTATTCAATTGAACTCGTACGATAGAAAATGGCAAGATCAGATCGCTCAACTATAAGAAAGTAGTTTAAATCCGGGCTTCACAATCCCAATGAAGTCTTTCGCCCGTTAACCTTTAGGGTCTCGAGAAGAAAACTAAGGTTAAAGGAGAATCGACTCTAGCAAAACCAACTAGTATCACACAGAAGGTGTAGGGATTAGTTTTTCCAGTTGCTAGATGTCTCCTTTATATAGTTTTCAAATCAGGGTTTGCAATCTAAGTTACCTTGGTAACAAAGCATTCAATAATCACTGTTAGATGAAAAACCTGATTCAACCAAGATAATATCTTTCAACAGTTAGATCGAAACTTAACTTGTCACACAGAAATGAAATTTATTCATTTAGGTTTGAGTAACCGTACCTAAACGTGTACACTTAGTTGGTTCAAAAATAGTTAACCAATGGTTAGCCATATGAGCACTTTCATATTAACCGTATTCATCTTTCTCATAACTTGTTCAAATGACTCATAAGAACTAGTTCAAGAGTTGTTCAATTGCTTAGGTCTTTATTCATAGACACAATTGAAACAAATTCGGTTTGATTCACTTGAATCAATTCATGAACAATATAGCCACGGTTTGCAAAGATTGCATTCCTTATAATTTATTATTTTAAGTTCATGAACAACCGATTTGAGAAATAACCAGCTTGGATACGCATACGGGTATGCTTACCTTAGCTACCGGATTTGAGTTTCCAAACTCAGCAGAAATTTTCGGTTCGAAAACTTTCGTGGGTACGCATACAGGTATGCGTACATTAGGTGACTGGTTTACTAGTTTGCAAACTTACAAACTCCAACAGAAATTTTCGGTATGAAAACTTCCGTGGGTACGCATACTCAACCTGTCTCCTTCACCAATACCGCATGCACACATATCCACGCACTTAGTTTCCGGCACATGGATTTATACACTAATGTGCGAACACACTATATATGCTTATATCCATAGTTGGTAATCTCAACTCTACATTTCAATCATTGAAACATTCTTCTATAATGTTATAACAATCGTTATTCACGACAATCGTCATTAAAAGATATTTTCAAGATTGAAATGTCTTCATGACTTGCGTCACGGGTAAAGATGAAAATGGTTAAAGGAAAATCTCACCAACACATATTTCGGGAAAAAGATACGCGAGTAAACTCGGCTCGAAATAGCAAATGTGTATGTATGAAAACTATCATACTTATACGACTTTGTCTCAAGAGTAGGAGATAAAATAGACTTTTGAGTGACAGATAAGTTCAAGTCTCCACATACCTTTTTGTCGGATGAAGTTCCACTTATTCCTCGAGTAGTTCTTCGTCTTCGTAAGATGATCGACATGGAGTCTGGATCTCAACTGCACTTAACTATCCTAGACCGAGACTTAGTCATAAGTAAACTAGAAATCAAGACATATAGTTTTGATCACTAATATTGACAAACATGCTTGATATAGCAACGCATGCGAGTTCGACCGAGCATTGCTCTAACAAGATTGATTAGGGCTCAACTACATTCTAGTCTGAAGTTAACTGCAATAGGCTAGTGTGTGTAGCGGCTTAATACAATGTGGTGTTCAAATCTGGACTAGATCCCGATGTTTTTATGCATTTGTGTTTTCCTAGTTAACAAAATTTCTGGTGTCTGTGTTATTTCTTTTTCGCATTATATTTGTTAATATAATTGAAATATCACAGGTTGTGCGTAAGTTCAATCAATTTTGAATCCAACCCTTGGTTGTTGATTAATTTGATACCGTCCAAGTTGTTTCTTATATTAATCAGGCTCACGGATTTCTATCTGTTTGATTTGTTGATTACATTAAGAAACAAAGATATAACTCTTATATATATTTCTTGATTGAGCTCGCTTTATTAGTTGGTGCTCTCAGAATTATATTGGAGTTAGTACATACATATTGCTAAGTGAAATATTGGGTGTGGTTGTTAGACCCCCGTTTTTTCACCATCTCAATCCAAGCAAAAGTAAAGATCTTTAATAATACTCAATCCACTCTCAATTTTTATTAGTATATTTATATTTCAAAAACATTTCCCTCTCCTCATCGGAGGTTTGGATTATCCATAACAACTTCACCAACAAATATTAATCAATATCTCTTAAGCTTCTAACCCCAAACCTCAATCCTTTATTGAAGAACAAACCTTATCCCAATTTAAAGTTACAACTTTCCTAACATATGGATCACCAGCTCAAAGGAAAATTCTAATTATCCTTTATCACACTCACATGCCACTTGTATATGGACATATTATATATTGGAATGCTACACAAAAGTGCCTTGGTAAGTGTAGTTCTCTCCTGAAAATATAGCATCTTCAACTTTTGGCTAGCTAACTTATTCCGTAGCAACTCCATAAACCCCAAACATGACAAGACTTCACTCAACCTAGTTTTAAAATTATCCCCAAATACTTGTCAGGAAAATTTGAAAGAGGCACTTGAAATTCATCACAATTTGACTTCTCCTCATCTTAGTAACACCCCACACAAAAGCCTTACTTTTCATCTGAATTACCACTTGACCAGAAGAACATTGATATTTCAGAAACAAAGACTTGGCCATATTAATATTCCTCTGATGACTATTAAAGAATAAGAACACATCATCAGTAAAGAAGGTGTGAATAGGTGTAATGCCATTTATGTTTACTATTGGACGAAGTTTCCTGTCTTGGCAGGCTTCTACTCAAAACATCCTCAGTTATTATAAAAAAAAAAATTTAATAACAGTGGGTCACCATGCCTTAAACCCCTACCCACCTGGAGAAAAATTCACGGGGCCTTCATTAATGAACTGAACAAAATTCGTAAACAAGATATAAACTTATCAATAACTCCCAGCTCAAAGAATGATAAGCTTGAGTTATATCTAACTTCAACCCAACATTTCGACCTATCCTCTTTGTATCCCTCATTCATCATCTCAGAAGCAAGAATAATCTGCTCATCATTTCCCTTTAATAAAAAAAACTTTATTGCACAGACACCACCTTACTCATCAACCCACACATTCTGGTAGTAATAACTTCAGTGAAAATCTTAAAACTGAAACCAATCAGTCTTATAGGTCTAAACTGATTTGGCTTTCTAGCAAAACTCACTTTGGGAAGAAAAAATAGAAAATTAGAGTTCAAACCTCTAGGAATGAAGCATGTCTCCAGCTATATTGAATGTCTTTTATAATCCCTCGCTTACAATTTCCCAAGCAAATCTATAGAAAAAGCCTAGAAAACCATCTGGACCATGTGCACTGTCAGCATCCAGATCAAAAACATCTCATTTATTTCATTAGCATCAGGAATCTCATTTATTTCATTAGCATCAGGAATTGCCTACATATGCATCATCTCATTATCCTCAACTATCAACGCCTGATGAATAACTTCATAAACCCCTTGGAAAAATTCACCTCTTTAAAGTTACACTTCTCTTTAAAATGAGACTCAAGCATACAAGATATCCCATGGTGATCAGAATCTATACCGCCATTCTCATTTTCAAGTTCTGCAATTGCATTATGATTTTATCTAATTTTTATAAAATGACGAAAGAAACTAGTATTTGTAGCACCATCTTTCGACCATTTTACTCATGCCTTTTGTTGCACAATTGCTTTGTGTTGCTGAATAGCCACTTCATGTTTACCTCTAGCAGTTACAAGCTTATCCATTAAATTGATATCTCACGGATTCTGATTAGAAAACAAATAAGCACTCATCATCTTAGCGGTAAGCTCCTGCATCTTTCAATCCCAATCTTATGCCCCCAAAAACATTCCAATTCCACTCTATAAATCTTTGTTTTTAACATTCTTCATTTTGGTCATAAATACATGAGCAATATTACCACTCGCATCCAGTGGCGGATCTATGTTGTGACTAGGGCTGGCTTAAGCCAGCCCTAAGTCCAAAAAAAGCTTTCGTTTTGTAGTGCAGTTGCTTTTGGTTACAAAAAATCAAGCCTAAACAATAGGCTTAAGCCAGCCCAAGTCAAGCCAATTTGTTTTCAAGCCACCCCTACATTTATTTTCTGGTTCCGCCACTGCTCGCATCCTCATATTCCAAGCATTTTGAATCAGATACTTAAAATCCTCATGCTCCAACTATTCAGAACTCTAAAAGAATATTTATTGGTCTTGGGATAGCTGCACTAGAACCCAACCATGGTCGGAGCCATGGGTTGACTAATCCTGGCTCTAGCCCCCCTAAAACATGAAAACCATTTATACACCCTTGTATTTATCTTATATTTTGAATTTAGCCCACCTAGTATTTTGGATTTAGTCCACATATTTGTATAATTATTTTTTTAATCCCCCTCAATCTGGTTTCGCCACTGAATTCAACAATGGGCTATGAACAGAAACACCTCCAACGCCAAATTTGTAGTACCAACCTGAACCACACTTCAAGTTGAATAAAGCCCTATCCAAAGTGCAAACTATCTTAATTAGTTACTCCAACACTGTTATAATATCAAGTGTATTGTAAACCAGTTTTTTTTTTTTTTTTTAAATAGGTTGATTTTACAAAAAGAAAAGAGAATAATACAACCATCACTTAGTTTACAGAGTTTAAGTGACGACAGCCTCCCAATTATACAGGATACTGCAAGCATCTCTTGATTGTAAACCAGATTTGTTAACCTGTTTTAGACTACAAGCATTGGTACAATTTTTTTACTGCGATATGTTAATGGATCACGAAACCAATTATAGTCGACTGTCAAAACCCATATGACTTCAAAGAAAAAAATCTGGGAAAAAATCCAAAAATTTGTGTCAAATGTGGTCTTTACAGTCAATGATAGACACTATCTCTTAATTTTTGAATAAATTGGTACCCAAATCGGATAACACCAAGATACCAAACAACAAAATACCTTTCATTTTCTCATATTGCTTCCCTAAAAAATGTTAAAATTGTCAACATTGTAATATTAGTGTAATCCGTCACTTTCCGTAATATATACCTTCATTAAGTCCACTTTCTTTAGCCTCATTCGTTAAAATAGTGAAGATGATGCAACTTTCCTTAAAGTTGGAAACCCAACTAAAGCATGATCAAGTAAGACTAGTAAGTATACCTCGGTCGAAAAAAGGAACCAAAAAAATAAATAAATGTGAAGTCCAAATGAATTGAACATATGAATTTTATGTCTTCTCCCTTCATCAAGTGATAATTAGGAATCTGATTTGCTTGGATTAGATAACTAGAAATCTGATTAGTTCATATCTATTAGATAATACTAATTGAATAAAACGCCATCAATTCTGCTGATCTTTTTAGACAAAGAATTTGTGACATAGTATAAGAGAGAAGAAACTTCTTTTGAAGTAGATTTTATGCCCCGAACAAAGTCTTGGGTCAAGGATGCGGATTTTGGGTCAATGAGAAAGTATTGAGCCATGAGGTAAATTTTGGCAAATTTTAAGGTTACAATGCATATAGAACATGTTGGATACAAAACAAATTTAGGGTCATAATACAAGGCAAATTTGATATCATGAGTTAGGATTGATGTTACTGTGAAGGTTGCCGGACACTGACATAAATTGTGAGCAAAAAAGACAGTGGGGAATGAATAAGTCTAGGTTCACTTCGGTTTTCACCGAAGTTTTCACCGACAGACACAACTGATGGGCCGACTTCTGTCACATCCTTATCCCAATGCATTGTATGCAGGATTGTGTCCGTTCGATCCCTCTCAATGAAAATTGAAGTGGGAAATCGTTGTGTGTCTGGCACATAGCAGGTGGGGAATGTAGATTTTAAATTGCCAGAGTACAATACTACGTGTTATAAGTTTATACTGATGATTTTAAGTCATATACTAGCAAATTTGAAGTCACTAGGCAGTTTAGATGCCGTAATTTCACTTCCACTATCTTCTTTCTTTAATCAGATAACTTTTCATCTACTTGGTAACAAAATGAAAAACGCAACTAAAACGTGATCACCTTAACAATAAGATTAACAGTAACAAGTTGGAATCCTAAATGGAATGAACGTGAATGTGTTTTTTCTTCTCCACCATTCATCAATTGACACTTACCTACCTACCCATCCATAATTTGCCATCCACATCACTATTCACTACACCAAATTGGATATATGACCTGCAATTTCCTATTGGGTTAAGATAACAGCGAATCTGGTTTTGCTTATCTATTAGATAACACTTAGCATAATTGTTAATTGGACAATAAACCCAACCCCATCAATCCAACTAAGAGATCTGTTTACAGAAAGAATTTGTGACGTACAACAACATTACAGTAGTATGGATGGTAGTGGAGAAATCAAGCAAATTTACAAAACAAAAAAGAAGAACAACTTTTTAGTTGTGATGACATATATGGTGTTATGAAATTGACTTATTTAACCTACTTTTTCATTTTTCAAACATGGATTCATTGAATGTTTACTACCACCATTCAACTCTAATCGAGTTTAAATTCTCTTTATGTCAAAACCAATGAAAGAAAGTATACGAACGAATCAAGAGCATAAAAAAAAAATATATATATATTCTAAATCTCTTTTTTTAAACCATCCAGAGTCCATAGATATGAAACGATGGTTTCGAATTCAGGTTATGGATATCAATACCTAAAGACTAACAGTATATTTTAATGCGACTAGCATTCGAGTCCCGTGCACCAGGGTAAAATACGACCGTTGACCATCTTGATCGTAGTTTGGTCCCTATGGTTTGGTAGGAGGCCATATTCACTTATCAGAGGCCAAACAACCGGCCTATCTATAGAAACCTATTGCAAGAAAGTAATTTAGATAGGTGGGAAAAGAATAAGTAGGGAGGGTTTGTTTCAACAAGAGAAAACCAAATATAATGGCAGCATTGGAATTAGGACAAATGCCCTAAAAAGATGTAACATGCATACGACTTGACCTAAAGCAATGAGATAGAACAACAACAGAGTTTAGCTGGAAAGAATGAAAAGTGATCTCTCATTCCCTCCATCAATGCAAAGTGATTGCAAAAGTTTTCCTCCACTCACTATCAAATCCTATTGTATAAAATGGTCAGGTTAACATTGTCCTCTTTCACTTTTTCCTCGTCAAAAACCTTTGGCGATTCCATCAAACTACATTGATGTCTTTGTGTCAATGCTACCTGCATTTCAAATTTGTGTTGGAAAATATCTCAACATATACTAGTATAATATACTGATACCGATTAGTATCAGGAACATGTAGTTGACACAAATTACAGACCTGGCTCTAGCATTTTTCTGGCTTGTCTTATTTGATGGAAAAGTACAAGAATGCAACCTGAACCCGTGATCTTTGATAGCTTATTGGCCTAGCTAGATAGTTTCATGATGTTGTAGACTGCATCCTGATTTACCCAGTTTTGAAGACAAGTGAAATCTGTGTTTTTGAAAGTACAAAAGCCAATGAGCTTAGCTTATGATCAGAATATCCTAATAATTAGCCGATTATACCCAAAAGCAAACAAGAAATTAATTAATTATATAAGTATGATTGCATTTTGTTAATAAGATTTGTCTAAGGATTACCAGACATTATTTCTTTATGTTATATGGATTCGTATTTCAAGGGAATTGCTTCATCAGAGTCCAAAAACTTTGACACATTATAATAACACAGAGATAAGATCCTCTATCCTTTGATTATTTTATGCGCATCACTGATCCCATTGTTCATCATCATATGGCTATGCATTTGGATGTGTACGTACTTGTGCGTTGGAATAGCATTCAGAGGGCTTAAAGTTTAAACACTAGTGCCCTCCATTGTTTAGGCTTTTTAACATTATATCGAAACAGCTGTCAGCTCTACAGTCAAGAAGCTGGTGATATGTTTGATTCAATGTTGACCACTAATCAAGATATTCCTTGAGATGGAGACACTGTTAGTGGTCCACTCTTGCTCCACTGTATGGTGGTGCAGCACCAAATTAAACAATATGTCAACTGAAATGGGAAACCAGTCTTTAGTGGAGACAGAAATATACAAACAATGACTGTTGAGTCTGAAGAGGATATAGAGTATATGGAGACTATGGAGTGATGGAGGGTACATATACTGAGCTGCAGGGTCAAAGTGGGTGTTAGGTCCATTTCATAATAATTTAAGTTTAATGTTTTCATGTGACCAATAGTGTAGTGGTGGCCTGCCTAGCTATTCCTTTTGCATGTTCTCTGTTTTTACTATATATATGTGTTCTTAGTTCACCTCCACTATACTACCACCAAACAACAACAGCAATACTTGTTTCTTGTTCTTGATCACCTCCACTGTACTACCACCAAATAACAACAACAGTAATTACTTAGGTTCTCATTTTCAGCATCACAAGCATCTAGAATCCTTGATATCTTCTAACTTGTGCTTTAGTAGCTGCTTGGAAAATCAACTTCTTTCTCATGATGAAGCAAAGCATTAAGTTTCATGGAGTAGCTGTTCTTCTCTTCTTAATTATTTCCTGCTTCACAACAACTACAAGTGGTCGTGCTCTTCTTGAAAAACAAGGTTGGTACTGCTTGGTAGTTAGTAGTTACATTCATTTTTATGCACTTGTAACATTTGTTTTTGTTCTTTGTTCTTCTTCATATGTTTTTACGGTTATAAATCTTGATTCATGATGTTTGAACTATTTTTTTTTAGGTGAAGATCATCATGACACCAACCTTACAAATGGGTTAGCTAATACCAATCTGCTAGAGTTAGAAGAAAAAGATACATGGAAGGTGAGTAATTTCTATTTAAATCTACCATTTTTCAAAAATAAATTAAAATAATTTTCAGCTTTTTGTGAATTAATATTTGGTCTTTGTGCTTAATAATATTGTTATTATGTTTGCAGCTGATGGGCATGGAAGATTGTCATGAGAGTGGAGATGAGAAAGAAGAAGAATGCTTGAAGAGAAGGATGATGGCAGAAGCTCATTTAGATTACATTTACACCCAACACCACAAGCCTTGATTGGAATGAAGGAAGTTAGCATGGAATGAATACTCTGTTTGATGCTGATGTATTGCACCACCAACTCTCCCAATAGCAAAGTATTTTTAGGGTTTAACACCAATGGTCTTCTACATACTCCTCTAGTTTCTAGATAGGTTTCGAAATTACTCTATAAAATATTGTAACTAGCTGCTGCTTAAATCATCATATTATTATTTGGAAATTAAAAATGTTACTCAATTATTGATTTTCCTCTTCTTTCTCTTTCTTATAGATGTGATTTTTTTGTCCCATCACAAATATCTCAGTAAAGTGCCGCTTCCCAGGGGCGGAGCTAGAAACTTGGCTATGGGGAGGCAAAAGTTATTAAGGATAGGAAAAGGCAGAAAATAGGCTTGGAATATTAAAAAAATGGCTTAGCATCAGCGGAATTGGGCTTGGGAGCCAGCCCGGCAGGGTAGGCAACTGCCTACCCTTGTCATGGGTTGGCTCCTTCACTGCCGCTTACCTATTAGTATTACTGAAGGAAGAAAAGAAAACAACTAGAAATTACTTCCTGAAGAAAATACTTCATTTCTTGTTGATTTGAAGGTTACAACTCATAGCTTAGGTATGACCTGATTTCTAATCTTTTTCTTTTCTTGTTTTTTTTGATAATAAGTGAAGTATATTAACCAAACCAACATAGGATACAGCAAAAACAAAAATTGTTGTCAAGCTATCAAATTAGGACATGCCCTATTCTGAGATGTAAAATCTAGATGTAGTACTACTACCTTCTTTTTGATTACTTAATTTATCTAAAGTAAAAAAAAAAACATATTTAGGTAGGCAGGAAAAACCTCCCAAGTCCTAATCTTGATTTGTGGTACCTGGACTAACCCCAACCCCTAACCTGTGGAATTTTATTTTTACTTTTTGCCTCAACTTGTGAATATATAAACTAAAAAAAGTAAAAAAGAAAACAAAAAGATAATGATAACTCTCCCACGTTGTATACACTGAATTAGAAGTAGAGAAAAGAAAATAACATCATGGTTAAATTTATTATTTCTAGGACTATTCGATAATTTCTAAGACAAAAATCTTAGACTACAAATGGCACCCACACGGAAATTGCTCGTAACGTTTGGTTACTATGATTTTTTTTTCTTTTTACCGTCACGAGGTCAGGCAGTATATCTAGTATACGAATTCCGGAAGACGAGTGTTTTGTTTGTTATAATTGATCCTACTGACAGTACAGAGAATGGGTCATAAATCCTGAGTATCTCTAGGGGTTGTTTTGCAATAAACCCGTTACAATCTTGTACTCATTAGCTCTGGGTAGTAGTGTAGTTTCCTGGTAGATTATAAACTACCCAGATGCTTATAAACTACCCAGATACATGTCTTCAATTTGTAGACAGCGACAGAATCAAGTAGTTACATTTTCAGACAGTAATCAAGCAGCCACAGAGAACACACGGGATTACACTTCCCCCATGCTACTTGGGTCCGAGCATAAGCAAACTGATGCTTTCGGCTACTGGACTATCACCATCTAGGGTACAGCACTCCGCCGCTTCGCCTAGCTGCACAACGCTTGTATTACTGCCGAAACACAGTTTTCACAGTTTAGGCTGCTGTCATTTCTCTCGCAGCTACTAGTGGTTTTTCAGTAAGCTCACTTAGGAAAAACTGTTTAATCCTACATCTGTGGCAAAAAGAATGCCGGATCCAGTTAACATCAAAGGGGATCAAAGACAAAATAGTAGGTCTACTTTCTCATGAAATTGCTTGAACATGTGGTATGACAGTAATCAAAGTAATAGGGTGGGCCAAATGATAGCGAAGGCTGGTTATGGTGGATCATACTTGGGATATTCTTTTTCTTGCAAACCTAAAAGACATTCAAAGCAAAAAATTTATTTACCTGCTCAACTTTCTTGGCTAGACCCAGGTCGTAAACTGAACTTGGCGATATACAGCTTGCATGCACAATTGGACCCCCACTAGAACTTTCATTTATTGTCCATGTCTTGCCTTCTGCTTCAAGAGCTGGGACAGTCATATAAACAGCTCCTCTATACATCCACATGTCCTTTTTATGACAGTAAAAATCTTCAAAAAGCTCTCCACACAACAAGCACGCACACTGGCTCTCATCTGCAGGGATCTCAGGTTCGTCCTTTGACTTCTCCAGTTCAGGCGACAGGGTTGTTGTCCCTGAGACCCAGTCTACCGAACTCAAAAACCACTTTCTTGAAACCCTATTGGAACAGCTTGCTTCACGCTTTTTCAGTGCATGCCACTCCAAGTGCCTTTCAAGCCCTTCTTCAAGTTTAAGCCGCAGACCACATATGCAGCACTCATGAGGAAGGTCTTCAAAGAGGTCACTAATCACTGATGGATGTGATTCTCGGAGAAGTTCCGGCTTAAACTCAAAGCCTATGAGATCCTTTATCTCTGACATCTTTGGTTGAGGCATGGTAGGAATCTTCTCTGCCTTTGATTCAGAGGGCTGCCATATATTACCACGTGATAACAAAGAAGCAGAACCAGAAATTGGCACCGTACTCCTTGTAGAAATGGGAGAGCTCTGGTGTGGGAGCTGACCGGGCACCTGGGTAGAAGATAGCTTCGCAGACTTTGCAGGTGCAGAGATCAACCCCTTCCCAACTAATGTGTTCAAAAGACTTGAAAGTGGATTCTGTGCAGCATTAGTTGTCTTAGACGTTTGTACTGACACGGGAGGAGGAGGGCCAGGTGGCAAGGGAGGTGGTACCAATGTCCTCTTAGGATGTTTGCTTGCCATGGAAGCAGAGGATGCCGCTGAAAGGGTTGGAGGAGGTCCACTTGGAAGAGGTGGCTGAATATTATTTGAATGAGAGTCCTGAAGCTCTAAACTGGGGATGCCGCCGGATACAGTCTTCATCATTGCAGCCAATAGATTACTTCTACTCAATTGCCCTGCAATATCTGAAATGTTGCCTGAATTGCTCAGCTCTTGATGCGGCATTGGAGGAGATGAGCCCCTTAAATTTTGAGGATGATGGTGACTTTTAGACAAGAAAGAATCTTGAGATGCCTGGTTAAACTGTCCTGCTAACTTCAATATTTTTTTTTCAGGTTCTGACTGTTCAGATGGAGATTCAGACCGCAGAGGCTGGTGCCGCTTTTGTCCAAAAGCTCCACCAGATCCTGATGCTGGGTTCATCAGAGACCCACCAAAATTAGCCGCGCCTACTGAAGATTCTGTTAGACTTTGACGTCCTGTTCTGGCTGTAGATGAAGCCATGCCTGTTAACCCACTGAGGTAGGTGGAAGGTCCATCAGATAGTCCCGAAAATCCATCAGGGGTCACCTTGTGGTTCAAACCATTTGCTGTGTGTGACTCTTGCGATGCCCAAGTTGACGGTGAATGATGGCCAAATGGAGCTTGCTTTTGGTGTGTCATGGACGATGAATCAGTCGAAGTTTTTCTGTCAATCCTCGATCTAATATCACTGTGAGGTTGTATAAGGCTATCTTCAAACTCCTGCAAATGGAAAAGAAACATTAAGAAAAACAAGCATCTGCACTGCCACACAAAGAAAACAAAAAACTACACACAATTCCAGAACTTATCTTCCTGCCCCATGACCCATTCAAAACAAGAAAGAAGGAGAATTAAGACCATCTTTTCTTTCAAAAAGTTAATGTAAAGAAGCATATGCTGCGCTGTCGACAATGCTTTAGAGATATGGTGCATGTTTACCCCAGACTTTGAGCAATATGCTAGTTTTATGTGAAGCGTTCAATTGGAAAAATTGGAGAAACAAAAAGTATAGTCACCACATAGCAAATAATGAAGTTCGCTCCATAATCAAGTTCCTAAAACCTCATTTTAAAGAAGTTAACCTTTCATTTACTTACCGGCTTATCGTCATTCTCGGGAGGCCAAGTATCTTGACTAGCGCTATCATGCTCTCTCTGTCTGGATTTCATGTCATCCCACAGGTACTCCTCTTCTTCAAAATTCTTCCAATTCCCCGGCATCCCTCCTAAGATGCTTTTATTCATTGCTTTCTGTGAAGGTTGAAGCTGAGCAATGACCTGTGTAGATCTGGGTGTTCGGAGGTTTATGGATCCATTATTATTATTGACAGTATTCCTTTGGCTAAGTGTGTCAGTGGCATTGCCACCTGCTGCGTACCAAGGCTTTCCAAGTCCTTGCTCTAATGCCCGTTCACTACGTCTTCTGATTTCCACTTCTGAATGCCTTGAAAGATCAGAACCATATTCATTATCTTCATATCCTACACTTGCCTTCTTTTCGAGCTCACGTAATGCAAGTCGAGGATCCCTATTAACCTGGATCATTGAATTCATGTTACAGGGCAATTGCGAGGGACACGGCACTATAAGAAGAAGAAGAAGAAGAAGAAGAAAAAAATAAGGAAGAGAAGATAAGCACATAATACCTGCTTTATTGGTGGATCTGCCCATGGCCTTCCACGGCCATTGATAGCCGTTTTAACAGGCATTGTTGTAACCACTGCAGCAGTACTCTCATCAACTTTTGCCTTTATCACATAAATGCAAGCGAAAAGTCAAATTGACTGCAACTTGCTATGCCAGACACTTGGCCAGACAAAATTCTAACCCATAAAAATAACAAAAAAACGACTACTTTTCTAAGTGTTCTCTAGCTTTTATACATGCTTTGAAACAGAAACTTACCCTGTTTGACTGCTGAAGCCGCTGCCTCGCCGCCTCTAAATATTTGGGATTCACATGGATGCTATTTGCTGGTCGTTGGGACTGAGAATCGGGCCTTGGTGTTGGGCCTCCAGAAGATGAAACATTGGTTGCTGATCCAAAACCAAACTCTTTTTCAATCTGCTGAAGACAAGCAGGAGGGAATACACCTTTCCATGTCCCAAAAAGATGTCGCATACTGGTATGCATTGAAGCATCGACCTGTCTGTACACCTTGCCAAAGACCTGGAAAACACTTTGAATCAGCAAACAGTATACCATGATAGTTTAAACAGTATACCATAATTAACATAGCAACATCCAATTTTCGCTATCAAAAGCAAAATGACATCAATGGAGGAAGAATTTAAACAGTATACCATGATAGTTTACTTTACAACTTTTCTGCTCGAGAATAACTAAACAGTCCTCAAATTGAAGAAAAAAAAAGTACGAAGAATCAAACCTCGGGCAGCCTCAAGGCGAAGTATCTGATGTAATCTCTGCCAATATTCTTCACAATACTATCCAAAAGGTATAGCGATGGTAACTTCTGCTCAGTAGGAACCTGTAAAGTAATACCAATATTAACAAAGTGTATATATAATCTTCTTGAAACCGCAGCAAAAACTGTACATAAACTATAATGATGATGAAATGCCATTCCAGAACAAACAAAAATAAAGATAAGCTGTTCTACTCAATAACTCTGTGATTTGAGTAGCTCCATAACATAAAAAAGGACAAACCCTTCGAACATCTTCCACCTTAAAACCCAGGAATGAATACTACAACTTGGATACGGACTCATGAATGCTCCCGAAAGAATTACATACTGAATAGTGCCAGGTGAGACTTGGATTTATATGATTTCGACATGTTAACAGCCAAAAAAGAAGGGTCCTCTAAATCCTGCAATTACATCCACGAAAGTAGAACTTGTCCCATGGATAGCGAAGTCCAAAACCTCATGCATATTTTCATATCAGAGGTAGAAAAGTCCAATGTAATTTCTCCATTCCAGCAAACTATCAACTTCTTAAACCTTTACATCACATTCTCCATCCGAAGAGTCAACTTGGACAATGTACCCAAAACATATTTCTTACTAGACAACATACAAGCACCCAACTGAAACTTTTAAGTAGATTACATAGATACACATAATTCCACAAACACGGAATGTAAAATGATTTCAACATATAATGAAACTGGAAAGAAACACATCAATGCCATCACTAATACGATCCCAGCACTTATCAGCCAAGTGTATTTACAGAAGCTAAAAGAAGGCTAAAAGAAGTGAAGAAGTGTAAAACAGACACAGAGACGCTTAGTTATAGCCCCTTCATCATAATATAAACTACTGTAAACAAATCATCGTTACTGTAACTGTAAACCAATCATTCCAACATAATAGTATCAATGAATGCCATGAAGCACAAAAAGAAATTGGACCATGAAATTCACGATTTAACTCATCTGTATTGTCCCAGTTTCGTTACTGTTCATTTCTGAATCTTAATCAATCATTCGTCATTGTCAGACATAATGCAAAGACTACTAAAATTAAATTAAACTGTGTTGGATGCCTTATTCTTCTTTGGGATTTCAAATTGCAGGTAAGATTTAGGGAAACGAATGCGAAATCGTTATTTTGCATCAAATTTCGTAGAGAAAGCATTAGATCAGACACCAATGATTCTATAAAACAATGCATTTTTTCTCAATCACTATATTTTTCCCCTCTCTTTTGCTTTTTTACAATACCACCACCTTTTGTGTAATTTAAATCTATGGACACACAGAAAAACAAAACTAAAAAAATCTAACAATTACAACAATAAGGAAGAGAATGAATGTCGTAAAAAACCGGATTCACCTCGAGAATATTAGAACAAATAGCCGCAGCAATCCCTTTAGCAGCATGAAGATTCTCCCCAGCTATAATCGTCAAATTCGTTATTATCGGTTTCGAATTGAATGTTAATTCAGCTAAAGCAGATTTATATTCACTAACTATTTCTTGATGTTGTTGTTGTGCTTGAAGCTGCTGATTATTAACCCTAGTTGAAGTATCGTTGTTTTCTCTAACCCTAGATAGAATCGTTGATGGTGGCTGAGCTCCGCCACCGCTGCCGCCTCTTCGAACAACACGATGATCGATTAAAGAACCATTAGAAGATAACTCTCTTTCAAGATCTTCAACTAATCTAGGTTTTTTCAAACCTGGTCTACGACTACTCTCCATCTCCATTACAATCAACAACGACAATCAAAATCAAAATTTCTTACAGGAAATCAAATGATAGAAAGCCCTAATTCTATTGAAACATTGAAAGAAAATACAGATAGAAATAAGAAACCCTAAAAAACTGAAAGATCTAAAAAAATTCTTTTATATCATGTTACAATTTTATGAATTAAAAAATACTAATAATAAACAACATGAGAGAGTTCTTGGATCTTCTGAGAAAATCTTGAGTCTTCGAGCGATGGATCTGGAGATTTAGGGTTTGGAGATCGAAACCAGGGAATAATATCGGCACCCTAATTAAGGTGTGACTGAGTGTGATATGGAAAGAAAGAGGGACGAAAGACAAAGAATGAGGAATTGATGATATTCGGGTGCGAAACACGGTTTATATTGGTGTCATTTAGGGCAGCGGGCTAAAGTTCGAGTCTCGGGTTTTTGGTTCGATCCAGTTCCCATGCTGGGCCTGCTGGCTCTTTTAAGGTCTCTTGATATCAAATACTGAGTATGTACCTGGAGATTTCAATGGTCAAGCTGACAAATTAGCTAAATGGAGTCCTGAGAAGAAAGGTCTTTTGTATATATTTACAACTTATGTTAATTTTCGGTAGAATAGTTGTTCCTCTTGTACTATTTATGTCTAATTTTTATTAAAGTTGGGAAGAAAGAGTGCCAAAACCTTGTACATATCCTAGACCTCTTCAACTTTGGTTCTGGCGAACAAATCAACTATGATAAATCCAGAGCTTTCTTTAGTAACTCTGTCTCCGATAGAGAAATTGGAGAAATTCTATACATCCTCAAAGTAGGAAGAATTAAGCTAAATGATAAGTACTTAGGAGTCTCACTCTTCACCCACCAATCTAAGATAAAATGCTTTGTACTGAATATAGAAAAATTAAAGGTTCGCCTAAAAGGGCGGAGTAGTAAACTTCTCCCCCTGCTGGTAGAGGAGTATGCATCAAACATGTGGCAGACACTATGGCGACATACCTAATGTCGTGCTTTGTTATTCCAAAAGAGATAACAAAAAAAAAATGACACTTTAAATAGAACCTTCTGGTGGGGCCATTCCGCTGAAAGCAATAGGGGTTGGTGCCCTAAAGCCTGGACCTCAATTTGCATTCCTACAGAAAATGGAGGATTAGGGTTCAAACAATTTGAACAATTCAACCTAGCCATGATCACTAAAACTACATGGAGAATGTTACAGAACCCAGATTCTCTTACCATGAGAGTGTTAAAATCAAAATATTTCATAAACTGCCCCCATCTTAGTTTATCTAAACCAAATCAAAATTGTTCCTGATTTTGGAAAGGATTGTGGAAAGGCATTCAAATCATACAAGAATAAGCAGTATGGAAAGGATTGTGGAAAGGATATCCAACTCTGGATACATAACTGGATCCCCCTAAACTTCCCCAACATTATCACCAGAAGTGACATAAAACCAATAATAACAAATACTCTGAGCAAGGTAAGTGATGTAATGTCCCATGATGCCAAGGAATGAAATGAAAACTTTCTCAGTTAAGCACTTCCATAGAATATCGTTCAAAACATTATTAGTATCGATGTGAGTCATAATACAACCACTCAAGACACTTTAACCTGGCCTCACACCAGGAAAGGAAATCTGACGGTGAAATCGATGTACGAGTACCTAATAAGAGACCGGGAAGTGCTCAATGGCCAACCACCTCTCCCTTCTCAGAATCCAATATAGAGAAAATTTTGGTCCTTGGATGTCCTACCACGAATTAGAGTTTTTGTGTGGAAATGTTACAGCGGTATTTTACTTATAATCAGTAAACTCGATAGATAGGTAACAGCAATAGATACTACATGCACCATGTGTGGTTCCCCCTTAGAAACAAATGCACGTACTCTTTTTAGATGCCCTATTAGTAGAGATGTCTGGTTCGGGGTTCAGTGTAGAGTTGACAACAATAATTTTAGTGTTCAAGGTTGGGTAGAGACTGATAAGTGCATATTTCACATATATTTAGTGTCAATTCCATGCTAGTATTTGTTGGTTTTATTGCAAATTATTGTATATTACGCTTGTTTTCTTTTATTTGTGTTTTGTTAGGTAAATCATCCAAAAGAAGTGAATTTGTACTTAATTGTGCAAGGAAAGAGGCTAGCTATAAGTGGAGAAGTGATGATTGTGTGTGCGCGTGAGCATCGAAGTTTGGATAGGTAGATGGTGTAGATTAAGACACAAAGGGTTCTCAAATGATCGAACGGATCGTAAGCCTTACGCAAGCTAATAGAATGCACCGCACGACACCCAATTACCAAAGACTTATTTGGGATTAACTCCACCGACTTTTGTTGTCTATCATGTACGAGTTTTGTGGATCAGCTAGGGTATTTGA
The DNA here is from genome assembly GCA_023531295.1 of Papaver armeniacum. Lineage (NCBI taxonomy): Eukaryota > Viridiplantae > Streptophyta > Magnoliopsida > Ranunculales > Papaveraceae > Papaver > Papaver armeniacum. Next base: position 128,864 of record JAJJWW010016114.1, read on the forward strand.
AGCCTATAAATAGCTACCTAAACGAAAAGAAAAAAAGACAACTTCTTTTATTATTTCATAAACAATTTTTTGGTAGAGAGAAAAATACAGAGAGAGGAGAGGAAAGGTTCTTAATCCATATCTTAGGGTTTACCCCTTTAGGGGGAAACCAAGTTATTTTCTTCTTTCTTCTTATATTTTTGTGGGTTTTAGTAAATCCATGTGTAACTAATTTCTCCATTGATTAAGGATGAATTCAATGTGCTAGCGTGAAACTTTATTAGATGTATAAATCTATTCGGAGTTTTTATCATCATCGTTTGTCTTTACAAGATATCTAGGGTTTATGAGTGATTCCTAGACTCGATTTGGGATGCATACTAGATTAGTCTATTGATTGTTCTATTGCTAGTATTGAGTTAGGAGATAAGTAATCGTCGAATAATTCAGACACAAGTAGAAATCGCAAGACCTTGCAGAGGGATTCTGTGGAGCAATTGCGAGCGAAGACAACACCAGCAAGTGGACCTTGAGCTAAGAGTTTAACTACTGGGATCAACCTAATTCACAAAGCCTAAGCGTTCGGTCGGATTACACCTTGAGTGAGCTACTACTTGGTGGTTCGGTTGGATAGAATCTGATATTGGAGAGCTTCCGTATCCGTGGTAAAAGGAGTTTTGAGGATAGCACTGAGCTAGCTGCTTTCCTACGGTTGGTGATGAATGGTTCTAACGAAGATAGATAAGTATACTAATCCAGTTATTGCTTGGTAACGGCGAAGGATTCCTTGATCATATCTTTCTTTTATTTGTTACTATTTTTATTTCACTTTAAAACAATCCCCCTTTGTGTTTTTCATTATTTTGCTGAACTAAATAACATATCAATTACACAGCTCTCTGTGGGAACGATCCTTACTACCGCTATATTACTAGTTAATTAGTGGGAAATATATTGATTAATTTGTTGTGGTTACGACACGCATCAAATTTTGGCGCCGTTGCCGGGGAGCGGTTGTTAATTGATTTGTTATTTGTTTAGCTTGTTTTTGTTTTTTAGAATTTTTTCTTGTGTTCTTGTGAGTCGTCATGTTTCCTTATGGACATAACATGTACGGAGCACAAGACCAATCATCATATTATAGTGGTAATCAATTTGGATTTCAATCTCATTCATATAACAACTACCAACCATACCCTACGGAGCCTTATGGATACTCTCATACATATCAACAACCTTATGACGGGTATGTAAGTGAGCAATCAAAGGGATGGGAGGATAGTTATGCTTTCCGATCGCTTGTTTTCTAGTAATGTGCAGATGACGGAGAGTGTGGAAAGACCTACTCCTCTTTATCATGTTCTTTCGTCATTTATGTCAAAAGAAGAGATACGGTCTGAACATTCCATCGTGAATAATGGCGGAAAACGTATTAATATCGTAAAACTTTCAAAGCAATATGATCGGTTAGAAGAAGTCGGAGCATCGAAAAGACTCTCGAAGAAATTAACAAGGTAATACGAACGGAACTTCAACGTCGTTGGGATATTGAAGATTATGAGGTTGACGAAGACTCTGATGAATATGAGCAACCTTTGGAAAATCCTTGCAATAATGGTAATGTTATTTCAACTCCGGATCATAATAATGATCACTCGCCTATTCAAAAGGAGGAGAATGAATATGACATAACCGTTGTTATAAATGGTGTAACGTACTCAAACAATGATTTTAGGATTTGCACCAATGAACTAGAATTTCTAGGAAATGATTCTGATTCTGATGACGAGTTTGTTGAAGAGATAGAGATTGAGAATGAAATCAAATTGGTTGAAGTTGTGGAAGACCCAATTGAGCTAGCCAAGGATTATAATGATGCTGAGATTTTAATTGAAGCAGAAACTGACGAAGATTGGCTAAATAGTTTGATAGAGGACCACGATACAAACGAGGTAAATAATTCATTGCAATTCTTTAAGAATGATGAGGATCCTGTAATACAAGAGATTGTGGAAGGTTTGTCTAATCCTTTGCATATTTCTAAATCTTTTGATCAACATCACTTAGGATTGAGTATTTGTGCTTCCAAAATTATTAAGGATTATTTTACTTCTAATTATCTACCACTTGATGTGTTTGATTCTAGCACAATGCAGGTTCAACAAGAAGAACCAATAGAAGTTCCCTTATTTTATGTTCTTTATCCATTTTCGAGTGTAGAAAGGACTAAGTGTGGGGGAAGCTTTCAAGCTATAACAATTTCATTATTTATATGTTATGCTAATCATTGTGTGAAGTTGTTACTAGAATTGCAGATTGTTTTCTGGGCAGACTACCAGATTTTCAGATTGTTGGTTTACGGACAATAACAAGAAAGTCGGGCTGACGACTTTAAACCAAGCGCTAAATGGGAGGCAACCCATAGGTTTTGTATCTTAATCTCTTTTATTTTTTGTTTTTATTGTTTTCATATCATATTTGCATCCCCATGTTTAATTTCATTGAGTCTATAATCTATCTTAGAAGAATATTATGACGAATACCTTTTCGTCAGAAAAATTCAGACTGCACGTAGTTCATTCCAGAGACCATAACTGTCAGACCGTTTATAGAAACACTGTGCCCTTTTGACAGTGTGTAGAAAACACGTAGATGAACAACTTTTGTGAAATGGAGTTTTTCCAAATTCCTTACCAATTTGTACAGTTTTTGCGTTTTATCTGCTGTTACGTCAGAATTCAGAATTTTCAGTTTTACACATTGAGGACAATGTGAAGTTTAAGTGTGGGGGAGTCTTTTGCATATAGAGTTTTTATCCTTTCTTTTGCATATAGAGTTTTTAGACTTTTTGAGTCAAAATTTTAAATTTCTTTGTATATATTTGAATAAAACCTCCAACTTGTAGAGATTTTAGAGTCACTAGCATACTTCTAGGTATGTTTACATAGAGATTCTGACCGACATAACTGAACTTGGAAGTGTTAGGGAACTACGTTCGGATTTCTTGATTGTTAGAGTGTTAAATAATGGATTTAATCATGCCGGTGATGCAAATTAGGAGCAGGGAGAAATGCATTATTAGAGTTGCTGATCAATCATTAGTGGAGACTACCTATTTTCAAATCAACAGAGGCACCATACCAAATTTCTTTGTAGCTGACTAAAGAGCTTTCTTTTGAGTGTGTGTCACCGTACATTAATTCCGGGTAGAATGGTGAGCTACCCAACTTCACACTATTTTCAGCACTATTTTTGATCTCTTGAGTGCTAATTTTGTCAATCATAAGGGTGACGTCTATAGACGAAAACCACCTTCTTGTAGTTTGATTTGCAGTTAGCACCATTCTCTCTCTCGCCTACAACAGGTCCATAGAAACACCATCATCATCAACAAGTGGAGCGACATCAAAATCTACAAGGAAAGTTGAAGACGTTTGAGGTTTACAAGCAACAATACGAGTAAGAGCAAATTTCATATCCAAGTAAAGCAACATACAATGAGCAGATTTTTATATACATGTTGGAGACTTACACATAAGGAGCGGAATTCTATATCCAAGTATGAAGACTTATTTACAAGAGCGAAGAAAATCAAAAGATGAGAGTTATTGAAATTTATGATACAAAGACAATACAAGTTGTGAAGATCAAAGTGGTAAAGTATTTCTTTCATGGCCATGTTATTTTGATTTCGTTATTATTTTTGTAGTTGCAATCTTTTTGTTTAAAAAAAAAAAAAAGAATAAAAAAAAAATATACAAAAAAAAAAAAAAAAAAAAAAAAAAAAAACGAAAAAAAAAAAGAAAAAGAAAAAAAGAAAAAAAAAAAAAAAAGAAGAGAAAATACAAAAAGATTTGCATTTAGGTTGTTATTTGTTCAATAAGGCCACGGGGAAGAAAAATCTACAAGGAAGTATCAAGCAATAAGGAAATTGAAGAGAAAGAGTTATAAATTGTCAAGGATCTACGAAGTTCAAGAGTTTATCATCAACAGTTGAAGACCGAAGACGAAGACCAAGAAGATGAAGAAGACGAGCCGAAGGAAGACGTTTCTATTGGATGCTGTGAGAGTGGTGCTTTCATCATTGCAATCAGATATGAAGGTGGTAAGTACTCTCATCCTCGCAATAATGGTTGATTTCCTTTCTTAGAGATCATCAGAAAAATATCTTTATTTTCCACGATTTTGTGGAGTCTCCAGAAATATTTCGGAAGGTTTCCTTCCCACCATTCAACGTGTGTAGGATTTCTATCTTCATTCCTACCTGCACACATGTGAGACCCATAAAAAGCTGTCTTATTGAGTGCAATTATCATAAAATCCTTTTAAGTGAGGCAGAAGTCGAGGCGAAATGCTTATTGATCGCTCTCAAACACGCGTTCTCTCATTATGGTGTGGTTATTTCTCACTCAACATTTAAGAATGAGAATATGTTCTTTGGTATTTCTAACTTCTTATTACTAGCATGCAGAAACTCTATGTCCTCATAGCTCTTTGGATGCTTGGGAAGCCGGGAACGCTTTGAAGTTGGAGTAGGTTTTGTGGGTATATCTCTGGTAAACCCTCACGAGACTATAACTCGTCCACTAGGGACACCTAGGGGTTTAAAGGCTTGTTACATTCCGCTAAAAGTAACCGTATCCTCGACGACACGGAGTTGTTGTAGTTTAGTTTAGTTTGCTCGAGGACTAGCAAAAGGCAAGTGTGGGGGAATTTGATAAGTGCATATTTCACATATATTTAGTGTCAATTCCATGCTAGTATTTGTTGGTTTTATTGCAAATTATTGTATATTACGCTTGTTTTCTTTTATTTGTGTTTTGTTAGGTAAATCATCCAAAAGAAGTGAATTTGTACTTAATTGTGCAAGGAAAGAGGCTAGCTATAAGTGGAGAAGTGATGATTGTGTGTGCGGCGGAGCATCGAAGCTGGATAGGTAGATGGTGTAGATTAAGACACAAAGGGTTCTCAAATGATCGAACGGATCAGAAGCCTTACGCAAGCTAATAGAATGCACCGCACGACACCCAATTACCAGCACTTATTTGGGATTAACTCCACCGACTTTTGTTGTCTATCATGTACGAGTTTTGTGGATCGGCTAGGGTATTTGAAGCCTATAAATAGCTACCTAAACGAAAAGAAAAAAATACAACTTCTTTTATTATTTCATAAACAATTTTTTGGTAGAGAGAAAAATACAGAGAGAGGAGAGGAAAGGTTCTTAATCCATATCTTAGGGTTTACCCCTTTAGGGGGAAACCAAGTTATTTTCTTCTTTCTTCTTATATTTTTGTGGGTTTTAGTAAATCCATGTGTAACTAATTTCTCCATTGATTAAGGATGAATTCAATGTGCTAGCGTGAAACTTTATTAGATGTATAAATCTATTCGGAGTTTTTATCATCATCGTTTGTCTTTACAGTATCTAGGGTTTATGAGTGATTCCTAGACTGATTTGGGATGCATACTAGATTAGTCTATTGATTGTTCTATTGCTAGTATTGAGTTAGGAGATAAGTAATCGTCGAATAATTCAGACACAAGTAGAAATCGCAAGACCTTGCAGAGGGATTCTCGTGGAGCAATTGCGAGCGAAGACAACACCAAAGCAAGTGGACCTTGAGCTAAGAGTTTAACCACGGGATCAACCTAATTCACAAAGCCTAAGCGTTCGGTCGGATTACACCTTGAGTGAGCTACTACTTGGTGGTTCGGTTGGATAGAATCGATATTGGAGAGCTTCCGTATCCGTGGTAAAAGGAGTTTTGAGGATAGCACTAAGCTAGCCGCTTTCTACGGTTGGTGATGAATGGTTCTAACGAAGATAGATAAGTATACTAATCCAGTTATCGCTTGGTAACGGCGAAGGATTCCTTGATCATATCTTTCTTTTATTTGTTACTCTTTTTATTTCACTTTAAAACAATCCCCCTTTGTGTTTTTCATTATTTTGCCGAACTAAATAACATATCAATTACACGGCTCTACGTGGGAACGATCCTTACTACCGCTATATTACTAGTTAATTAGTGGGAAATATATTGATTAATTTGTTGTGGTTACGACACGCATCAGAGACCTAGATCAACAACAACGAACCTAGTCCAATCTTTGGAGTAAAATGGAATCAGTTGTACGCTTTTACAGCTTGGTATATATGGAAAGCTAGGTGCCTAAAATTGTTAGAGCATTGCTCGGTTGAAACCACTAGCGTTGGTATGTCAAGTTAGTTGTCAATTTTAGTTGCCAAAATGCATTCTTGATTTAGTATACTAAAGATAGTTTCGGACTAGATTAAGTCTAAGAAGTAGAATCGAAGCTATCCTTGAATGAAGAAGTTTGAAGACTACAAGAAGAAAAGGACTTCATCAACAAAGGTATGTGTTAACTGATTTGATTTGGATTCTTGTTCAATTTTGCCTTTCTAATCTATCGAAACAAACGCTCACTCTATGGAACGATTCCTTTGGCGGTAAATGTATATTTATGTATATATACTCGAGGTTATTTGAGCCACGACCTTAGTGACAATAACCTTTATCCCTGGAAAGGTTCTCATATTTTAGTGAATGAGCATACGAATTCAACGAGCCAAGAATCACTCAATTTTGAGTTATAACGATAAAGTTATGAGTGATTTATTAAAGTAACAATTATAAGTGTTGTTGTAATTGTTAAAGTTCGTTAGTAGGAAACAATCCATGAACTGTTTGTAACAGTTCACGGACTTGAGCCCAATTACATGACTAGAAGCCTTTTCTAGTCAAGTTTTTTATGTTTCCTTATCTAGGCAAGTTAGCTATTACTCCAAACATATTTGATTACCATGTTTAAGTATTTGTGATTCCTTCCTAAGATAAATTGTGATTTATTCACATAAATACAATATTTGCTAAATTAATTATTTATTTAATTATTTTGGCAAGAGTTGTAACTTAGGAAAAACTCCCAAAATTAGGAGACTCTTGAAAAAGGAAAATATCTTTGCTTAGCTTTCAAGTTACCTTTCACTATAAATAAAGGGTTCGTGAGTGCTACACGTTTTCATCCCCTTTGGAAAATTGGTGTAAGCTTCCTAAGGTTGTTTTCCATTTCTTTTGTTCTTCGTGAACAAGAGTGAGATAAAAGTCTTTGTATTGGGGATCACAAAGCCGAGTTGGATTTAATCTTCGTGATTGATTATACAACTTGTAATCTAGGTTTTTCACCTCTTGTCTATTCTAAGATTTTCTCTTCTGATATAAAACCATTCAAGAGTTGTTGATCATATACCCTAGGTTGTGATACATTTCAGTTTCCCACCGTATACCAACACTTGTTAGTCGAAACCGGAAGCTAGAAAGAAAACTTCAATTAAGGTATCTCGTAAAAATCCTTAAGAAGTTTTAAACAAGATATCTCTAGATTTATTCTAGTTGTTCTTGTTGTAGAATAATTAGGTTTCTCTTCTTTTTTTGAAGAGTATAATAAACCCTAATCTACATGTTTGTTTTGATATTACTTTTACTTAGTAATTGTTTTTCTCAAAACAAACACAACATTTCCAAAACCTTGATTCACATCTAAAGGGAAATCGATTCGGTGCTTTGTGAAAACAAAAGATCGAAAAGTATCGATCGTGTTGTTGCTTCTTCAAAAGAGAACTAACATTCTGCTAGAAGATTTTTATGAGTGCTTCTGAAGAGAACCTTGTTCTGCCAGAAGATTTTCAGGAATAACTTCTAAAGAGAATTTGTGTTCTGCTAGAAGTTTTACGAGAATAATTCCTAAAGAGAATCGGTGTTCTGCTAGGAGTTCTACAAGTGCTTGTTTACATCTAGTCCGAATAGGTAGTAGGAAATTGGTGTAACAGCTTATAATCAGTGTGTGTTTATTCTGGACTAGGTCTCGGGGTTTTTCTAGATTTGTGGTTTCCTCGTTAACAAAATTCTGGTGTCTGTGTTATTTCTTTTCCACATTATATTGTATATCTTTATAATTTAAATATCACAGGCTGTGCGTAAGTTCAACCAGTTTGTGAATCCGACCTTTGGGTTGTTGATTGAATTGATTGACACTTGGATATTGGTTTTTGATACCGTCCAAGTTGTTTCTTTTATTAATCAGGCTCACGAATTACTATCTGTTTGATTTGTTGATTACTTTAAGAAATAGAGATATAACTCTAAGATATACTTTTCTTTGATTGAGTCTGCCTGTCTAATTGATTCTCTTGAAAAGTATATTGGAGTTAGTCCATATAGATTGCTAAGTGAAATATAGAGTGTCGGTGTTAGACCCCCTCTTTTTCAAAAATATTTAAAAAAAAAAAGCAACAAACACCTGCGATAATTGTCCACCTTATAGAAAACCATATCAACACTAGGAAAGACAATCCCATTGAACTATCTTACAACATAAACCCAAATATGGATCAACTAAATCAGTTGCAAACCACGGTACACCAATAAAAATTAACTATGCTCTGCTATAGCTGCTGGTAAGTCCACTCTGACACTGCTATTGTGATTAATGTTTTAACAGATGAACGATGAACAACCAAGGGAAGATACGCCTTCCTCTGCGCAGTGAGCTCCCTAGAAGACAACACTGCTCTGGGTGTCATCGAGGCAATGAAATGGCATCAACACAACAGGCACAGGATCTGCAATATTGAGATGGAAGACAAAAAAATGATGAAGATACTGAAGACGAAATGGAAGTTCCCCCAAAGAACAACCCATGTTGCTATGTTTGAATACAATGTTAAATTATTTAATTAGACAATTTATTTGTAATTCCCTAAGGCAAGGTTGGAAGCCTAAATTTATTTCCTTGGCCAATGCTTTATGTTCCATCCTCTGGAGATGGTAGTATCTATTTACCTATGTCGGATTGTAATATGTCTGTAACAAACAATGCTTCTCAGAACCTTCATCTGAGGAGATAATCTCCCTTAATATATATATTGTTTCAAGAAGAAAAAAAAATTGTACTATTTCGAATTGCGGGGTTAGTTAGCTTTCCAAATGACAATTTTATTAATCACTCATCTTCATGCTCCATATTTTTCTCTCGGTCTTATTGGTATCTCCACTAGAGTTAATGGAGTTGTGATGAGACTTCACAGTAAAAATGTTGTTGTTCAGAACCCATTTAGGAACATCATTTGTTGGAGAGGTTGGAATTTTTACTTTCTTACGAACATCATGTTGGAGAGGTTGGAATTTTTACTTTCTTACTGGGTTAGCGAATTGAGATTTCTAAGGATTCTTAGAGAGATATTATATCATTTGTTAGTGCCTTAAGACTTTTTTCAAGTTTCTAAAAATCCTTATTATTGGATAGAGCCTTTTAGAAAATCATTAAAATTCTATGTTATTGGGTGTAAACTTTGAAACCAAGAATTTGAGTTGTCGAAAACATTTTTATTTGAATATTTAAGCAAATATTAATCGGTTTTGTAGATTTGGCGTTAAAAATATTAACTTTGTTTACGTATAAATATAAAAAGTAAGTTAAAAGGTGATATTGGTGCCATGTGAACATTATTTTAAAAATGTACATTAAACGAAATGTTATATGTCTAAGTCTATATTATTTATATTATGAACCAGTGAGGAACACATTTTTTTCTACTATGATTTTGCAAGGGCTATCTTGTTCTTAGATCTAAAGGTGACAAATAAATAAAAAATCTGGATTATGGATGGCAATTTTCCCCACCCAAACCCATCTTTGTGGGGATCCGCCCCTATTGGGTAGGTTTTTACCCGAACAAATGGGGAACGGGGCGGGGTATGGATAAGCCCCGAAATTAATGATGTGGGTATAGGGTGGGGATGGGATTTAAGGTCCCCGCCCCGTAACTTTCATTTCTAAGATTTATTTATTAATTCATATAGTGCTCATAGAGATTTACTAGGGATATAATGCGCATAAGATATTTGTATAACTCGCTTTTACATGTTATACTAATAATGGTCGATCTTACAGTTATATTCTCTTAGGTCCCCGCCCTATTGCCATCCTTAATCTGGCTATAACGAAGGAAGAAGACAAAATTCAAAATTGATTAAAATATGAAGCAGTGATTCAAGAAGGGCAAAATGGTCATTTCAAGATCAAAGGCAAAATGGTAATTCTACAACTAGGGGTGAATCATCATTCTTAGCTAATAGTTGTTTTGATGTTTAGCAAAACTAAAATGGGAGATGGCCGAAGACTAAACATAAAAAGAGAGCCGTGAAGATAGTTCAGCCCTTATTACCAAAAGACAAGTTCAACCCTAGCTTCAACCCTCGTTGCCATTAGATGAATTCAACTTATATATGTGTTTATGGGTAAAAATCGTTTCTGCCGATTTCGGTAAATTCGGTAGATGAGTGAGAAACTGGTTCAAACCCTAAACAAATGTGCTGCACGTGAGCACTTTATAGATTCGAGAGATCAATCTGTACAAGTCCGGCCTAAACCAAGAAATGGCCGTTCCAGACTTGCTTCGGTCACAAAGTGGAGGAGAAGGGTTGATTTGGGGAGGGAAGCAAAGAAAGGTGTTGAGGAGAGTAGTATCTCGACTTGTATCATAAAGTGAAAGCTTAGGAAGCTTGCAAGAGATGAAAGCTTTTGGAGAGCTTGCAAAGTTGCCTTTCTGAGAGTGTAAGTGTAGTATATTTCTCCTGACCGAGACTTGTTGTCCGGTGGAAATAGGTAAGACCTATTTATACAAGTCGAGATTGAAACGTACCCTGGCCTCATGAAGGAAGAGAGTAAAGTGTGAAATAATGGGAGGAGGTGGTAACCGCAAGGTGTTTATGGGTGAAAACGTTTTCACCATTATTTCCTCATTTATTTGAACGCTTTATTCCTTTTCACGCTTTCTTAATGTGAGCGTAGTGTACGCTGCATGCTGTGACCGCCAAACCAAAACCCTAAAGAAGCATCCCCCAGTTTTGTGTTGATATCTCGTTGGTTGCGCCTTGAGTGCAAGTGGTGCTGCTAATGGCGCGTGTGGCATGTGCCAATGGCATGTGCGGAATGCCTTGGTGGTAGGTTGCATGGTTTGCAAGTTAGGCTACCAGCGTGTGTGTTTGGCATGTGCCAATGGCATGTGCGAAATGCCTTGGTGGTAGGTTGCACGGTTTGCAAGGTAGGCTACCAGCGTGTGTGTTTGGCATGTGCCAATGGCACGTACGGCCATGTTGACCTAGTTGCAAGTCTTGCAAGCCTAGGGCGCTATATTTGGCGTGTGCCAATGGCATAGCGGCTTGGAATATGGCTTGCGGCACGTGTTGGCATGTGCCAATGGCATGTGCGGCCATGTTGACCTAGTTGCAAGTCTTGCAAGCTTAGGGCGCTACATTTGGCGTGTGCCAATGGCATAGCGACTTGGAATATGGCTTGCGGCACGTGTTGGCATGTGCTAATGGCACGTGCGGCCATGTTGACCTAGTTGCAAGTCTTGCAAGCCTAGGGCGCTATATTTGGCGTGTGCCAATGGCATAGCGACTTGGAATATGGCTTGCGGCACGTATTGGCATGTGCCAATGGCATGTGCGGCCATGTTGACCTAGTTGCAAGTCTTGCAAGCCTAGGGCTCTATATTTGGCGTGTGTTAATGGCATAGCGACTTGGAATATGGCTTGCGGCACGTATTGGCATGTGCCAATGGCATGTGCGGCCATGTTGACCTAGTTGCAAGTCTTGCAAGCCTAGGGCGCTATATTTGGCGTGTGCCAATGGCATAGCGACTTGGAATATGGCTTACGGCACGCATTGGCATGTGCCAATGGCATGTGCGGCCATGTTGACCTAGTTGCAAGTCTTGCAAGCCTAGGACGCTATATTTGGCGTGTGCCAATGGCATAGCGACTTGGAATATGGCTTGCGGCACATATTGGCATGTGCCAATGGCATGTGCGGCCATGTTGACCTAGTTGCAAGTCTTGCAAGCCTAGGGCGCTATATTTGGCGTGTGCCAATGGCATAGCGACTTGGAATATGGCTTGCGGCACGTATTGGCATGTGCCAATGGCATGTGCGGCCATGTTGACCTAGTTACAAGTCTTGCAAGCCTAGGGCGCTATATTTGGCGTGTGCTAATGGCATAGCGACTTGGAATATGGCTTGCGGCACGTATTGGCATGTGCCAATGGCATGTGCGGCCATGTTGACCTAGTTGCAAGTCTTGCAAGCCTAGGGCGCTATATTTGGCGTGTGCCAATGGCATAGCGACTTGGAATATGGCTTGCGGCACGCATTGGCATGTGCCAATGGCATGTGCGGCCATGTTGACCTAGTTGCAAGTCTTGCAAGCCTAGGGCGCTATATTTGGTGTGTGCCAATGGCATAGCGACTTGGAATATGGCTTGCGGCACGTATTGGCATGTGCCAATGGCATGTGCGGCCATGTTGACCTAGTTGCAAGTCTTGCAAGCCTAGGGCGCTATATTTGGCGTGTGCCAATGGCATAACGACTTGGAATATGGCTTGCGGCACGTATTGGCATGTGCCAATGGCATGTGCGGCCATGTTGACCTAGTTGCAAGTCTTGCAAGCCTAGGGCGCTGTATTTGGCGTGTGCCAAAGGCATAGCGGCTTGGAGATTTGTTGCCATGGTGTGCAGTATGCGGCTTGGTTTGGCATTGTTGCCAATGATGCGAGATATGCGGCTTGGTTCGGCATTGCTTCCATGGTGCGCAGAGTGCGGCTTGGTTTGGCATTCTTTGCCATGGTGCGCAGAGTGCGGCTTGGTTTGGCATTGGTTGCCATGGTGCGCAGAGTGCGGCTTGGTTTGGCATTGCTGCCAATGATGCGCGATATGCGGCTTGGTTTGGCATTCTTTGCCATGGTGCGCAGAGAGTGCGGCTTGGTTTGGCATTGTTGCCAATGATGCGTGATATGCGGCTTGGTTTGGCATTCTTTGCCATGGTGCGCAGAGTGCGGCTTGGCTTGGCATTGTTGCCATGGTGCGCAGAGTGCGGCTTGTTTGGCATTGCTGCCATGGTGCGCAGTATGCGGCTTGGTTTGGCATTGTTGCCAATGATGCGCAGTATGCGGCTTGGTTCGGCATTGCTGCCATGGTGCGCAGAGTGCGGCTTGGCTTGGCATTCTTTGCCATGGTGCGCAGAGTGCGGCTTGGTTTGGCATTGCCGCCATGGTGCGCAGAGTGCGGCTTGGTTTTGGAATTAGGGTTACGTTTTGGAATTAGGGAAAAAACCTAATCTGGTATTTTGAAAAAATACCCCTATTAATTATTTACACCGAGTTAAATGCTCTTAGTTAATGTGTTGCGGGTAACACTAAGTCATGGGGTTTTACGATTTTACCCCTTGTCTAAAAACCACCATCAACATTAAGTCCCCCGCTAGCTCGGAGCAGGGGGCTTTGTTGCGAGGTAAGCATAAGATGGTGACAAACTGTTAATGACAGAAACGCAAGGAAAATTGAAGGAGGCTTGTCGACCTTTATAAATGGGATTTGGAATCCTTGCCTCCCGGTAGTTTTGCACAAATCGGGAGGTCGGCGCAATTGGTGGGTTGGTGGGCCCGGTGCAGCTTGGGCGACGTTGGGAAGTTGGCGTGAGTTGGGAAACTGAGTGTGCTAGCTGGTGGGACCGGCGCGAAGTGTAGAAGCCGTGCGTGCTTGCAGGCGTGACTTGGGCGGTATTGAGAAGTCGCAATTGGTGGGGCCGGTGCAACTTGGAAGCCGTGCTTGCGGGCGTGACTTATGTAAATAAAGAGGGAGTAGGCGTTTCTCAAAGTTTCCTTATTTTGCTTTTCTTCACGTGCGGCTTCCATTAGGGCATCATCCATGCCAAAAAATCTGGAAGCATTATGTCTTTCATTGCTCCCTTTCCTTTTTTAAGGTTCCGTATTCATACCCAACGCGAATGTATCGTCTCCCTTGTTTGAGAAGGGGTTCTTCCTGTTGATTCCCCCTTTTCCTTTGTTTTTCTCTTTGCGTTTTCTTCTCTTTTTTTTTTTTTTTTTTTTTACGCTATCCTCTTTTTATATGTGTATAGACAGGATGGAACTTGCTCATCTTTCCACTTCTTGCAGTGTATGATGGGATCTTCCCGAGACGGCCGTGTCTTTGACTTTTTGGAAAAGGACTTCAGAATCCGCGGAGATCGATCTTCTTCTCTTGAGGGGGTATTGGTTGGGGTTGAATCTTTGTTCCATGAAGCTAACGAAATTATCAAGGACCTCCCTTCCATTCATCCTCACGAAGAACAGTGCATGTTCGGACTCTCTTGGGTTCGGTGGATGCGGAGGAGAACGCCATGATTCTTGATTTTGATGTGGATGAATCAAAAAACTTCCTTCGAAGTGTCGATGAGAAAACTTTCGAAGGAGTATATGATAGAAGCGAGACTGACCTTTGAAGTTGATGCCAAAGGTGTTATTGATGATACCGGAGGGGTCATGGTGGCGTATCTTTGGAATAGTTGTCGGGGAGGACACTGCCGCTGCCGTGGTCGCCGGGATGGGATGTTGAGGTTGCCATTTTGCTGAAAACGCTGAATGGAACCTCTGTTGCCCGAAAGATTGCTGGGGAAAATGCTTGAAGATAGCTTTGCCCGAAGGGACTTGCGCTCCATCCTTCGAGGGCTAGCTCCTCCTTTTGTTTTTCTGTTAGCTGCTTAGTTCCCTGATGTTTTTCCCCCTTTTTTTTTTGTAAACACATCTTTCCCTTCTTCTTCATCAGTAAACTTTTGCTTCATATATATATATATATATATATTTGAAAAGGGTTGTGGTATGATGGCTCTGCAATGGTTTCCTGGGTTCTTCTGATGTATTTCTGCGATATCTGAAGGATTCGCTTGGGAAGAGATATATTTATTTTATTTTTTATTTTTTTTTTTGACAAAAGGGGAGATCTCCAGGAAAAATACAAACGGTGTATTCATCATGGGGAAGTACAGCTATTAAGAGGAATGATTTAAAGGAAGTACTGAAAAGGGGAGTGATTGGGAAGTACAGCATTTTAGGGATTGGATTCCTTGAGCCATCGCGAGTGAACTATCACGCCTTCAGGTGTGTCGGTATTGATGAGCTTGCAATATCCTCCCAAAAGGGTATCCGCAACCAGGTACAGCTCGCCTTCACCTTCCTCGGGCAAATCCATCTTTACTGTCATCCTCCCAACTTGAAACGAGCTTTCCTTAACCACTACATCTCCGATTGAATACGGGTTCAGACGTCGTGTAACCATTTGAGCCTTGGCTTCGTTGGTTTCGCTAGAAGCTTCCAAGCTTCTTGCAAAGTGTTCGAATGGTCCAGCTCCCCATTCACATTTTTTGACAGCGTTCGCGCCGGTTGTTGCGCCGAGTCCCCATGACATAATGGGGGAAGAAAAGGCCGGTTGCAGAAAAGGTCGCTCGGTCAGACTTACTTGCATTTTAAAATCATTGGCTAGCGCCAACGGGTCCTCTCCGGATGCTTGGGCTCCTTCAATAGCTCGTTGATGCGATAAACCGTGGGACGATGTGTTGGGAATCCCTTCGGGCGTGGATGTCGGCGAGAGGGTGTACGTCCAGTTTCGCTTTGTTGTCGAGCACCCATAAGCGTCCCAAAATCATGTCATGATCTAGTTCTTTGACAATGTGGAACTTGCTATGCGTTATAGCGTCTCCCATCTCGATCTCTAAGTTGATGTAGCCATGCGCGTTCAAAGCTTTTCCTCCCAAGTTCTTAATTACGGACGGGGAATAGGTAGCGTCTTGTTTTGTAAATCCTGCTGCCTTTAGTGTCTTGAAAGTAATGATGTTGTGGTAGGAGGCCGTGTCGATGAGCGTGTCGTCAAATTCGTTACCTCTTAAACGGACGTGGTCGGCAGTCCCCAGTTCTCCGCTCGCCTGTTTGGGAAGCTTGGGCCCTTGGCGTGGATTCCGCGGGAGAAAAAGCCGCTGCTTAGGATACGACACGATTGAGAGCTGCGAAAATATCTTGGCGCTGAACCTTGGAAAGATAGAGAATTTCGCATATATGTCGCATCATGGATTGCACGGTCTCGTGTACGGAGTCCCCAGAGGAACCGCAGTTTCTTATTGGTAGTGGGTCTTGATGCACTCTTTCGTCTCCTAGTTGGAGTTCTCCTGCTTCTATCCTTTCTTTGAAAATATGCTTGATCACATTGCAGAGTCGCTAGTTGGGTGGTGAACGAACCTGTGGTAATGGCGGTATTTGGGGTTCGCCATCTCGGCCTCGGTTGGTGGCCGTCGAGCGGTGGCAATCGATGACATCATCTTGAACCCGGGCTTCTAGGAGGTCAATCACCTCCTCGATGGGGAAAGGAAATCAAGGGTATTTCCTTTGGTCTCACGATCTTTGCACGGGAGTTTTAGTGACGGCCTTCCGTTGTGAGGGTTCCGTTGCGCCGGCGCTTCACGTTTCGGGCCGGTGGCTCGTAGTTACGGCTTTCCTTTTCCCTCTTTCGTTCACTATGTTCACGGAGGATGAGCCGACATTAAATTGTTTCTTGATGAGGCGCCTACTCCCGCGAGTTTCACGTGCATCTTGATTCGAGCCGGCCTAGTCCTTTCCAAAGTAATGTCGGTGCTTTGTTGTTGCGAGATCGTCCGGCGGCCTCATGGAGCTCGGAGAATGTTTGGAAACGCAAGTTTTCTAGCAGGGCGTGGTAGATTGGGACCATACCGTTGATGCATGCGTTTACCAATTGTTGCTCGGTCACGTTTGGGTCGTGACAGTCGAGTGCTTGAACCCTGAACCTTTTGACGAAATCATTCGGATGTTCGTTATCCCACTGGTACATTCTCCCGAGGTCTGAAAAGGTAACTTGTTCAGACACGAAGAAATACTTCCTGTAAAACGTGGTGACCATGCTACTCCAGTTGGGAATCTTTGTTCGGTGGGATCTTTGTTGTACCATGTATACGCCCTTCCGGTAAGTGATTTTGAAAATTCCCTTAAACGAAGGACGTGATTGTATTCATGTTCGCCCAAGGATTCCAGGAAACGAGAAACATGTTCGCGTGCATTCCCGGTACCATCGTACAGGGTAAATTGAGGGGAAGAATATCCCCTTGGGAGAGGGATTCTCTGTATTTCGGATGGGTAAGGGGGTTGGTGATGATGTACATCGAACTCATCATGCTTGATCCGATCGCGTAGAAGTTGTTCCAAATCTCCTCTCGTGACGAAGTTGGGTGGTTGATTTCTTTCCAACGGGACTCTAGTGCGAGTTTCTTCATCCGTGGAGGCGTGCCCTGCCGAGGTGCTGGCGTCAGGGTTGTTGGAGATGCTTCTAGGCGTCTCTGGAGGATGCGACTCACGGGGTAGTCGCTCTGTCAGGGTTTTGAGAAAGGTGAGCACCTCCTTTTGTGTCGAAACCATGTCTGTCTGGGCTCTGGCGAGCGTCTCCTGTCGTTCCATCAAATCGGCGATGGTGACGTAAGGGCGACTTCCTCTGGTCCCTCCGGTCTCTCGTCCCGTTGGCGGGGTAATTGGAACCTTAGTTGTCGGAGGCGCCATGCTGGAGGAAGCATTCGGGGTCGTGGTGGCGGCCCTAGCTCTGGTGACTGGGGGCGTGACACCTGAAGAGATATTCTCGTTGCCGTGATTAGAGGGTTGTGCAGAGACGCTAGAGGAGGCAGCGGCTCTGGCCCTGGTGATAGGCGGTGTTACACTTAAAGGAGTGCATTCGATGTTGCTGTTGTCAGCTGGTGGAGTAACAACGTTATGGGGAGAGACGCCAACATCAGGGATGCGTTCTGCGCTGACGTTCTCGGCAGCCGCTCCAGATCTGAGTTCCACCATGTTAGGATTTGACGTTCGGAAAATGAAATCAGGAGTTGGAGTTGGTATTGTAGCCGATAGATCAATCCTCCCATTTTGTGGTCGCCATTTGTTTATGGGTAAAAATCGTTTCGCCGATTTCGGTAAATTCGGTAGATGAGTGAGAAACTGGTTCAAACCCTAAACAAATGTGCTGCACGTGAGCACTTTATAGATTCGAGAGATCAACTGCACAAGTCCGGCCTAAACCAAGAAATGGCCGTTCCGGACTTGCTTCGGTCACAAAGTGGAGGAGAAGGGTTGATTTGGGGAGGAAGCAAAGAAAGGTGTTGAGGAGAGTAGTATCTCGACTTGTATCAGAAAGTGAAAGCTTAGGAAGCTTGCAAGAGATGAAAGCTTTTTGGAGAGCTTGCAAAGTTGACTTTCTGAGAGTGTAAGTGTAGTATATTTCTCCTGACCGAGACTTGTTGTCTGGTGGAAATAGGTAAGACCTATTTATACAAGTCGAGATTGAAACATACCCTGGCCTCATGAAGGAAGAGAGTAAAGGGTGAAATAATGGGAGGAGGTGGTAACCGCAAGGTGTTTATGGGTGAAAACGTTTTCACCATTATTTCCTCATTTATTTGACCGCTTTATTCCTTTTCACGCTTTATTAATGTGAGCGTAGTGTATGCTGCATGCTGTGACCGCCAAACCAAAACCCTAAAGAAGCATCCCCAGTTTTGTGTTGATATCTCGTTGGTTGCGCCTTGAGTGCAAGTGGTGCTGCTAATGGCGCGTGTGGCATGTGCCAATGGCATGTGTGGAATGCCTTGGTGGTAGGTTGCATGGTTTGCAAGTTAGGCTACCAGCGTGTGTGTTTGGCATGTGCCAATGGCATGTGCCAATGGCATGTGCGGAATGCCTTGGTGGTAGGTTGCACGGTTTTCAAGGTAGGCTACCAGCGTGTGTGTTTGGCATGTGCCAATGACACGTACGGCCATGTTGACCTAGTTGCAAGTCTAGCAAGCCTAGGGCGCTATATTTGGCGTGTGCCAATGGCATAGCGGCTTGGAATATGGCTTGCGGCACGTGTTGGCATGTGCCAATGGCATGTGCGGCCATGTTGACCTAGTTGCAAGTCTTGCAAGCTTAGGGCGCTACATTTGGCGTGTGCCAATGGCATAGCGACTTGGAATATGGCTTGCGACACGTGTTGGCATGTGCCAATGGCACGTGCGGCCATGTTGACCTAGTTGCAAGTCTTGCAAGCCTAGGGCGCTATATTTGGCGTGTGCCAATGGCATAGCGACTTGGAATATGGCTTGCGGCACGTGTTGGCATGTGCGGCCATGTTGACCTAGTTGCAAGTCTTGCAAGCCTAGGGTGCTATATTTGGCGTGTGCTAATGGCATAGCGACTTGGAATATGGCTTGCGGCACGTATTGGCATGTGCCAATGGCATGTGCGGCCATGTTGACCTAGTTGCAAGTCTTGCAAGCCTAGGGCGCTATATTTGGCGTGTGCCAATGGCATAGCGACTTGGAATATGGCTTGCGGCACGCATTGGCATGTGCGGCCATGTTGACCTAGTTGCAAGTCTTGCAAGCCTAGGGCGCTATATTTGGCGTGTGCCAATGGCATAGCGACTTGGAATATGGCTTGCGGCACGTATTGGCATGTGCCAATGGCATGTGCGGCCATGTTGACCTAGTTGCAAGTCTTGCAAGCCTAGGGCGCTATATTTGGCGTGTGACAATGGCATAGCGACTTGGAATATGGCTTGCGGCACGTATTGGCATGTGCCAATGGCATGTGCGGCCATGTTGACCTAGTTGCAGTCTTGCAAGCCTAGGGCGCTATATTTGGCGTGTGCTAATGGCATAACGACTTGGAATATGGCTTGCGGCACGTATTGGCATGTGCCAATGGCATGTGCGGCCATGTTGACCTAGTTGCAAGTCTTGCAAGCCTAGGGCGCTATATTTGGCGTGTGCCAATGGCATAGCGACTTGGAATATGGCTTGCGGCACGCATTGGCATGTGCGGCCATGTTGACCTAGTTGCAAGTCTTGCAAGCCTAGGGCGCTATATTTGGCGTGTGCCAATGGCATAGCGACTTGGAATATGGCTTGCGGCACGTATTGGCATGTGCGGCCATGTTGACCTAGTTGCAAGTCTTGCAAGCCTAGGGCGCTATATTTGGCGTGTGCCAATGGCATAGCGACTTGGAATATGGCTTGCGGCACGTATTGGCATGTGCCAATGGCATGTGCGGCCATGTTGGCCTAGTTGCAAGTCTTGCAAGCCTAGGGCGCTATATTTGGCGTGTGCCAAAGGCATAGCGGCTTGGAGATTTGTTGCCATGGTGTGTAGTATGCGGCTTGGTTTGGCATTGTTGCCAATGATGCGCAGTATGCGGCTTGGTTTGGCATTGCTTCCATGGTGCGCAGAGTGCGGCTTGGTTTGGCATTCGCTGCCAGGGTGCGCAGAGTGCGGCTTGGTTTGGCATGGTTGCCATGATGCGCAGAGTGCGGCTTGGTTTGGCATTCTTTGCCATGGTGCGCAGAGTGCGGCTTGGTTTGGCATTCTTTGCCATGGTGCGCAGAGTGCGGCTTGGTTTGGCATTGTTGCCAATGATGCGCATGATATGCGGCTTGGTTTGGCATTCTTGCCATGGTGCGCAGAGTGCGGCTTGGTTTGGCATTGTTGCTAATGATGCGCAGTATGCGGCTTGGTTTGGCATTGCTGCCATGGTGCGCAGAGTGCGGCTTGGCTTGGCATTGCTGCCATGGTGCGCAGAGTGCGGCTTGGCTTGGCATTGCTGCCATGGTGTGCAGTATGCGGCTTGGTTTGGCATTGTTGCCAATGATGCGCAGTATGCGGCTTGGTTCGGCATTGCTGCCATGGTGCGCAGAGTGCGGCTTGGTTTTTGAATTAGGATTCTGTGCTGAAAACCCTAATCTGGTATTTTGAAAAAATACCCCTATTAATTATTTACACCTGAGTTAAATGCTCTTAGTTAATGTGTTGAGGGTAACACTAGGTCATGGGGTTTTACGATTTTACCCCTTGTCTAAAAACCACCATCAACAATATGCTAAAACTCAATTCTCACGAGAGAAACTCGGACTGCGGTCTTCAAGGCACTTATATACACAATTTATAGTATACATGTTAAAGCACGCTCGGTCGAACTCGCAAGCGTTGCTATCTCAAGCTTGTTTGTCAAGTTTAATTGCCAAAACTATAAGTCTTGATTTCTAGTCTACTTATAGCTAAATCTCAGATTAGGATAGAATGTGTAGTTGAGCTTTAGACTTCACGACGTTCATCGATTGAAGACGGAGAACTACTAAGGGGAGATTGTGGAACTTCATCAACAAAAGGTATGTGGAGACTTGAACTCATCCGTCACTCAAAAGTCTAGTTCTACTCTACCTCCTATTGAGACAAAAGTCGTATAGTTATATAGACTTTAATTTATACACATTTGATATTTCGAGCTGAGTTTAACTCGCTTACACATTTCTTGAAATATGTGTTGGTAAGCTTTCGCTTTAACAAAGTTCATCTTTTATTCTTGACGAAAGTTAAAAGATGATCATGTGAAAAATCGCTTGGTAACATCTTATATGATTTGTGTGAGATAATCATTTGATGTAGACTCATAATGTTTCGTATTGAACATTTGATCACTTGAAAATTGCTTTGAAGCTAATAGTTGTGTGAGACAGCTATTGTCATCTTCTAAGAATGTTTCAATGATTGAAATAAGAGTTTAGAACAATTAACTTATGATTGGATATAGCACAGTCTGCGTACTTGTATGCTAACTGTTGCAAGTTACTCCAAGTTCGGGAATCTAGTGTGCGTACCCGTATGCGTACTGGTTCTACAGTTGAAGTCCGGGAACTATAGTATGCGTACATGTTTGCATACTAACTTCAACTGAGTTTGGTAAATGTACGACAGTATGTGTACACGTTTGCATACTGGCGAACACAGGCCATGTTCGGTAACTCTAAGTATGCATACCCGTTTGCATACTTGAGTGGTTAAGTTCTAAAATCGGCTAAGTCATGAACAAACATATTTATATAATAAGGAATGCAATCTTTTGCAAACCGAGGTTATAATGTTCATGAATTGATTCGAGTGAATCAAAACCAATTTTGCTTCAATTGTGTCTTGTATACTTCTATGAGAGTATAACAAATTGAACAACTCTATAACTAGTTTCTTTTGAGTCATTTGAACTAGTTGTGTTAAGATGAACAAGGTTGATATGAAAGTATGGATAACTTTGGTTAACTATTGTTGAGCCAACTAAGTGTACACGTTTAGGTACGGTTACTCATATCTAAATGAAGGTACATTTCATTTGTGTGTAACAAGCCAAGACAATCTAAAAGTTGAAAGATATTGGCTTGAATCTAAGCAGGTTTTCATCTAACGGTGAATATTGATTGCTTTGTCCCAAAGTTATCAAACCCTGATTTTCAAACTATTTAAGGGAGAACTCTAGCAGCTGGGAAACCTAATCCCCACACCTCTTGTGTGATACTAGTTGCGACTAGAGTTGATTCTCCTTTAACCTAGGTTTTTCCTAAAACCATTATAGGTTAACGAATTAACGACTTCATTGGGATTGTGAAGCCAGACCCAACTATTTTCTCTGTAGTTGCGTGTTCTGATATTAATTTGTTCTATCATATTAAGTACTATCTTCTCTAAGATTTGCTCAAGATTTGATCTCCGATAGGTAAGATAAAAAGTAGTCAAAAACATCTTCGTCTCATCGTTTCTGATTCCACAATATTTTGTTCCGCTACCATACAGTTAATATCATTGTGGGGTGATTGATATTACTTATCCGTTCTTCGGGAATATAAGTCTGGTGTATCAATTGGCTCCTTTTAACCTTGATTTATCAAAAGACGGAACAAAACTCGTAGGTATTTCTGTGGGAGATAGATTTATCTATTCAATAGACTTTTCTGTGTAAGACAGATTTGTTTATCAAGTCTCCGACTTTGGGTCGTAGCAACTCTTAGTTGTGGGTGATATCAGCTAAGAGAATCAAGTGCATAGAGTCCTGCTGGGATTCAGAGACGTAAGGAAAGCGACTGTACCTTGATCAGTGTGACATGGGTTAGGGATCAACTACATTGCAGTCCTAAGTTAACTTGTAGTAGGCTAGTGTCTGTAGCGGCTTAATATAGTGTGGTGTTCAATCCGGACTTGGTCCCGTGGTTTTTCTGCATTTACGTTTTCTCGTTAACAAAATTTATGGTGTCTGTGTTATATCTTTTCCGCATTATATTTGTTTATATAATTGAAATATCACAGGTTGTGCGTAGTTCAATCAATTAGATAATCCAACCCTTGGTTGTTGATATAAATTGGTTGACACTTGAACATTGGTCTTTGGTATCGTTCAAGTTATTTCTCATAATAATCAGGCTCGCAGATTCTATCTGTTTGATTTACTGATTACATTGAGAAACAGAGATATAACTCTTGGATATATTTCCATTGATTGAGTCTAACTGTCTAGTTGATTCTCTTGGAATTATATTGGAGTTTGTTTATACAGATTGCCTAAACGAAATATTGGGTGTGGTTGTTGTACCCCCGTTTTTTCAATGGGTATCAGAGCAGGCAAACAAGTTTAAGACCTCATAAGTCTGTGTTTGTAGCAATCTGACTCTATGGACACTCGTGTTATCTCTGACAACGCATCACCAGTTCAGAAACATTATGACTTGGTTCAAAGCCTTGTTTCTCCGGAGAAATCTCTCACGTATTCTCCATTGTCTGAAACTGTGTATAACTAGGAATCACACCTAGATGAAAAGTTGGATGATCTTTCATATGAGGGACAAGATGTTGATGAGGAAGCCTCTTAATATATCAAGCTTTTTGACCATCTCATAAAGAAAAAGAAATCAACATCTTGCTTGGCTGAGTTTCTGACCCCTCTCTGTCTAGAAAACAAGAAAATGAGAAAACTCTTTAAGGGATACTCTTTTGGTTATAATCTTTTACAATCTCTCCTTAAAGATCGTGAAGAAGATGTGCGTTCAAATAACTCTGAATGTGATAGTCTTCGTCGAAATCTCTTTGTGTTGAAAGAAATACTTGCAGAAACTGAAGCAAGATATGCCTCTAAACAAAATTGTTTCAATGACATAGAAAACGAGTTTCTCGCTAGAGAAAAACAATTCAAGGCTGATCTAATTGCTGCTCTTGATAAGGTCAATTCACCGGAAGAGAATCTGAAAAGATTCAATGCTAGCTCTACGAAATTGTCCACTATGGTGGGAGCATGTAAAGAACATCGTGATACACGTGGTCTGGGCTATAAAGGAATAGATGCTCCAAGTGCTAGTAAGATCAATTTTGTATGTGCTAATGAAAATTTCCAAGGTGAAAATTTCACAGGTATCAAAAGTGAAAAACTACCTTCAGCAGCAGAAGTTTCTAAAAACAAAATTTGTCAACCTTCAAAGAAAGCTCATATGAGAACAGTCAAAAACATTCCATTCAACTGTTATTATTGCAGAAACAAAGGTCACCTTGAAAGGAGATGTCGTTTCGATTGCGGAATGAAAAACTTTATAACATTATTGTCTGGATGTCTAAAGAACTAATCAAACCTGCTTCTCATTGTGCTGATGTTAAAACTCCAATTTACAATCAAGAGAAGTACGTATTGTGATGGGCCAATTCTTGGTTGTAAACATAACACAAATTCTGTTTACAATCGTAAAGGGAAGAATGTTATATGGACGACTGACTTTTTAGATAACTCTGTGAAGAGAAAAAGGCATCGGAGAAAGAAAAAAACTTCAAACTCCTCGTCTCTCACTGAATAAAGTCTTGAATCTAAAGTATCTGTTCCCGAATACATTCACATAAATAATCGTATCTCGAAGCTCAAGACCAGTATCAATAGAATCAAGCGCAGTATTAAGAAGGCGAGAAAAGTTGTTGTATCAGGTAATACTTGTTCTTCTCTTATTAATTCTCTTGAGAAATCTTGTGACTTTTCTGATGTCAGTCAAGAAATAAAAAGGGAAAATTTCAATACCCTTGATGAGCTATATGCTTGTCAAACCACAACTTGATTACCTTCTTATGTGTGTCCTCTTTGAAGCCATGAGAGAATGCACATAATTCACAAGAAGCTAGTTTCTTCTTGACAAGTGGTCTGTGCTGTATTGTTTTGTTTTGTTTTGTTTTTGTTTTGGTTTATTAATTGCTTGAGCATCTCACTGTTGAGCTCTGCTCCATTTAATTATTACACACTGTAATATAAGTGATCAATAACTCTTGAGAAAAATTTCTTTTTGTTGCTTACTTTGAAAAACTTCATTTTTCTTCCCTAATGACAGTTGATTTGTTGTCTTTCAACAATTTCCTTGTGCTTTATTTTTGAGCTAAGATTTTCTGTCATATGTTTAGAAATTGTCTTTGATTTTTATCAAAACATTCTTCTAAAAAAGGCTCCATTGGCCTCTTGGTTTTGAACTTGGTTCATAACCACGAGCGTACGTGCACCCAACCCGTTACTGAACGTAAACGAGTAACTCTAGGTTTTTCCTATGAAAATCTCATATATATATATATATATTATGAACTTCTTCCTATGATATAATATACTCATTCCGTAACGACAAAGATTTCTCCCGTGAGATTATAGTGTGCACAATGGATTGATGCAAAAAGGAAGACAATGTTGAATGTGGCAAAGTTATTGAGTTTCACGGAAACCCTCTTTCCATAACCTGCTTTCATGCAGTTGATCATGAAAATGATCTTCCAGTTCAGATGTCGTCTCAATTGGTTGGAAATCTTCTTAGAGATTTTGAGGTGGTTCATGGTCAACTTGAAATTGCAACAAAGAATCTTGTTTTTCTGTAATCTAAACTGAAGAAGGTAACTGATGAACTTGCTTGTGTTCGATATATGTTTGCTGATTATGTCTAAAGATTTGTTTTATGAGTGGTTATTTTTAATTTGTCTAGTGGTAGGCTTGGGAATGTGTTTCTTTTTATGCCTACATGTTATACCGCAAGTGCACGGTGTCTTCAATGTAGCACAAGGCAAATACGGGTCGAACCACAGAGACTTGTGGTGCTATAAGGTTGATCAAGGCTTACTCAACTGATTTTCAATGAAATGTAACACAATTATGGTTTGTTGTCGAAGCGATTGAGGTTGAGCTGAAATGACTCTAAATAGTAACTAAGATATAAGACAGTGACAATGGGGATACTAGGGTCTTCAAATCCACCACTAACTCCTATTATGTGTTCAACTAAGTTGAGCTTTTCTTGTTCCTGTGACAGATAAGGGCAGTGTGTCAATTCCACCACTTGTCTAAGGAGTTTAACCTAATGATAACTCAATTATCAGCTAAGGCACTAACCTTGCAGCACTAGTTGTCTAATTAAGCACAACTAGTCAAGGGAATTAGCTTCTATTTCTAAGGCTTGAGCTGCAGCACACTCAACACAATTATAACCTAACTACAATGTATACTTGGCATGCATTGTGAGAGAAGAGTATTGGATGCTAGAATTGAAGATATCTGATAAAATTAAGCACTCAAGAACACTCAAGCAAAGTTAAAATCATAACAGTGAATTAGGGTTTCATTGAAACCCTAGCAAACTAAACTAGAGCATCAAAAACAACAAATAACACAAATTAAATCTAAATTGCTGCTCTGGCTAACCCAGGCATAAGGTTTTTCACACACATCTCAAACCTATTTATACATACAAAGAACTACCAACCCTAATTCTCTCAAAACAGAAATTAAAAACAATACTCTCTTACCCACGTCGCTGAATCGTGCTATCTCTTGTCAAATCATCTCAGAGCTCCATGCGTGGTTGTTGTGGAAACCCTAGCTCTAGTTATCTCTGATTTAGCTTCTAGGGTTATGGTAGAAGCTAACAAAGAGATATCTAGATCTAGAGAGGTAGAGAAGGTGGCTGCAGGTGTGGTTGTTGTGGTATCAGAAGGTAGAGGTGGTGGTGATGGCTCTGGTATGGGTGAAGGAGGCGGAGGAATGGGTTTTCTCAGAGCTGTCGGGGGACAAGAGAAAAGAAAGAAAAAGAGACGATGGGTCGATGGATAAGGGGCCGATATAGGTAGCTGCGGTGTGAGGCGGGAGTAGCGAGGAATGATGCGCCAGCTGTAGCGAGCGTTGGATTCAGAGGATCACCGATGCGGACACTGATGCAGCCGTTGGATGCGGATACGTCAAATCTCACGGCTCAGGATTGATCGGGTCTGCATTCGGGTCATGGGCCGGGTCTTGGATAGCTCGAGCCCATGTCTTGTAAACGGGTTGCTCCTTGTTGGGTTGCACTGATGCGCGCGCGGGCTCAGGCTTTCTGCTCCATAGACGCTTGCCTCCAATTTTCTGCTCTTTTGGCTCCTCAATTTCTCCGAGCTTTATTTATTACCTAAAAACACAAAATTAATTAGTACAAATATTTATTCTTGAAAACAAAGAAAACACAGAATCTGGGATAATATCTGATTTATGAACACAAAAGATGAGTTAAATGCCAATAAATAGATGTATAAATATGCAATATTTGGCACTCATCAAATACCCCCAAACCTGAATTTTACTTGTCCTCAAGTGAAACAGAAATTAAGAAATCCTAACTATACCACTGTCGCGGGTCTCTCGAATGCATTTAGCGTATGCACTAAGCCTTTAAACCCTTAGGTGTCCCTAGTGGACGAGTTGTAGTCTCGTGAGGGTTTACCAGAGGTGTACCCACAAAACCTTCTCCAACTTCAGAGTGTAAAAGAGTCTCAAGCATCCAAGAAGCTATGAGGACATAGAGTTTCGCATGCTAGTAACAAGAAGTTAGAACTACCAAAGAACGCATTCTCATCCTTAAGTCTTTGAGCGAGAAGTAACCATACCATATGAAAGAATTCGGATTCGATTGTGATCATAAGCCTCGACTTCCGCCTCACTAATAGGGTTTTATGATAATTGCACTCAAAAAGATCGCTTTTTAGTCTCTCATGTGTGCAGCGAGGAATAAAGAGAGAAATCCCGCACACGTTGTAGGTAAGAAGGATAACCTTCCGAAATAATTTCTGGAGATTCCACAGAGATGTGGACAAAAAGAATCTTTTTCTGATGATCTCTAAGAAAGGAAATCAACCATTAGCAAACATGGGAGTACTCACTTACCTTCTCACCCGATCGAAAATTAATATCACTCTCTCAGCATTCATAGAAACGTCTTCAATCTTCGGTCTTCAATAGCTGATGATGAACTTCTGAACTTCACAAAAACTTGACAAACATTTTTTTTTTTTTTTTTTTTTGAATGATAATAACTTGGTGGTAACTAGACACATAAAATAAACTATTTTTTTTTTTATTTTTTTTATTTTTTAACTTAGTACATGAAATGGAAATAACAATAAAACTCAATTTTTCACAAACTTCATTAATTCTCATCTTCTTTTCTTTTCTTTCCTTTGTTGCACGTAAACCTTGGACTATATCAACTTTCTTCAAATATTCTGATGATGCTCCGCTTGCTGACGACGATGTGTTTCTATGAAAGTGTTGTTGAGAGGGAGAGAGTGATGCTAACTGCAAATCGGTATTTAGAAGAAGTTTTCATCTTTAAACGTCACCCTCATGATTGACGAAATTAGCACTCAAGAGATCAAAAGTAGTCTTGAAAGTGGTGCGAAGTTGGGTAGCTCACCATTCCTACCCGGAATTGACGTACGGTGACACACACTCTAATGACTTTTCTAGAAAGTTGCAAAAAAATTGAAGGTTGGTGCCTCACTTGATGTAAAATGGGTAGTCTCCACTATGGGTGATCACAATTCTACTACCGAATATCTAAACAACACCTAATTCGCTCTCCGGTATGGTTAAATCCAACTTTAACGCTCTAATCAACTAAGAAACCCGATTGTGTTCTCCAGTACTTCCAATTTCTGTTATTTCGGTCAGACTCTCTATGTAAACATAGCTAGAATCATGCTAGTGACTCTAAAATCTCTAAAAGTTGGAGGTTTTTATTTGCAAAAAGAGTTTTGAATTTTTTTTTTTTTTTTTTTTTTTTTTAATAAAAGAAAGACTAAAAACTCTAAATGCAAATGCACCCCCAAACCTAAATCAAACATTGTCCTCAATGTGTCAACGAGATGATAAAATTTTAAATAAGTCACATACCATGAGAACTATGCTTTGATAAGAGAAAAGGGAAGAGATTACCGGATGTCGGCGGGAGCACGGTTAGAGCTTCACTAGTCAAGGCTAGCATCCAACATTCTCAGTGGAGATCATATCGGATTAGCACAATATATGCACAAGAAAACTCAACAGATGCAAGAAGGAAAAATTAACAAGTCCCACTTGGATTATATACAATGAAAATTCACCATACCTGTGATCTAAAGAGTTGAGGATCTACCCAAAAGACGGTATGCGAAACATCAACAGATCTTACACAAATATAATATGAGAGTGCAAGTAAGACTGCATATGTGAATGAGTTTCCCCAAACCTAAACTTGTCAACAGTGTGTTTGAAAGCACAAAATCTTGCAATTTTAAAGGTACATCATGCACAAGGTCTAACTCAAAATGAGTTTTGCTAAGAACAGTGCAGACATACACATTCCAACCGTGGCTCCCTAAAGGTGTCATACTTTGATGCAAAATCGTCCAAGAGGACTTGGGAAGCACAAAGTTCTAGGCCTAGATTAGGCATTTTCAGAAAAGTTGGTTTTGCAATTTTGTTACAAACTGCACCTAGGTTTGGTGGAGGAGATTCAATTTGTGACTTAGGAGAGAGATTAGGTACATCTAAGTTGTTTTCATGTATAAAATCATTTGCACCATCACACACTTTCCTAAGGTCAGAAGAAGATAGATCATGTTCACCTGCATAGAACAATTCATCATTCTCCATGTCATACTCATTATTATCCAAAAGTTCAATCTCATGCATAAGATCATTGGTGTCAGCATTCTCATTTTCGGATCCCAAATCAAAGATCACATGTATGAATATTAGAAGAAGCATCATTCATAGGGTTCTGAAGAGACACTTAATGTCTCTGAACCTAAAGATTCCACTACATTTTCAAAATACACATGCTCCTCATATTCATCATCATCATCATAACAAAAATTCATCTCCCCATTCAAAATTTGAGTTCCAGTGTACTCATCTACCTCTAGATTAGGTTCATATTCAGTGTTAGTTGCATGAGTAGGCATAGAAGGGGAGTCTTCACTAGTGGGTATGCATGTTTCATATGAATGATCATTACATGGTTGTGCACATGGTTCACTAGAGAAGGGATGATCATGCATTTTCCATCCAAGTATATCATTCTATGAGCTTTTCCATTAGTGACTGCATACAAGGGGTTGGGGGAGTATAACATTGTTCATCCTCCTATGGTGATGGATGATGCATGTGCATGGTCATAATCACTTCTATACAATGCGTACCTTGGATTATCATGGCTTTCCCTAGATTGCCTAAAATCATGCAAAATATAGCGAGTTCTCGGTAGGGTGGTCTAAGCTACCACATAAGGTACAAGCATACATTTCATATTGCCTAGGGGAATTAGATTCGACAGAATTCTCATGTAATTGCCTTTCTAAAGAAGATACTTGAGCTTCTAATTGATCGAGAAGTGATGACTGGTGATAGACACATTTATGTGTCTAATATGTCTCAATTGTATGTATTGTTAGTACTCGACTTTTGTATTTATTTTGTTATTTTATGTCTTTATAGGTATTTTTAGAGAAATAAGCTCTTGCGGGCGAAATTGGCTCGAAAAGTGGTGTTTTACACCCCGGAAAATTACTAAAGGCACCCCATGGGAATGTGTTATTCGGACTCAAAGAACGGATAAGGGGCGACCACTTTGGATAAGGGGTGACCTTCTTCACAAATTCAAAAAAAAATATTTTGGCGGGAAAATATTTGCTCTTCACTGGCAGATTTTCTCGATTGCATTTGGACGTGATTTTGTGCGATTCAATCGCTGAAACTTCTTGGAAAGATGTAATATATCCTAACAGGGCTGGTATAGGCCTTTTGTTCGACCAGTTTTGGCTGGATAATCCTAGAGAAGCAAACAGAGCAACACGTACACGTACAACAGGTTTGCACGAGTTTTGGAATTTTTGAACGTGTTCTGTGCATGTTTGTCGACTCCAGCAATCACCAGGATCGTGTAGAAGATAAATGAGGAGATTTGACAGCTTCATAGCGTGTGAAAATAAGAATCAGAGGTGAAAAAGGAAAGAAAATATCCCGTATCTTGCATGGAGAATAATCAAAAATTTGTGGCAATTACTCGAGAGATTTGGAGTTTCTGTGGCATATAAATAGGTGCTGGGATATCAGTGAGGGGTTATGGAGATTTTGGGGGCTTGAGGATAGCTCTGGTGCGAAGAAATCACGCTGTAGAGAAAGTTGCAGCAGCAGGTGAAGAAGACGAAGAACTGACACTTCAGAAGTGTCGTTCTCAAGAACACGAAAAATGGACCATCTAAGGCGTTCGTTTATTCTGCCGCACTTTGAACTTATTGTTTATCAGAATCGTTCATCTCGCAACACCCGTATTGTAACGGTGACGTACGTAACACCATTACGACGTTGCGAATCTCTGATTTTATATATTTCTCAATAAATACACCTTTTTGAGCCATGTTTCTATCTTTTGGGTGCGTTTTGAGCATGAGGAGCTAAACCCCAACACTGGGATGACGGAGGAAGCCATTCTTTACGCATGTGGTAATTCTATTTAATTCTTTTAAGACTTTTTGCACTTGATTTAATTGTTTTATGATTTTCACTAATTAGTTGTGATTTCGTTTGATGACGTATGCTTAGTTTTAGTACTTTTGATGCGTCATGCTTGTGATTTACAATTAATCTTTTAAAAATCTACTTTCGGCAATAAATGAGAGTCAATTACTTGAGCTATGAATGTCTAGAATTATTAGTTGAACCACATGAATATAAGAATTGGTGGAATCCTGAGTCCTAGTATCTCTCGATCCTGTGACAATTTCTGTATATATTTTTCTTTTATTTTCTTTTATTAAAACTTAAAATCAATCTCTTCACGTCCGAGTGAACGACAACCCTTATTACTACAACATCATTGATAAATATCATCAATTTTTGGCGCCGCCGACGCGGACTTGTGTATAGTTTGTTTTTAAGTTTTATTTTTATTTTTATTATTTTTGTTCTTTTTTACGCCTTTTGGTATTTCTTGTTTGTTTTCAGATTTGGAACTGAGCTAAAGAAAAAGGGAGAAATCGGTGAAAACAAAAGCGAAGCCAAAGAAAAAAAAAAAAAAAAGAGGAATCCAAAAGGAGTAGAAGATTTTGTATATTATTTTATTTTATTTTTTTTTAGAAACTGTAATTAGGTAATTATTTTTGTAATCTTTTATTTTTGGACATTTTTTTTTTTTTTTTTTATCTTTGGACTTGGACATTGGACATTTTTTTTTAAACCCTAAGGAAGGGTTATTTAAATATAAACTGCACAGGGAAGGACGACGATTACGATATCGTCTCGGCCCCTCGGGTTCGCACACGACATAGGAGTTGTGGCCCGAGTCGACTTCAACGGTTCATCCCCCGTCTGGAACGGGAGGTAAGAATTCTAAACACCCGCGAATCCCCTGTCAGCGGGTTTACTGGATGATTTTGTATGCATATATGTTGAGGTATTGAAAATGGCTGCTTTAAATTCCTAGTAAAGGGCAAGGATTGGCCATACAAGATAAGGGTTCGGATTTCATCACCGTTCTCTTCTTGCCCGCCTTAGGAAAACGAAACCAAACGCGAACCTAAGCTTAAAATACTCGACTAGAACGAGACCGATAGGTAACGAGCTTAATAGGAAAGTCGTTCGAAAAATATTGGTTACTCTTTTGAGCATACTTGAAGTTCATGATGGTTTCGTGAGTTGAATGCGTGATCGCGCCGCCTTGTAATGCGGTGAGGCCTTGGGTATCAAAGCTCCACACTTCCTTCCTCGCCTCTATTCAACTTACTTAAACTCGGATTGATTCCGAGAGGGTTTGCTCAGATTGTAACGAATTCCCTTTCGAAGGATTAGAAGCTGGTCTAGAAAGCAATCTAAGTGGAGCCATCATGCTTTTTGTTTGCTAGAAATCGCAGGTTTTTGTGGTCGAGTCAGCCTTGTTTGCGTTTGTGTAGAATTCCCTTGCAGTTAGGATGTCAAACTGGTATAGCCAATACAACGAATATCCAACTGAACAATTTGGACATTACTACTATGACCATAGTGTGAATAGTGATTGGGAACGCCAACCTTTTGAAGGTTATGGGTCACACCATGGTGAGCCCAATTACTATCCACACGTGCATCGGTCTTATGAGCAAAACAATTCATCTATCTCTCTAGAAGAGGCTTTCAAGAGTCATTCCTTATTTGTGAAGGAAACCTTAAATATTTCAGATGATTCCCTAGAGCAGTCAACTAGGATGTCTTTAGAAGAGACTCTTAAGCAATTTCTTGAAAGTACAAATAGGATTGTCGAAAAACTTGCTCGAAATAATCTTAATTCCCAATACAGTGTTTCCAATAATACCCATGAAAATGAGGATATTTATAATCAAGATGACGAGGTTAGATTTGGTAACACTAATTTAGATGAGGTTCAACCATTTTCATGTTATGATTATGATGAGGATAGTGTTGATGAAGAATTTGAAATCAGTAGGCATAGTGATCAGGAATTTGTTACTCCAATTGAGCTTTACAATAATAGAGTTATTTCTGGTTCAGATCCTAATAATTTTAACAATTATTCACCTATTCAAAAGGACGAGGATTTGACTAGAGATACTATTTTAGACGATGTAGTATTTCCTGTTTACGAAGTCGATAATGGTTTAGAGGAACGAGTTTATCCTAAGAATATTATTTTAGAGTCCAAGGATTTAGAAACAATAGTCTTAGACGAAGAAGATGAACTCGTAGAGCTTTTAAATATGAGTGAGGATGCATCACCTGAGTATAACCTTGAAGAAGCAATTAACCATTTTCAGGATTCCGATGATCTAGAAACTAGGGAAATTGTAGCTAGTCTATCTAGAGACACCCAAAACTCTAAGTTTGGGGGTGATTATCATTCTCCTTGTGCCTTACCTTTAGCTCTTACAGAGATCCCTCACTTGGGACTTGAAATACATGCCTCAACCATTGTGCAAGATTACCTTCATGCTAGCTCTCCCGAACCTAATAATGTCCAGGAAGAAGTTCAGTTGTTAGAAACCCATCCTCTGGTTGATGTGGTTAACCCAGGCTATGATACCAAAATTGACTTTGTTTTCCCACCAAAAACTTTTCTTCCAATTGTGGGAATGTATGAGTTTCAGATGTGTCAATTATTAAGTTTTAAGACTAAACCTAATTACTTTAGGAGACTATGGTCGACACATTTGTTTAAGGAAGACCACCACTCTCTTTGTGGGTTGTGTGAGTCAAACCGATTGACTTAGAGGATCCCCAACTATTCGGGTTATTGTTATGTGCGTCTAAGTTCCTATTTGAGTTTTTTCGGACTCTAAAACCCGAACATTCGGATCTAACTTTTGAGGAAATGCAACCCATGAAAATATGTTATCTAGACCCGGTTATAGAACTCCGAACACGAACCACAACTAGATGTAGTTGTCTTAAACAGAAACTAGACAAGGGTGTGCTTTATTTGTTAACTTTCTTGGCAAGTTGCAGTTTCCTTTTACTTGTGATAGCCCTTTTTGGTTTTGGTGATCCATGATTATTCCGGCTATTACTCTATGATTCTATAAGGTGACTAATCCTTTCTTAGTCCTGGGTGAAGACTTTAAACTTAGCACTTCTTGGGAGGTAACCCATGCTCATGCAACACGGTAATATCTTTCCGTACTCTTCTCTTCAAGTGGTAAAAGTTTCTCATTGTTCATGCTTTTAATTTCATCTTTAGAACATTGAGGACAATGTTAGATTTAAGTTTGGGGGTATGGGAGAAACTTTTTAGTTGCAGTAAATAAACTCCAGAGCCTAGAAATTTATGTTTATTAAGGTCGGCACTAACCAATCTAAGTGGATGGAAACATCTTGGCTGTAGGAGTTGAGGAACCAATCGATTAGATGGAAACATCTAAAGAGTCTATTCATAAAAGCACGAGCTCGAGTGTTAGAAATAACATGATAGTTTCACCATATCTCGTTGAGTCCTTTTCACTTGTTTTTATTTTTTATTTTGTTTTTAAACTATGTTTCTCTAAGTGATTAGGTGGGGCCCACGAATCAAGTTATTAGATGCTAGGGTGAATTAGAGTGATTGAGATACCCAAAAAAAAAAAAAAAAAAAAAAAAAAAAAAAAAAAAAAAAAAAAAAAAAAAAAAAAAAGAAAAAAAGAAAAAAAGAAAGTGAGACCGGACCATTTGACCAACCGGAATAAATTCAATAAAGTCGACCACTGGAACCCTTGTATATGCCGGTTGTGTTGACCTAGAGTTAGGTTATTGACCACTTTGGTTCCCTTGTATATGCCAAAGTGTGTTGATATTAGTCGGACTAGTATCTCAGTCCATTAGGATAGGTTCATTTTGCGGAGGCCTTGACGAGATATGGGAAACATCGATCACTTAGTAAACATCAAAACCATCTATGTTTTTCTCTATATCCATCTTCTTGATCTATCCATGTGATTAGTTTTGACTCAGGGTATTGATGTCCATAGTGTGACTATCCGAGTAGAGCTCTGTGACTTATATATGAATTTTAGTATGCTGAGTGTAAACTCGTGTACAGCAATTGGAATTTCGCATCAGGGTACTTCCTCTTGTAATCAATAAGTATGCCAACCAAGGAGATTCTTTAGTGCCTTCCAAGGTTCTGCGTAGATAGCTAGGGTCTGGAGTAAAGGTTTTGTGGGTACACCTCTGGTAAACCCTCCGGAGACAACACTCCGCCACTAGGGCCACCTAGGGGTTCAAATGATTTTCTAGAATAAATTTGCTCGAGGACTAGCAAATAATAAGTTTGGGGGTGTTGATAGACACATTTATGTGTCTAATATGTCTCAATTGTATGTATTGTTAGTACTCGACTTTTGTATTTATTTTGTTATTTTATGTCTTTATAGGTATTTTTAGAGAAATAAGCTCTTGCGGCGAAATTGGCTCGAAAAGTGGTGTTTTACACCCCAGGAAAATTACTAAAGGCACCCCATGGGAATGTGTTATTCGGACTCCAGCAACGGATAAGGGGCGACCACTGGATAAGGGGTGACCTTCTTCACAAATTCAAAAAAAATATTTTGGCGGGAAAATATTTGCTCTTCACTGGCAGATTTTCTCGATTGCATTTGGACGTGATTTTGTGCGATTCAATCGCTGAAACTTCTTGGAAAGATGTAATATATCCTAACAGGGCTGGTATAGGCCTTTTGTTCGACCAGTTTTGGTGGATAATCCTAGAGAAGCAAACGAGCAACACGTACACGTACAACGAGGTTTGCACGAGTTTTGGAATTTTTGAACGTGTTCGTGCATGTTTGTCGACTCCAAAGAATCACCAGGATCGTGTAGAAGATAAATGAGGAGATTTGTGGCTTCATAGCGTGTGAAAATAAGAATCGAGGTGAAAAAGGAAAGAAAATATCCCGTATCTTGCATGGAGAATAATCAAAAATTTGTGGCAATTACTTGAGAGATTTGGAGTTTATGTGGCATATAAATAGGTCTTTGGGATATCGGTGAGGGGTTATGGAGAGTTTGGGGGCTTGAGGATAGCTCGGGTGCGAAGAAATCACGCTGCGAGAGAAAGTTGCAAAGAAATAGTGAAGAAGACGAAGAACTGACACTTGAAGTGTCGTTCTCAAGAACACGAAGAGCAGGACCATCTAAGGCAGTCGTTTATTCTCTTTGCACTTTGAACTTATTGTTTATCAGAATCGTTCATCCGCAACACCCGTATTGTAACGATGACGTCTCGTAACACCATTACGACGTTGCGAATCTACGATTTTATATATTTCTCAATAAATACACCTTTTTGAGCCATGTTTCTATCTTTTGGGTGCGTTTTGAGCATGAGGAGCTAAACCCCAACACTTTGGGATGACGGAGGAAGCCATTCTTTACGCATGTGGTAATTCTATTTAATTCTTTTAAGACTTTTTGCACTTGATTTAATTGTTTTATGATTTTCACTAATTAGTTGTGATTTCGTTTGATGACGTATGCTTAGTTTTAGTACTTTTGATGCGTCATGCTTGTGATTTACAATTAATCTTTTAAAAATCTACTTTCGGCAATAAATAAGAGTCAATTACTTGAGCTATGAATGTCTAGAATTATTAGTTGAACCACATGAATATAAGAATTGGTGGAATCCACGAGTCCTAGTATCTCTCGATCCTGTGACAATTTTTGTATATATTTTTCTTTTATTTTCTTTTATTAAAACTTAAAATCAATCTCTTCACGTCCGAGTGAACGACAACCCTTATTACTACAACATCATTGATAAATATCATCAACTGGGTATGAGAGAAGTGTTCATTTTCAACCTGTGGTGGATGATACATGTGCTCATAATGATTAGGGTATATGAAGTCAGGGCCCTGAGAAGGCTCATAAAATTCCCTAAAATCACTATGGTATGTGGGGAGTTCATCTTGTGAAGCATGCCCGTAAGCAAGCTCTCTAATGGATTTGTTTCCATCCCCGATTCTGAGACCAAAATCCTGACATGATCTAGCAACTCAATTTGGGCTCAAAAAGAAACACCCATAGCCTAGCACACATCAAGCATGTAAAACCAATGATGTCTCAAAACAGGGAAGCTAATCCCAAGTGATGCAAAGCCCAGTTTGTGGGAAGCCTAGTGGACAGTGGGCTCAGTTTTGGTTTAAGTGGGTTTTGGTTTATTGGGCTTTGGTTTGTTGGGAATGTACAGCCCAGTGGAGCTGGGTTCCAGTCCAGCAGCTTGGCTTAGGCAGAAGCAGAGCCCAGTGGTTGTGGGAAGCCTAGGTTGAGCCCAGTTGTTGCACAGCAGGCCTCAGTTTTGGTTTAAAAGGGCTTTAGAGGTTGGTAAGTGCACAGCCCAGGAAAAACAAAAACACAGTTATGTGGCTTCAGCCCAGTTTATGTGCAGGACAGATTGTCAAGCACAGGCGTGAGTGCACAGGTTGTGCTGAGATCAAAGTAAGCAACAATTTGCACAGGCTGGTAAATGAACACAACACAATAGCACAAACTCACAGACACAATTCAGCACAAATAACCCAAAAAGGAAACACCAATAAAGCACCAGAATTTAGGATTCAAGCACACAGAATGCTTGATGTTGTCACATTAAAGCGGCAACACAGATAGTGACTTGTTCACATATGCAACAGGGCTACACAAATGGCAAGCTAATCAAACATGAAATTCCGGCACCCTTGATCTGCACAGATGCACAGATCGATGCTTGCAGGGGTTGAGCAATGCTCCGCAAAGTATTAATAGCTTTAGCTGGGGCTGCAGCTAGTGCTGTTAAAGCAAAGAATTTAATGCACAAATTACCCTAGAGCAAAAGGTTTCAGCCAACTCAAATTTTTTTTTCCCAAACGTCACAGGGTCATGCACAAATTTCAGAGATTGGTTCATATAAGCACAGATGCCACATGACTTGAGATTGGCATGTGACAAAGCCAGCATTCAGCACAGGTTAACACACAGATTGGCTACTCTCAGTTCAGAGCATGCATAAAGGTGCAGGGCAGATAGCTCAAAAAAAACTCAGTGGACACAGGTTTGTCAACAGGCTTGCACAACAGGTTGCAGCATGCACATGTATGCAGATATGCAGGGACTTTGGTAGTCACAGGTGAGCTTCAAAGGTTATCACAGATTAAGCACAAAGGAGTCAGGGTTATGCTCAGGTGTTGGAGTCAACTGGGGTAGTTGATATCAACTATCACAGTTGATGCAAGAGACTTGGGTATCCGTAACTCAAACTCACGGCCGGGGGCCGGAGTTAAGCTCGGGCAGATGAGGTGAGTTGTCTCATTTGGTTTTCCTAGGGTTGCGGCTATCTTGGCTATCCAGGCTGCAGCTCAACTCACGGCTTCGGGGGCTGGAGTTGAGCTCGGGGCGATGGCAACTAGGGTCTGAGAACATACAAGCACATATTTCGGGGTTCAAAATTGCTCAAGTGTCACGAGATAGTTCGGTTGTTTCACAGGATATGCTCACAAACTCGGGCCTCGGAGTGCACAAATTTCGGATATTGCACGGTTGAGCATTGCTTAGCAAAGTGACGGCTTATCATGCAAAGGTACCGGGGTTGATGGTTTAGCGGTGCAAGCGGGGTAGACTAGTTTATCAGTGCACAAGGCCCGGCATTCACACAAGTTGGCCACATAACATGTTATGCATACACTCGGGAAGTTAATGGCTTACAACAAAGATGCTCATCATGCTAAAACTCAGTTCAATGACATAGCACCAGTTCAGCAGGTATACATGCAATTGTTATTGGTTCAGCAGACATCACAGGGCAATACAAGGCTAACCTCAAACCTTGCGCTTTTCTTATCTTCCTAGGGTTGGCTCAGCTATACCACAAGCACTAGTTTTCGCTCCAATGACCAATGTGTTCTGCTCCTCTACTGTCCTTGGGCTTGCCCAGCAGATGTTAGGTACCTGCTAGCTCACAAAGAAATCTCAGGTTCCAGGATTGTGCAGGTTAAAGCAAAGAGAGAATAGCACATTGCAAGTTTCAGCTATCACATAGAATAATGCAGCTGAGTTGTTGACAGCTCAAGCCAGGCAGACTTGAGCTCAGTTGAAGTGAGATGGTGAGTGAATAAGTGTGACAGCTAAAGATGCAAGTGTAAGTGCAAGTGCACAGATGAGGATGCAGGTAAAAGAAAACAGCTATGTTACACTATCAAAGGATTAAAAACAAAGATGCAAATGACAGATTAAGTTATACTACAATGCAGATCATGTATTGAAACTAAAAATCAAAGGTGAAACTTAACTAAGCTATAACTCCAGGTGGCTAGATATGCAGGATAATGATGCTCCTAAACAGAAAGATAAAGATGCAAAGATGCTAAAATATAACAAGTTACAACTAATTTATTCTACTACAGGGCTAAGTTACACTATGAATGAATAACAACAAAAAATGTTCAAGGCAAATATATACAGGGAGAAATGAAACTCAGTTAAGACAAGCAATAATCAATCACAGCACTCGCCAAGTCCCCGGCAGCGGCGCCAAAAACTTGGTAGGCTTGGGAAGTGGTATGTTTTTGCCTACAAATTAAACCGCAAGTGCACGGTGTCTACAATGAAGAACTGGGCAAATACGGGTCGATCCCACAGAGAAATGGTGGTGCTTATGTTGACTCTAAGGCTTGGCTTAACTGAATTCTAGCAAGAATGTAACACAGATGTAGGTTTTTAGTGTCGAAATGACTGAGTTTGTTGTTGTGACAGTAAACTAAGGTAACTAAATGGATTGTAACAATGTGGAAAGCACCAAGGTGGTGAATCCACCTCTAGTCCTATGCTAAGGCAAAACATACTCCATTCATGTCTTATACCTCCCCTTAAAGGCCTCAGGTGGAGGAATTCTTCAGCAAACTATCCTAACTCACTCCTAGTATAGCTTGTCTTTTCACAGTACAAACTATCACAAGCTCATTTGGTTTGTTGGCTAACTAATTACTCCTAAAGTAATTCAACTGATTTCACTAACTTACTCCTAGCATAGCTTGTCTTCTTACAGTACAAACTATCACAAGTTTGTTTGATCCATACAACATACAATTACTCATCTCAATTAAGCACAACAAGACACAAATTTTGACATGAGTTAACTCAACATATGAACAGGGGTTTCATCAAACACCCTGGCTGATGGAATTAAAACATAATTAAGATACAATAAAACACAAATTAACACTAAGTGGTGCTCTGGCTAGCCCAGGCATAAGGTTTTTCACACACATCTCAAACCTATTTATACATACAAAGAACTACCAACCCTAATTCTCTCAAAACAGAAATTAAAAACAATACTCTCTTACCCACGTCGCTGAATCGTGCTCTCTCTTGTCA
Organism: Papaver armeniacum; assembly: GCA_023531295.1. Lineage (NCBI taxonomy): Eukaryota > Viridiplantae > Streptophyta > Magnoliopsida > Ranunculales > Papaveraceae > Papaver > Papaver armeniacum. Next base: position 169,772 of record JAJJWW010016114.1, read on the forward strand.
AATCGTCTCAGAGCTCCATGCGTGGTTGTTGTGGAAACCCTAGCTCTAGTTATCTCTGATTTAGCTTCTAGGGTTATGGTAGAAGCTAAGAAAGAGATATCTAGATCTAGAGAGGTAGAGAAGGTGGCTGCAGGCGTGGTTGTTGTGGTATCAGAAGGTAGAGGTGGTGATGATGGCTCTGGTATGGGTGAAGGAGGCGGAGGAATGGGTTTTCTCAGAGCTGTCGGGGGAGAAGAGAAAAGAAAGAGAAAGAGACGATGGGTCGATGGATAAGGGGCTGATATATGTAGCTGCGGTGTGAGGCGGGAGTAGCGAGGAATGATGCGCCGGTATAGCGAGCGTTGGATTCGAGAGGATCACCGTGCGGACAACGTGCAGCCGTTGGATGCGGATACGTCAAATCTCACGGCTCAGGATTGATCGGGTCTGCATTCGGGTCATGGGCTGGGTCTTGGATAGCTCGAGCCCATGTCTTGTAAACGGGTTGCTCCTTGTTGGGTTGCACTGATGCGCGCGCGGGCTCAGGCTTTCTGCTCCATAGACGCTTGCCTCCAATTTTCTGCTCTTTTGGCTCCTCAATTTCTCCGAGCTTTATTTATTACCTAAAAACACAAAATTAATTAGTACAAATATTTATTCTTGAAAATAAAGAAAACACAGAATCTGGGATAATATCTGATTTATGAACACAAAAGATGAGTTAAATGCCAATAAATAGATGTATAAATATGCAATATTTGGCACTCATCATCTAGGAAACTTCTTTTGAGAATTTATTCTTGTGTTTTAAGAAGGATAACTAGGGTTTGGAATGGCAATTATTGTGAGTACACATAGCTATTGCCAACAATTTTCATCTTGCAATGTTTTTAGAATTATTTAGTTAAATTCTAAAGTTTATTTGGAAGATGATTTTGCAGTATTTAATCTTTATTTGTTTTATATATTGCAAAAAATAATGTTATGTGATATGTATGTTTACGTCCGTGAACTATGATTGTCCCATATATGCTCAAAAATTAAGTCTATTATATGTCTTAATGCAAATATTGATGGAAAATAAAATGAACTTTTGATGTCAAATATTAAGTCTATGGTATCATTATGCAAATATTGATGAAATATAGAATGAATCTTTGAATATTCCGCAGTATTGATCTTTCCATGATCCACTTCTATGTGAAAGGACTGTACGTCTCCGTAAGTTCTCTTATGTTGAGCATTTTCGATTAAATTAATCATGAGTTCTCTTGTGGTTAATTTAATTGAGTTTTCTGGATACAAATTCATGTTTCATGTAATTTGTTAATGTCCAAAGAAATCCTTCTTTTCTTGTAAAAGTAATGTCGCTCTTGTTGTTCTTTCGGAAATTAAATTTTATGGGGGAGAGTTCTTAATTGAACTTGTGCTTAATTTCCAAATATTTGTGGGGAGTGCGGTTGTGGAATATTGTAGGAGTTATCTTGTGTCTTTATAAACTCCTTGATGAATACACTAAGTTTCGACTATGTGAAATCATCGAAACAAAGTTGATATGTTCTCTTTAATTAGTCATGAAGTATCTCTATGAGAATTTCATTATGCTCCCGCTAGTTTTCGTACCTTTGCCAATTTATATTGACAAAAAGGGGGACAATTATTGTGTAGTTAACACTACAAATACATATGGTTTGCGGATCATTATGTAAGGGGGAGTGGTTTTCATTGTGAGATGAAGTATTGACTAAGGGGGAGTGATACATATCACCATAGTATTATTGTGAAAGTTGTGATACAATTGAGATTTGATGCTATGTAATAATACTATGACACTGTATAACAATGATTGAGAACAACTGTTTTCTTATTGTTATAGCTACGGATCTTCAACAACTATGATGCTAAGTTGAACACGTTCAGAATCACTGGAGTACTCGGAAGTGACGAAGATTTCGAGTAATGTTGAAGAACCAAAGAAATCAAGCATTTGGATGAGAAGCTACAAAGTTTATTTATTTTTTAATCCATATGTATTGATAGTTTTGTCACTAAAATTTACAAAGGGGGAGATTGTTAGAGCACTGTTCGGTCGAACTTACAAGCGTTGCTATCTCAAGCTTGTTTGTCAAGTTTAATTGGCAAAACTAAGTCTAGATTTCTAGTCTACTTATAGCTAAGTCTCGGATTAGGATAGAATGTGTAGTTGAGCTTTAGACTTCACGGCGTTCATCGATTAAAGACGAAGAACTACTAAGTGGAGCTTGTGGAACTTCATCAACAAAAGGTATGTGGAGACTTGAACTCATCTATCATTCAAAATTATATTTCTAGTTTATCCCCATTGAGACAAAAGTCGTATATCTATAGACTTTAATTTATACACATTTGATATTTCGAGCTGAGTTTAACTCGCTTACACATTTCTCGAAATATGTGTTGGTAAGCTTTCGCTTTAACCAAGTTCATCTTTTATTCTTGAAGAAAGTCAAAAGATGATCATGTGAAAATCGCCTGGTAACATCTTATATGATTTGTGTGATACAGTCATTTGGTGTAGACTCAGAATGTTTCTTATTGATCATTTGATCACTTGAAAATTGCTTTGAAGCTAATAGTTTGTGTGAGACAGCTATTGTCGTCTTCTAAGAATGTTTCAATAATTGAAATGGAAGTTTATAACAGTTAACCTATGATTGGATATAGCACAGTATACGTACTTTTATGCTAACTGTTGCAAGTTACTCCAAGTCCGGGAATCTAGTGTGCATACTCGTATGCGTACTGATTCTACAGTTAAAGTCCGGGAACTATAGTATGCGTACTAACTTCAACTGAGTTTGGTAAGTGTACGCCAGTATGCGTACTCTTTTGCATACTGGTGAACACATGCCAAGTTCGGGAACTTTAAGTATGCATACTCGTTTGCATACTTGAGTGGTTAAGTTCTAAAATTGGCTAAGTCATGAACAAACCTATTTATATAATAAGGAATGCAATCTTTTGCAAACCGAGGCTATAATGTTCATGAATTGATTCGAGTGAATCAAAACCGATTTTGCTTCAATTGTGTCTTGTATACTTCTATGAGAGTATAACAAATTGAACAACTCTATAACTAGTTTCTTTTGAGTCATTTGAACTAGTTGTGTTAAGATGAAAAAGGTTGATATGAAAGTGTTCATATCGCTAACTTCGGTTAACTCTTGTTGAGCTAACTAAGTGTACACGTTTAGGTACGGTTACCCATATCTAAATGAAAGTACATTTCATTTGTGTGTAACAATCCAAGAAAATATAACTGTTGAAATATATTGGGTTGAATCTAATCAGGTTTTCATCTAACGATGAATATTGATTGCTTTATCCCAAAGTTATTAAACCCTGTTTTAAGACTATATAAGTGAGAATTCTAGCAACTGGGAAACCTAATCCCCACACCTCCTACGTGATACTAGTTGTGACTAGAGTCGATTCTCCTTTAACCTAGGCTTTTCCTAAAACCATTATAGGTTAACGACTTAAAGACTTCATTGGGATTGTGAAGCCAGACCCAACTATTTTATCTATAGTTGCGTGTTCTTCTCTTACTTTGTTCTATCGTATTGAGTACTATCTTCTCTAAGATTTGCTCGAGATTTAATCTCCGATAGGTAAGATAAAAAGTAGTCACAAACATATTCGTCTCATCGTTTGTGATTCCATAATATCTTGTTCCGCTACCATACGGTTAAGATTATAGTGAGGTGATTGATATTACTTGGCTGTTCTTCGGGAATATAAGTCCGGTGTATCAATTAGTTCCTGTTCACCTTGATTTATCAAAAGACGGAACAAAACTCGTAGGTTTTTCTGTGGGAGACAGATTTATCTATTCAATGGACTTTTCTGTGTAAGACAGATTTGTTTATCAAGTCTCCGACTTTGGGTCGTAGCAACTCTTAGTTGTGGGTGATATCAGCTAAGAGAATCAAGTGCATAGAGTCCTGCTGGGATTCAGAGACGTAAGGAAAGCGACCGTACCTTGATCAGTGTGACATGGGTTAGGGATCAACTACATTGCAGTCCTAAGTTAACTTGTAGTAGGCTAGTGTCTGTAGCGGCTTAATATAGTGTGGTGTTCAATCCGGACTAGGTCCCGTGGTTTTTCTGCATTTACGTTTTCTCGTTAACAAAATTTATGGTGTCCGTGTTATATCTTTTCCGCATTATATTTGTTTATATAATTGAAATATCAATCAATTAGATAATCCAACCCTTGGTTGTTGATATAAATTGATTGACACTTGAACATTGGTCTTTGGTGCCGTTCAAGTTGTTTCTCATAATAATCAGGCTCGCGGATTCTATCTGTTTGATTTTCTAATTACATTGAGAAACATAGATATAACTCTTGGATATATTTCCATTGATTGAGTCCGACTGTCTAGTTGATTCTCTTGGAATTATATTGGAGTTTTTCCATACAGATTTCCTAAACGAAATATTGGGTGTGGTTGTTGTACCCCCGTTTTTCAATATGTCCCCACGAGATACCACTGGTCATGATGTCATGATTCCTAGCATACATCCTCGACGAGATACAACTGGTCACGGAGGCTTACAAGCCTCACGAAAAACTTCCACGACTGAACTATGAGCATGAGCACAAACATTCGTCTCCCGCAAGTACGACTCGCCCCTATTTGAGATGATAGACTAATTCCTAGTACATCCTCGCGAGATACTAACTGGTCATGTCCACTCTAGTCCCGAAGAGACTTACTGAGGCCTCTTGGATAATTCCTAGAATATCTCTTCGAGATACAACTGGTTTACTGCCTTCGGACCTATGAAAGACTCCTAGAACCTCCTTTCAAGATACAACTAGTCATGTCTTGGCAAAAAATTGAACCAAAGATCGCCTCAAAACAAATAATCCAACTACCGATTTTCATAACCGTAACCCCTTCGTAATTCAGTGAAATTTTATCATTCCCACGTTAATTTTTGACATCCTTCATCCGGAGCTATTAACATCAACTTGCTATTTATATTGTCTTTTCGCTCATTGTTTTATAACTTCAAAACTTCTGTAGAAACTACACCTGAAAAGCGACTTAAATCATAGCTCCATTGCTTCAAATCTTCGAAACCAATCATCACCCTCTTCATGATTCAGTGAACAACAACCATCCTCATCTTATTTTCCATCAATCACAGTCCAGAAACCATGGCATCCCATCCCTCTTTCCGTCATATTTTCGCTGGAATTCTATCTAAATCCAACTCCACATTCCTAATCATTCACAAACTTTACAAACTCGTCAATATTCAAGATTTATTCCCCAAAACGACAACAAAGACATCACTTCCAACCGATTTTGAAATTCAAAAACATAATGATTACTGTTTAAAGCATTATCAACATCATACACAACATCCTTGAACCCTTTTCACCAAAGCCTCGCCACCTCAGGTTTTCCTTGGCTTCGTCGCTTTTTATCGTAATTTTTTTAATTTATTCTATTAGAATTGTTCTTGTAATTTTGAAGTCATGGGTTCAAATCTAAGCAATTAAAAAAAAAATCCCTTGCATTAAATATTTTTCCGCCCCTTACGGCCCATTTATATTTTCGCCCGTAAGTGATAACACTACTTTTTTCTAATACTCATCTCTCTCATAAATAGTTGGATTTGAAGGTCACTCAAATGAAAGATCAAATTCGAGAGATGAAAAGAAATTGGCTATCGATCTTGTGCGATATTTCATTTCCCATCTAGATTACATACAAGGTATCCTTAATTAGTTTGTAATTGTTTTTTATTTTCTCACGAAACTTGAATTAGTTATTTGAGCTTTTCAAATTTTTTTTTTTTTAAGGTTTAAAGAAAAACAAAAAATGTTAGGATTTTATATCTTTTATCTCCAATAGATATAATAATATTTGCGCTAAATTCATTGAAAAAGGTAATACATTACTTTGTTTTTCTATTTTTCTTTTTTAAGAAAGAAGGTTATGTATATTAAATAAAATTACAATTACTCTTTTTTTCTCTAATGGAATATTTTTTTTTAACATAATGGGTCTCCTAAGTTCCTAAAACTAGCAAGAGATAAGGCACTTGTCTTTCTCAAAAGAAAAATCGTTTATTTAATCATGTTTAACATCTAATAACGAAGTAAAGTGAGTTAGGTAGCAGAAGTATAGTGTATTTACATACAATTAATGAGCAGGGAAAGTTTTTTCTATTCAACTGAAACAAAGGGAAGATTGATCAACAATTAGTTATTTAGTGTTGTTATTGTCTCCATTGTCGCAACCAAAAATAATACATTAACGTGTTTTTTTAAGTTAAAAAAAGCACTCTCCATCTACTTTCTCAATCCCTACCCCCATCATCATTCAATAAAACAAACACCACAACCTGGAACACAAGCACCAAACAAAAGGTTTGTATATTAAATAAAATTACAAATCCTAATGGAATATAGATTTTTTAACATAATGGGTCTCCTAAAAGTAAAACAAAAGAAAAAAATCGTTTATTTAATCATGTTTAACACTAATAACTTTGATGTTTTTTCAATTAACATATCAACTTAGTTGATTTACAACATTTCAAAATAAATTAGATCTGTTATCAACCAAGAAGATTAGTTTACTCCGGTATCTCAATTTAAAATTTTAACTTTTTACTTTAAAATCTTTTGTGGAAAATCCGGGAAAATGACAACAAACGTTCTTTAATTACCATCCAGCATGTGAATTTATAATACTACTCTAAATGAACTATCCATGATGTCTTGGTCACATATGGGTTACAATATAACTGCTCATGGGCCTTTTTGTGTGAGGCCGAAGCATATGTTCGCAATGTTTCTTTGCCACTCTAAATAATAATCACCCTGGTTTTTTAAGCATGACTTTTTCACCATCACTTCCATTAGACACTATTTCATGGACGGCTAATTTGGTTTATTTATTTTTTTCCCAACTTCATATTCATTTATTTTGGTAATATATGTCCGAAGATGCCATTCATTTAGATAGTTTACACATAATGATGTAATTAATTGGATCTTCGTTGACATTTTTTTTTTGGAAGCATGAAATTTTTTTGGAAGATGCCAAGTAAATGGAGTTAATATTAACTCTAGAATCTGGAAATTACTGTGGAAAACACAAGCAGCAAATCGTGTAAAACTCTTTATATGGAAGTGCATTAGAGGTATTAATACTACAAAAAGTAGAAGAGCTTAATACAACCCCAGAAGTGGAAACTCACTGCGATATCTGTGGTCATGGTTTCGAGGATATGGAGCATATTATCTTTGCTTGTAAACATGTCAGGGCAGTCTGAAGGGGCATTAATGTTAATATAGATGCTGTCAGAGAAAATTGCAACACCGTTGTAGATTGGGTTCTCAGTTGGTTCACCCACTCAGACTCAAATCAGGATCAAAGATGACTGATTACTTTGATGGTTGGAATGTGGGTATTGTGGAAATATAGGTGTGAAGTTGTATTCCAGGGAGTATCTCTAAACCCTCACAACATTGTGCATAGAATCCATTATCATATATCCTCACATATGAACAACATTGACTTATCTCAATCTACATTAAATGTTTTTAGCATGAACATCTCTAACCGGAAACCCCCAATTAATGGTGTTGTTAAATTTAATGTTGATGGCTCATAAAATGAAATGAAGATACTAATCATTTTGGAACTGGTATTGTCTTACGCAACAACACAGGTGCTTGCCTTGGAATCAAAGGGAGCAATGGAGATGGAGCTCTGAATCCAGAAGAGGTGGAGTGCATGGCTGTCAGGGAAGCACTTTCTTTGGCCAAAGATATGAAGATCTCAAGAATACATATCAAAGCTGATGCTAAGCTAGTAGTTGACACCATTAATGGGAACATTCTACTCATTCAATGGGAGAATAGGAATTTAATAAAGGAGATAAAACACTTAATCTCTAGTTTTTCTTTTTGTGAGTTTATTCATGTAAGTCTAAATGATAATCAAGTGGCAGATGATGTAGCCAAACATGTCAGGCATACATCAATGTCAATATTATCTGTTGAAAACTTTAACCCAGGATTTTGTGAGCTTCTTGCAAAAGATCACAACCATGGCTAATATTTATAAAATTTCTCTTTATAAAAAAAAAAAAGACTGAAATTACACGGGGTATGTAATACCCATATTACATATACAACTCTGTTTTTTTTCTTTTAATAAAAATAATATGTGTAATTAATTACGTAAACAAAGCAAACTTATCATTTTGGAAAAGATAAAATAACAATTATTAAAAACTCTTAGGAGCCAAGTGCTATTTACCCAATATAAATAAACCAATTTGAATGATTAGGGATCGAGGGAGAGAATGAGAGAGTGCTTGTGGGATTTATAGACCCCACCAGATTCAGAATTTCAGCGAGAACAAGCTTGGTATATCAGTGATGTTTTTTTTTTTTTTTTTTTTTGATAAACAAGGAACTTTTTCATTAATGGAAATTCGAGGTTACAATGAGATTAAGATCGAAAATAATAGAATACAAATTAACAAGAACATACCGTAAAAGTACAATACCGAGAAATCCGACAAGAGACGATAGGGATTACCAGAGTAAGACAAATACAAGTATGAGTAAGATCCGATTAAATCGGAGGAAGAATGGTTTTTCTCGGAATTAAATTCCAACCTCAGTTTTTTTTCTTCTTCTTTAGAAAGATAGGCTCCCAAAATAGGAGTGATTTAATTGAATCTCTTGTAACTAGTGATGAAGCTTTCGTCGTCAAAGAAATCACCGATGAATATTCCGTCGCCGGACAAGTTGATGATGGAAATTTCGTTGCTTGAGACAACAAAGATGAAGATTTCGTTGTTGGAAAGCATCACTATTGATCTTAAAACACTACTCAATAACCAAGAACCGCCATTAAAGCGAAGATAAACCTCAAAAGAGTAGATACCGTCATAATGTTGTAGATAAGTAGAAAACATAATAAAAACTAAGCTAAAACTACTAACCAACCTAGAAAGCAAGAAGCAATAAAGAAATTTGTTCAGAGCCGGTCTAAAATGGACCAGATATGAGCAGAAAAGGGTTGCTGGTGATGGTTTTGTTGAAGAAGAAGAAAGAGTGAAAAAGTGAAAGAGATGACCTACTCTTTAGCTAACCGTTATATTAGCGATGTTAAAGGCCCATGAGTGCAAACTTTGTATGACATAAGTGAAATTTTAATTGACAAGTACTGACATAATTCCGGTGAATACATAGATATTCCACCTTGCATCAATCAAATTCTATTAAGAGATTCTATGGGTATCAAATTCCCTCATATAGTAACAATTTAATTTTATAAAATATATGCATGCTTCAAAAAAAGAAAGATATATGTCGCTTTTTTTTTTATTTTCCAAGATATCAAATTTAACTAAAACAATTTAAAAAGAAATAAAACTAAAGTACATCCTTATTCCTTATATATAAAAACAATACAAAATCATAAATACAAAAATAGACTAAAATTAAACGATCCATAACAACACAACTTTGCTTAGATTAATTTTCCGCATCTATGCCTCTTTGGTGCTCCTAAGATTACTAACTAGCGCAAATCAAGGATCGATAGTCTACGTCGATGATGCTTCAATCTCAACAAAGATTTGATTGCTAAACAAAAATGATCAAGTTCGGTTGACTGAATTTGGGTTGCTTCTTATAATCACCGAGTGATTAAACTTGTATTTTGGTCTTTCATTACAGTATGTTTCTTCCACTGGCCACACCAATTTACTCCAACATCCAAATATTGGGCTTTATTTCCACTTTCTATAGGTTTGCTAAAACAAACTAGAAAGGTTGATTACGCGGAAATCTCTAATCTCCGCTTATAAAATGTCAAATGTTTTTTTTAAATAAGAAAAATAGATATATTGAGTAAAGGACTCAAAAATTACATAGGTTCATGTCCTGTTGAGTAAGGCCTTTTTTACAAAGTTACCAACATCAATCATAAAGACACTTCATCCCCGCATACGGTGCTCACGGTTCTACGGATGTTGTCTCCCAAGATACAACGATCACGCCTTGTATTAAGTAGCACTACAATACTACTCGGCCGGAAAATGTTGACAACTATTGGGCTTTTAATGACTCCGACTCTTGACATAAAGACTTGTTTTCTTTCATCTAAAAAACTTGTGAAAACCCGTATAAAACAAAACAAAGAGAAGGGTTTATATAGAGTCAATGATGACTCTACAAGGTGTCTTTTCACCGATAGGTGACTCTCCATGGACAATGATGACTCTCCATAACACTTATTCATGACTAGGTGTCTTGTGGTGAAAATGCATTACCCAAACACCTCTCTTGGAGTTTAAATCTTGAAAACAAATTTCACTCACATAATAAATTTTAGCTCAAAATTCCAGCAATATCTAACATAAAAGTAAAATCCAATAAAAAATAAGAGCACTACACACTTAATAACTTGAATTACCACAGTACTACATAACTTGTCTATTAGGGCATTACTCGGTCGAACTCACAAGTGTTGCTATCTCAAGTTTGTTGTCAAATTTAGTTATCAAAACTATATCTTGATTTCTAGTCTACATTTAGTCAGTCTCGGATTAGGATAAAGTGCGTGTGGTAGAGAATCGGATATTACCATTTGAATGTGAAGATCAACAGGAGCTTGGAGAACTTAAACATCAAAAGGTAAGTGAAGACTGAACCACCTATTTGCCAAGTTTTCACCTTTATATCTTTGAGACATTGTCACATGAGTAAATTAGACAGTTAATGCATAGCATAAATTTCGAGTCAAGTTTATCTTGAATATTATTCTCAAAATATGACTAAGCTCAAGAATATTTGTTCATTTATGATGAATTTGGTTTAAAACAATTTATTGTTTGAAACCTAATCATGATTCAAGATTTAATCAATTGAAAATAGTCTGGAACAGTTATATGTGTCATTGATGTTATTCGTGAATGTTTCGAATTGATTATTAGAGAGATATAAAACTACTGTTAAATCTGAATACATGAAAGTATGCATACCATCTCACACACTGGGAGAACTGTTATAAGTCCAGAGTCGTAATACATGTACAGACTACACGTACCGGCGTAGCTATAGTTAGGCAACGACTTTGTGGTACGCATACCCGATATCCATACCATAAAAAGTCTGTTGACTCATGAACCTGGAATGTACGCATACCATAAAAGAACTGTTGGTTTTGAAACGGGTGTGGTATCCACACCTGGTATGCAAACCGAAAAAGTTCTGTAAGTTCAAGAATTTGTTTTTGTCTTAAGGGTACACATACGCGATCACGTACCATGACAAAAATAAATCACGAATATGTAGAATACACGTACAAGGTATACGTACTTACCCTGTCGAATATTTTCAGATGTATCAGAATTATTTCGATGAGATAATCGGCATTTGAACAACTTTCTAAAAACATTATCTAGACATTTTTTATCATACATGTGATTCAAGAAAATTCTTAAAGTGTTATATGAAAATGGTTAAGGTTATTGTTCGATTGGATAATTCGGCTAACCTACATTAACATGTCATTACACACGGTGCCGTTACGGTTTATCCTAACCAGAGTGTATATTCTGTTATGAAATCTCAAGTCAAGTTTTTCATCGAACGATGATTATTGATTGCTTGGTTCCAAAGCTATCTTAGCTTAAACCTAAAGCAACCTTGACCTTGAGAGTCTATACAGGAGAACCTCTAACAACTGGGTTCTTTGAATCCCTGACACTATTATTGTGTGTCCTAGTTGTAAACTAGAGTCGTCGTCTCCTTCAAACCCTTATAGGGTTTAACGACTAAAAAGAATTCACATAGGAATTCGTGAAGCCAGGTCCAACTATCTTTATCTTGATAGTTCCAGTATCCTGATCTTGTTTTGATTGTTGAGCTGCTCACTCAAACAAGATAGATAGAAATCACAAAGTATCTTCATCTCAGACTTAGTGATTCCGCAAGTTTCGACTTGTGAGGTGAATAATAATCTAGGCTGCTCTTCGGGAAACATAAGTCCGGATTTTGAAGTTTGCTAGACTATGTTTATTGCAATCGATTTCCTACCTCACCTTGATGGGATTCAAGATGCGTAAGGGGCCCAACTGTAACTTAATTGATGTGACGGTTTAATCTGGTCTCAACTACATTCCAGTCCGAAGTTCTGATAGTATGCTAGTGTCTGTAGCGGCTTAATACAGTTTGGTGTTCAAATCTGGACTAGGTTCCGGGGTTTTTCTGCATTTGTGGTTTCCTCGTTAAAATAATTTCTGGTGTCTGTGTTATTTCTTTTTTTGTATTATATTATTTATCTTTATAATTGAAAAATATCACATGTTGTACGTAAATCATTCAAAGTATATATATCCATCCTTTTTTGTTGGATACGACTTGATTGATTCTTGGATATTGATTTTTGGGATCGTCCAAGAACTCTCACACAATGTTAGGTTCACGGACTTGGTTCTGTAAACATTATAATTGTGAGAGAAAAGAGATATAAGCTCTTCATATAATTCCTTGATTGAGATTCATTAAGTTGAACTCTCAGAATTGTATTTGAGTTTTGTCCATACAGGTTTCCTACGAAAAAGTTGGTGGTGTATTTTGTAACCTACGTTTTCATTGTCAAGCGATTAATTTATAGTAGCACCGTAAATGAGTTATCCATGATTTTGTTGTCACATGCAAATTGCAGTATAACTAGTCAGATATTTATCTCGTGTGAGTCTAAAGCATATGTTTTGCTTATTTCTATACTGACTTTAAGCGTAATTTTCATCATCACTCCCATTTAAAAGCAATGAAGAAACCTAAAGTTGACATTAGACAACTATCTTATGGACCTGGAATAATTTATACTGACCATTTACGTAATGATAGATTTATTTCAACAACTAGTCCTATAATTTTGTGTAAGATTCCCAAGGGCGGAACTACATCCAGGCTTCTCCTAGCTGGAACCACCCAAAAAAAAGCCCAAGTCCATATTTTCTAAGCTTATTTTCTATTGGCCCGTAGAGTGTGTGTACATTTTTGGCTTAAGCCAGGGCTAATAAGATTCTCAAGCCCGAGCTATACCAAATGTTTAGTTCCGCCATTGGGAACTCCACCTCCAACTACACGGTCTGACTGTTTCTATATAAACACTAGGTGAAGAAAATCTAGAAATTGACATTATAGACTATCTCATGGACGTGAAAATAATATTAATCTAGAATCCACATTTGATGGACCTCTACAATAACTATGATGGAAAAATGTGTATTTGATGGTCGTTGCATGTTGAAATGAATAATCCAAGCAACATAAATTAAGAATTCGACTATCTTCTTACTTAAATATTTTTATCATTTCCATCTAATTTAAGAAATCTCTGATTCATACAGGGTTTATCATTATATAAGTTTACTTTTAAAACACATGTGATTTCGTGAATTGGACTGTGGTGTGTCAACAAGTTTTACAATAGTTACTCTCTCATATCCTTCTAGAGTCATTATGTGTTAGTATTAGGGCCGACTTCGAGGGGAGGTCAACGAAGGTTGACTTCGGAACAGCAAAAAGAGATCGTGTAAGGGAGGAACAAAGGAGTAAACCATAATTTAAAAGAAAATATTATGATATATTTTTAAGAGACTAGGGGGCATAAGATAAATATAGAGTTAGCTTAATGGTTTAGTGGTGAATATATATAACAAGCTACAACAGAAACGAAAATTTTCGAGTCCTGTTATTAGGAGGGAAACGATGGATTTGAGGAGGAAAAAATTACGAGGAGAGAATTAAAATTCTAAGGGAGGGATTGACTTCTCAAAGGGAAATGAAATGTCCAAAATATCCTTGACATTAAAATAGTTAAGTTTATGTACCACCAGCTAACTCAATCAATTTTGAAATTATACCATCTTCCTCTAAGAAAACAGTGCACAGTGGTAATGGAGGTCCGAAGAATAGGAATAGAAATGGACGCAACAATCGATTATATGAAACCGACGGGTCCTCATGAGATAGCCTACACGCCATCATCATCATTACAAAAACCGTTCAATTTCCGTCATTCCATCATCATCTTTTTCAACCTATAATTAATCCCCTTTGATGGGAATGAATATCTGACTTTGATAATATAAAAATTGTTGCACAATGAAGGTCGAAAACCTTGTTAACTCGTTGGAACATTGCATTAAAAGCTCCATCAATCTTTCAATTGACGCTATTATACAATCAAAAATAGGTTAAAGTTCAATATGAGACTGAAGATAGGGAAGTTCATGAAAGTCAAAATCAGATTTATGGGTAATAGTTACGAAGGCTTACTGATTACGAATATGAGAACCGATTTTCAATCAGGATTAAACATGCACAGATAAATAGAGGTACAAATAAGATAATTATGAATCGAGATTCTAATCAGCTACATAGATAAATAGAAATTCAACCAAGAACCCTAGAATTTTTCTCTTTGATTTTTGTTAAAGATAGAAACAGAGATACAAATGAGATGATTAAGAATTGAGATTCTAATAATGATTAAATAACTATATGAGATGAAATCAAAGTTATTAGGCTACCGAAATTTAGATTTCTCTTTCTCGATTTTTCAATTATAAGGCGGGTAATAAAATTGATTGAATTAAACGATAAGTAAATGTTGCACTTATATTTTGATTCGTCTTTGGCGATTCTCAGATTCAATCTATTGATGACGGCAACATTACCATCTTCACTTATACCCGGCTCTTAACTCAATCCATCGGAGACGACCACTTTCTGCCATCTAGTTTTTTTTTTTCGCGGAAAAGAAAAGAATGGCAGTCGTTTTTTCAGGTTTCCAGTGGTATATGTTGCTATCAGTTAGCTTTAGGTTTAGATTTTGACGTAAGTATTGTCTACATTGGATAACGTCAATAACGTCCTATTTAGTATTTGGTGTAAACAAAGTGTAACCAAACTAATTAAGTGTAAACTTGGACATGGTATTGTCTACCTACTGTTAGACAGACGGTGTTACTAACGGCCGGTTAAATACATGATGTAAACAAAGTGTAACTTAAATTTTAATATTTCAACCAATAGAGTTTCGCCAAGTGTCCTCACCATAGTTTCTGCATTAGAAAGGGCCTATTTCAGCCAATAGTAAGCAAGGGTTTCATCACTGTTCAACGTGGAAGCTTATTTTGTCAAGGCCTTTAAGGGGGAAGATAGTTCTAAGAATTCTCTTTATAGATTTGAAACCCATTCAAATCATCCCTCACAAACTAAAAGTTTTTTTTTTAAATCATTTCTCTCACAAACTAAAATTAAAACATAACTACATTAATCGATTCCGACTACAACGACCGATTTAAAGGAAACTTCATCATCCTATTTTTATTTTATTTTTCAAACTAAAACATCATTGATTATAACCCATTACTCTAAGTTATACTTGTGATTGGTTTTTATCCATTCAAAATAGAAAATTACAAACAATTTTGGGTTTCTTTGTTTAACCATAATCGGTCGACGTCCATGTCCATATTGACCGATTCCTATGATGATCGGTCGATGTACATGACGTCAACCGATTTATTCTGTATGTGTTTTATGGTTGAAGAACATATAACTAGAATCGATTGATGTTCATGCCCATGTCATCCGATTCTGGTATGGAAGAAATACCCAATTTCCTCTATTTTTTATTTTGTTAGAATTGAAGTATGTAAACGTTTATATAAACCGACTATATATATAGCCTTTGATTTCTAAACTGCTAAGCCCATAATCATTTTTATGAGCACTTGTATGGGCCGATTCTTTTAGTGCAGTGTTAGGAGTCGGCCTACGTGTGTGTGTATCGTGCTTACCGATTCTTATAATCGGTCTCTGTAGTTTCGTGAATGAAAACATCAACCCAGAATCGGTCTACGAGTGCATGGAAATCCACCAATTCTGGGTTGATGTTTTTCCAAAAAAATCAAAAAAATTCATGTTTTGATGATGAATTAAGATTAGTTGATTTCCAGGTTAACAAGATTAAACATCTTTTAATCAACATAATTAATACTAATTAATCGGGATAAATTAGTCATCAAGAAAAATATTTAGCCAAGAGGTTTTCCATTTTACTTCAAAATGTCTTATTTTATCTTCTAGAGATAAGCCTCAAATAATTCTTGTAGGCCCCAAACTAGCTGGGCTTTATGATGGTTATTTTTAATGATGTTGTAGTAAGAAGGGTTGTCGTTCACTCGGACTTGACGAGATTGATTTTAAGAATTAATAAAAGAAAATAAAAGAAAAATATACAAATATTTTCACAGGATGAAGAGTTACTAGGACGCAGGATTTCACTACTTTTCATATTCTTGTGGTTCAGTCATTAACTCGAGACAATATAGCTCAAACAAAAGAAGTTGTGACTCTAATTCCTTGCCAAAAATAGATTTCATAAAACATTATCTACGTAAATCGTAAGCATGACGCATCAAAAGTAATTTAAACTAAGCATGCGACATCGGACAAAATAATGAGATAATTAATAGAAATCATAAAACAATTAAATCTATGCAAAAAGTCATATAAGAATTAATTCATTTACCACAATCATGAAAAGTTGCTTCCTCCGTCGTCCCAGTGATGGGTTCTAGCTCCGCATATTGGAAACACACTCAGAATAATTTTTCATTGCTCATACAAGAGGTGAAAATGGAATGAATATTGAAAACCGGGTTTGTAACAATTATATTTGTTACAAACCAAACTCACATGAAGAACGATACATATGATGTGTTACCGCACTTTTCAAAAACGATCGCCTTCTTAACTACAACCTGACTCTCTGTCGTTGACATCTTGTTGAAGAACGACTGTCTTTGGCAGTATGTTCTTCGTGTTCTTCGTCTTCAATGGCAGCAGCAGAGACGAGCTCTGCAACTCTGATTTTTCTTCACTCTCCACTCTATCTTTTGGCCCCAAACTCTCCCTCCTCACTCTGTGACCTCTATCACCCTATTTATACTCGACAGGGCTCATCAAATCTCGTAGTAAATGCCAATAACCCTCTCCTCATTCTTTCATCAATACACGGGTTTTATTTCCTTATCTTTCACTTTCACGCGGTAACTCGCAGTAGACACACTTCATCACGCTGTTTATTGAGCACAGACGGAGGTAGGCTTCTTTCGGACACATACAACTCCTTTAAATAGAACAGAATCAAAGACAAAATCTCGGGATTTTCTTTCTTCCCCCGTTTTTACGAGAATCATAGAAATCTTCTTTAGTTATCTTCAATAATCGCTTTACCAATCCGTAACACGTTTGTAAGGATGAAAACGAGCAAATCCCATGAAATTCTCCCATAAAATCACGCTGGAATTTTTTTAGAAATCTTCGAGTATTTCAGACAAGTTTTCCCGCCAATTTGCGGGGTTTGAACGTGAAGATGGTTGCCCCTTAACAACACCAGGTGCGAATATCACTTGGGTACCCCTTAGCGATTAGGTTACCCCTTATCCAAAGTGGGAGTCCGAATAGCAAATGTCCTCCGGGGGTGTTCCGAGCAACTTTTCGAGCCGAATTTTCCAACAATCTTTATTTCCAAAAATACCTATAAACACACAAAACACCATAATAAGGACAAAAACGAGTACTAACAATACGAAACATTGAGGACAAATTAGACACATAAATGCGTCTATCAAATACCCCCAAACTTATTATTTGCTAGTCCTCGAGCAAATTTATTCTAGAAAATAAAAATCATTTGAACCCCTAGGTGGCCCTAGTGGCGGAGTGTTGTCTGGGAGGGTTTACCAGAGGTGTACCCACAAAACCTTTACTCCTGACCCTAGCTATTTACGCAGAACCTTGGAAGGCACTAAAGAATCTCCTTGGTTGGCATACAATCATTGAGTATAGGAGGAAGTACCTTGATGCGAAATTCCAATTGTTGTACACGAGTTTGCACTCAAGCATACTAAAATTCATATAAAGTGTGAGCTCTACTCGGATAGTTTCGGACATCATAAACCTAGAGTCAACCAATCACATGGATAGATTAAGAAGATGGATGTAGAAAAACGTGGATGATGTTGACTAAGGTGAACCTATCCTAATGGACTGAGATACTGGTCTGGACTAATATCAACACACTGGCATATACAAGGGAACTAGTGGTCGATAATCCTAACTCTAGGTCAACTCAGCAGGCATATACAAGGGTACCAGTGGTCGACTTTATTGTATTTATTCCGTTTGGTCTGGTCTCATTTTTTTTTTTTTTTTTTTTTTTTCTGTCTCAGTCACTCTATTTCACCCTAGCAATGATAAAAACAAAACCAAAAGAAGTGATCAGGATTCTTTCGATGTTTCCATCACGAGGATATGGCGAAACTACCATGTTTTCTTTTCTAACACCTGAGCTCTGTGCTTTTATGAATAGACTCTTCTAGATGTTTCTATCTAATCAGATTGGTTCCTCAACTCCTACAACCAAGATGTTCCCATCCACTTAGATTAGTTAGTGCCGACCTTAATAAGCATAAATTTCTAGTCTCTGAAGTTTATTTATTGCAACTAAAAAGTTTCTCCCATACCCCCAAACTTAAATCTAACATTGTCCTCAATGTTCTAAAGATGAAATTAAAAGCATGAACAATGAGAAACTATTACCATTTGAAGCAAAAGAGTTAAGGAAAGATATTACCGTGTTGCATGAGCATGGGTTACCTCCCAAGAAGTGCTAAGTTTAAAGTCTATAGCCAGACATTGGAAATGATTAGTCACCTCGAAGAATCATATAACAACAGACGGAATAACTGCGGGTCATCTGGATCAAAAAGTGCGACCCACAAGAAGAGGAGACTGCAACAGATCAGGAAGATATCCAACACACCCTTATCTATTTTTTTGTTTAAGACAACTACATCTAGTTGTGGTTCGAGTTCAGGCTCTATAAAAGGGTCTAGATAAAAAGTTTTCATAGGTTGCATTTCCTCATAAGTTAGATCCGGATGTTCAGGTTCTAGAGTCTGGAAAAACTCAAATAAAAACTTAGAAGCACATAATAATAACCTGAATAATTGAGGATCCTCCAAGTCAATCAGTTTTGACTTACACATCTGACCACAATAAGATTGGTGGTCTTCCTTAAGTAAATGTGTCGACCCTAATCTCCTAAAGTAATTAGGTTTAGTCTCAAAACTTAATAACTGACACATTTGTAACTCATATGTTCCCACAATTGAAAGAAAAGTTTTTGGTGGGAAAACAAAGTCAATTTTGGTATCATAGCTTGGATTAACCACATCAACCAGATGATGGGTTTCTAACAACTGAACTTCTTTCTGGACATTATTAGATTCGGGAGAGCTAGCATGAAGGTAATCTGGCACAATGGTTGAGGCATATATATCAAGTCCCAAGTGAGGGATCTCTGTAAGAGCTACAGGTAAGGCACAAGGAGAATGATAATCACCCCCAAACTTAGAATTTTGGGTGTCTCTAGAAAGACTAGCTACAATTTCCCTATTCTAGATCATAAAAATCCTGAAAATGGTCAATTACTTCATGTAAATTATACTCAGGTGATGCATCCTCACTCATATTTAAAAGCTCTACGAGTTCATCTTCTTCGTCTAAGACTATTGTTTTTAAATCGTTAGACTCTAAAATAATATTCTCAGGATAAACCCGTTCCTCTAAACCATTATCGACTTCGTAAACAGGAAATACTACATCGTCTAAAATAGTATCTCTGATCAAATCCTCGTCCTTTTGAATAGGTGAATAATTGTTAAAATCATTAGGATCTGAACCAGAAATAACCCTATTATTATAAAGCTCAATTGGAGTAGCAAATTCCTGATCACTATGCCTATTTATTTCAAATTCTTCATCAACACTATCCTCATCATAATCATAACATGAAAATGGTTGAACCTCATCTAAAGTATTGCTTTCAATTCTAACCTCGTCATCTTGATTATAGAAATTTTCCTCATTTTCAAGGGTGATTTTTGAAGCAATGTATTGGCAATTCAAAGTAATTCGAGCAATTCTTTCTTCCGTCTCTAACTCTAACCTACGTGTTGACTCAGCAAACTCACATGTTGACTCTGTTAACTTATGCGTTGACTCAAGTATCTTACGCGCCTCATCTAGAGAGGAGGAATTATAGGAATTTTGCTCGTATGACCGGTATTCATGTGAATAGTAATTGGGCTCACCATGGTATGAGCCATAATCTTCAAAAGGTTGGTGTTCCCAACCACTATTCACACTCTGGTCATAAAAAGAGTGATGTCCATAATGTTCAGTTGGATAATCATATTCGTTGTGATGGCTATTATAATACCAGTTTGACATCCTAACTGCAAGGGAATTCTTCACAAGCACAAACAAGGCTAACTCGACCACAACAAACCTACTATTTTCTAGCAAACAAAAAGCATGATGGCTCCACTTAGATTGTCTCTAGACCAGCTTCTAATCATTCGAAAGGGAATTCGTTAAAATCTGAGCAAACCCCTCTGGAATCAATCCGAGTTTAAGTGAGTTGAATAGAGGCGAGGGAAGCTGCGTGGTGCTTTGATACCCAAGGCCTCACCGCAATACAATGCGGCGCAGTCACGCATTCAACTTACAGAAACCATCATGAACTTCGAAGTATGCTCAAAAGAATAACCAATATTTTTCGAACGATTTTCCTATTAAGCTCGTTACCTTATCGGTCTCGTTCTAGTCCAAATTTTAAGGCTTAGGTTCGCGTAGGTTACGTTTTCCTAAGGCGGGCAAGAAGAGAACGGTGATGAAATCCGAACTCTTATCTTGAATGGCCAGTCCTTGCCCTTTACTAGGAATTTAAAGCATCGGATTCAGTTCCTCGACATATATTCACACGAAATCATCCAAGTAAACCCGCCTGACGGGGATTCGCGGGTGTTTAGAATTCTTACCTCCCGTTCCGGACGGGGATGAACCGTTGAAGTCGACTCGGGCCACCGACTCATATGTCAGTGTACGAACCCGAGGGGCCGAGACGATATCGTAATCGTCGTCCTTCCCTGTGCAGTTT
The DNA here is from genome assembly GCA_023531295.1 of Papaver armeniacum. Classification (NCBI taxonomy): domain Eukaryota; kingdom Viridiplantae; phylum Streptophyta; class Magnoliopsida; order Ranunculales; family Papaveraceae; genus Papaver; species Papaver armeniacum. The sequence continues at coordinate 190,876 of JAJJWW010016114.1, forward strand.
GTATTTAAATAACCTTTCCTTAGGGTTTTAAAATAAATAATGTCCAAAAGTCCAAAAATAAAAATAAAAATAAAAATTACAAAAATAATTACCTAATTACAATTTCTAAAAAAAAAAAAAAAATTACACTATATACAAAATTTTTCTTCTTCACTCCGTTTGGATCTCTCTTTTCTTTCCTATTTTGGCTTTGCTTTTCTTTCAGACTTTCTCTTTTTCTTTCGCTCCACTCCAAATCAAAGCAAACGAAATACCAAAACGCGTAAAAAAGAACAAAAATAATAATAGAAAAAAATAATAATAATAAAACCTGAAAACAAATCTATACACAAGTCCGCGTCGGCGGCGCCAAAAATTGATGGTTATTTTCAATGATGTTGTAGTAAGAAAGGTTGTCGTTCACTCGGACTTGACGAGATTGATTTTAAGAATTAATAAAAGAAAATAAAAGAAAAATATATACAAATATTGTCACAGGATGAAGAGTTACTAGGACGCCAGATTTCACTACTTTTCATATTCTTGTGGTTCAGATCATTAACTCGAGACAATATAGCTCAAACAAAAGAAGTTGTGACTCTAATTCCTTGCCAAAAATAGATTTCATAAAACATTATCTCAGAATCGTAAGCATGACGCATCAAAAGTAATTTAAACTAAGCATGCGACATCGGACAAAATAATGAGATAATTAATAGAAATCATAAAACAATTAAATCTATGCAAAAAGTCATATAAAGAATTAATTCATTTACCACAATCATGAAAAGTTGCTTCCTCCGTCGTCCAGGTGATGGGTTCTAGCTCCGCATATTGGAAACACACTCGAATAATTTTTCATTGCTCAAAAAGTGTTTTACAAGAGGTGAAAATGGAATGAATATTGAAAACCGGGTTTGTAACAATTATATTTGTTACAAACCAAACTGTTATAGAGAACGATACATATGATGTGTTGCTGGCACTGTTCAAAAAAGACTGCCTTCTTAACTACGACCCACAGCTCTGTCGTTGACATCTTGTTGAAGAACGCATCGTCTTTGGCGATCTGTTCTTCGTGTTCTTCGTCTTCAATGGCAGCAGCAGAGACGAGCTCTGCAACTCTGATTTTTCTTCACTCTCCACTCTATCTTTTGTCCCCAAACTCTCCCTCCTCACTCTGTGACCTCTATCACCCTATTTATACTCGACAGGGCTCATCAAATCTCGTAGTAAATGCCAATAACCCTCTCCTCATTCTTTCATCAATACACGGGTTTTATTTCCTTATCTTTCACTTTCACGCGGTAACTCGCAGTAGACACACTTCATCACGCTGTTTATTGAGCACAGACGGAGGTAGGCTTCTTTCGGACACATACAACTCCTTTAAATAGAACAGAATCAAAGACAAAATCTCGGGATTTTCTTTCTTCCTCTGTTTTACGAGAATCATAGAAATCTTCTTTAGTTATCTTCAATAACTGTTTTACCAATCCCGTAACACGCTGTAAGGATGAAAACGAGCAAATCCCATGAAATTCTCCCATAAAATCACGCTGGAATTTTTTTAGAAATCTTCGAGTATTTCAGACAAGTTTTCCCGCCAATTTGCAGGTTTGAACGTGAAGATGGTTGCCCCTTAACAACAGCTGGGGTGCGAATATCACTTGGGTACCCCTTAGCGATTAGGTTACCCCTTATCCAAAGTGGGAGTCCGAATAGCAAATGTCCTCCGGGGGTGTTCCGAGCAACTTTTCGAGCCGAATTTTCCAACAATCTTTATTTCCAAAAATACCTATAAACACACAAAACACCATAATAAGGACAAAAACGAGTACTAACAATACGAAACATTGAGGACAAATTAGACACATAAATGCGTCTATCACTTTATAACCGTAGAAACACTCTTCATTATATCATGTAACTAGCGCTTAGCCCACAAAATATGTAACATTTAGTTTCCCACATTCTGTAAAAGAATTAGCGCTCCTTCATAATTTTTTTTTTTAGCTCCTCCACTGAGTGTATTTCCATCTATTGATTTGAAAATCTCGATATTAATCCATCCATGATATTAGTACCCTCAATCAAATCGTAAGTCTGTTGGAAATAGTAAACCAAGACTATGGTTGTGGGAGCAACTAGCCATGAGAATTTATATACCAAGATTATTATCAATGTAGTCTTTTAATTGCTTTCGCTTTTATTCTCTCCTCTCTTGCTCGATCCTACATCTGGTATCAGAGCAAGGTGAGAGGGAGATAGGAGAGGGAGAGACTTAGAGAAACTCAAATTCATGGTTCGCAGTTTTTTAGTTCTCGTAATGGTGTTGGGTATAGAATGTCGTAAAAAAAAGAGAGAATTTGTGTGATGTTTTGATCACGAGAGTTACGTCAGGTATTTTTAAGATGAGATGAAACGGCAAGAAAGTAGTTTAGTGATGCTGAAATAATATGTTTGGTGTAGTTGCAAGACCAAAACCATTTGAAGAAAGAGGATTGGTTGACAACAATCCAGTTGGTTATGATGGATTACGTTGAAAGGTTAGAATTGGTTTCAGTTGAGAAGAACAGTTAAAAAAAATAATAGTAATGGCATGTTGTTCGGTTATGATCAATGAAAGAGAATACGAAGGTAGTGGTTGCTATCAGCAGTGATGATAATCGATGGTGATTGATGGGGTTTGAATCTGTTTTATGAGAGAAATACAGGGAAGAACTCTAATGAGTTGATGGTGACAGGATGGGAAGAGGATGATGTGCTATGGTGGACTCGAGGAAGAAGTTTTTTTTTTTTTTGATCTGATTTTGGAAGTTCTAAATACATAGAAGTAGAAGTTGATTGCGTCCGTTGGAATTCAATGACAATTAAAAAGGGTTTCTGGATTCTCGCGAGATCAAGAAGAACACGGGATAAGTGACAACTTTGTGTGAAGAAAGAGAGTCTGTTATCATTCAAAATAGACGGATGAAGGAGATTAGAACATGGATTTGGTGTTACATCGAGTATTTCAGCGAGAGAAAGATGGAAGACGTGTGAATTGGGAAGAGGTTATGGCCGTGAAAACAGCTAACAAGGGAGGTTGTTGCCAATGGTCTGTGACATCTTTGCCGATAGTTGTGAGCCAACGTGCCGTGATTTAGAAGTCGAGATAAATAAGGAAGAAAGCTGAGTTGCTGCCAAGGTTAACAACTTGCAAATTTGGTTACGAGTTTGTTTTTCGAAATCAAATATTTTCGGGGCTTTAAGATACATGAAGGAATAACTATCAGTGGGCAGGAGTTGATGAAGAAGATTTAAGTGAGTGACTGTTTGCTTGCCATGTTCGGGATGTGAAGGATGAAGAATATAAACTGGTTGTATCTGCCATGGGTTGATGGTTTTAGTTGCTGGCTTGAATCTTCTGAATCTGAATATATATATAAAGTGGAACCATGGAGGATACCAAAGATGGTGTAGTTTGAGCTTAAGGGAGGAAGGTATCATGTTAGAGTTTAAGTTCAAACATGTTGCTATTAATGGCAGTCACAATTAAAGAAATTTGATGATCAGTTGGGAGTGAACAAGGGTTGTTGTGGCAGAGCGCCGAAGGATTTTAGAAGAGATAAAAGTTTTGGGTGAGCGGTTGATTCAAAGGGTTAGGTCATGAATTCGAGAGAAAAAAAGTAGTATAAAAGTTGGTATTTTAGTCGAGATAAGAACTGGTATAATTTGATGGAGTTGAATTCGAATTCAGAGACTTAGAAGGACAAGGAATGTTGGCGTGTGGTTGTCGAGTTTGTGACAGAAACTTGGAATACCTACAAAGTGTGGCAGACTTTGTAATAGTAATACAAAAAAAAAAAAAAAAAGCTTGTGGCAGAAGCGTGACGAGAAGATTGTGAGAGAATCTTGAAAAACAAAGAAGTGTGACAGTTTTCGGCTTCAAAAGCGTGACTGAAATAATGGTGAAGAGAAGAAGAAACAACAATAAGGTTGTGAAGAAAAATAAAAAGAAATCCTACTTGTAGGTGAAAGAAGAGTGTGTGTAGTAAGGCGTACGATAGGTTAGTGAACCTATGAGATGTGGAAGAGACGTCGCAACAACGAACGGTTATGATCGTGAAGAAGGAAAAATGTGTACTTGAGAATCAAGTAACATGTGGGGATGAGGTAGAGCTACAATGCTCGGTGGTGAAATCCTACAAGTGAAGTAGGTGAATAAGATTAAGGACGTGGTTTCATGTTTGGTTAGCAAGTTGATAGAGCACGACAATAGTGTTTCTAGCTTGTTAAGGAAGTCTTGGTTTGAGGGAGGGTGTTGGAAGTAGTAAACCAAGACTATGGTTCTGGGAGCAACTAGTACAAGTTGATCCTGTTTTGGTGAAGCAACTAGTTGAAGTTGACACGGTATTTTAGAAGCAAGTTTTCCAGTATTAGAGTTTATTACGTATAGAGTTTTTCTAGAAGTGTCTTTGTTAGAGTTTGATCTTTGTAAGGAAAGTTTTATTTGCTTGGTAGTTAAGCCTGTTAAACTATAAATAGGTTTTTGAGCCATGAGAATTTATATACCAAGATTATTATCAACATAGTCTTTTAATTGTTTTCGCGGTTATTCTCTCCTCTCTTGCTCGATCCTACAATTTCCAAGAAAATGCCACCAAAACGAACAATAGGGAATTTATTAAAAAAGAGAATTTACAACACAAGTAAGTACAATGCATCCATCAAAAGAAAACGATAAGAACCACATAACAATACACCTAACTAACACAAAACTCGCATCAAAAGCTCTTCATAATTACCTGCCAATGTTAGTTCACTCCAATGTTTCAATATTCAGTATTGCCTTTCTTTGAATTTCTTTTAGCAAAATTGGATTTTTTGTGTGGCCGGAACAATAAAGGCTGCACATGAGACCTTGAATATTACCACACAGCATGTCAAATGCTAGGCGGTGAACTTATAATAGCACCCTAAATGAACTATTTATGATTTTCATTGTAAATGCAGTACGCATGAGCAGGGGCGGAAGCAAAGCCGGGCTTCCCCTGTAACACTATTGTTATTATTATTTGCGGTAGGAAGAAGTACACATCTCCATTATGTGATGATCGATGAACCAAAAACGCCAAAATGAACAACTACATTCATAAAAATAGTACAAAATTCCTAATACCCAACCTTAAAGCTCATTAGTCACTTTTGGAAATGAATGAGAATTACATGTACAACAAAGATGCGTCACTACTATATTAACACCTGCTAGCGTAATTCAAGACTTTCCCAGTTTAAAAAAGAAGCAGATTTTACATTTGGTCTTGCCGTGGGCTACGAAGAATATTTGAAAGAGAAAATTAGGCTAAGGACCACCCCATGGATAACCCATAATATGAGGTCCCTAGTTAAAAGAGTTTTAAAACCAGGCCCCTAATTAAAAATAAATTTTAATAGAGATCGAAATGATCAAATTGACCTTCACTATATAACTATCTAACCTAGGTTTTCTCTCAAACAGACACATGCATTTTCATTTCAAGAGAGAGAAACCGGATCTCACTCTCACCATACACAAAAACAGATCGGAAAAAAAAAAAAACGAAAAAATCAAAAAAATTTGTTGAAATCGGTTGCAAACACAGATAGAAATCCAAAACTATTCATCATCTTCTGAATCGATAAACCCTAAAATCAGAACAATGGATCGAAAAACGTTAGAAACAAGAATTTCATTTTGATTCAAATCCTAAATCGATTTAATTTGAATCGATTAAACCAAGTGCGTGATTTGAGAGGAAAGAGTGATGATAAACAAATAGGTATGTTTTAATTTGAAGCTGTTAGTTTTGAATTCTAACAATCAAAATATTCTCAAGTACAAACTGTATGAGCATTGAAATGAAGAAAAAAGAACAAAACGATTAACTAAAGATGTTATTTCTCTTTAGTTAATTTGATTTTTAAGTTTCAATTTTCTTGTTTTTGAATCAATCGATTTTTGTTAATTTGATTTGTTTTTTTTTATTACAGATCCAAGAAAAAAGAACAAAACGATATTTGCTTTTGAATCAAATGATTTTTCCTTTGAATACATGTAATTTTTATGTATAAATTTAGGGTTTATTTAAAACCTAAAATTCATTGTTGATAGATATTGTAGTTGATCTTCTAGTTCATCTTGATACAAGTACACTTGTATATTGGGTTATCAAGTTCATGTTGATGTTCTAGTTCATGTTTTAAGATGACTTTTGTTATGTGATGACGTACAACATGTGTAACTGACGTCTACACATCCAATTTGCATGTGTAACTTGTGTCTACACATCCAATTAGCTTGTGTAACTTTCCTCTACACATCCAATTAGCATGTGTAACCTCCGTCTACACATCCAATTAGCATGTGTAACTCGAAGTTACACATTCATACAATTAGATGAATATGAGTTTCTCTTACAAAGTTGTATTGAAATGCCTTGATCTGTAGGTTATACTCATAAAACTGTATTTGTAGTTAAAATTATTCAGATATATATGCATGATATTGAGAGTAGGTATATATGATCTTGGATGGCACTAAAAGTATGTAACTGACATGATATTGATGTACTGGTTATGCTGGTGATTGTTATATGATAAGTTTTATATTAATTAGCTTGCATTTATGGTTATGACACTCTTCTTATAGGTGGTTATAGGAGTATTGATGGTTCCAGTGGTAGAAGATCTAGTGAAATTGAGATTGGAGTGAAATCAATTGTTGAAAGTGAAGAACGAAGATCAACATTGAGTGATCCGCCTATAAAATTTGATTTAAGAGTAATGTTTTTTTTTTTTTTTTTTTTTCTACATTGATTGATTATCTTGTCTACATTGAATATAATGCTTAAATTTGTATTTATTATTAATTATCTTGTTCAATCAAATACAATTTTGTTCTAGATATTTGTTAATTATCTTTGTCTGTAACTATAATTTTGTTACTTTTTATGTGTTGATGTACAACATGTGTAACTTTCATCTACACATCCACTTAGCATGTGTAACTTGTATCTACACACCCAGTAAGCATGTGTAACTTGCATATACACATCCAATTAGCATGTGTAACTCGCAGTTACACATAAATATAGTTTGTTCCGATTCGAGTCTGCTTTTTTCTTTCAATTAGCATGTACGAATTTCGTTTACACATCCAATTAGCATGTGTAACTTGCATTTACACATCCATATAGCTTATGGACTTGATTCAGGAATTTTCCAAGTCTAAGTCTGTTTAATTAGCATGCGTAACTTACAGCTACACATCCAATCAACAAGTGTGACCTTCATCTACACATCTATATAGCTTGTGTATTTTATTCAAGGTTTTTCCATCACTGAGTTTATTTTTTCCAATTAGCATGTGTAACTTTCATCTACACATCCAATTAGCTTGTGTAACTTTCCTCTACACACCCAGTAAGCATGTGTAACTTCCGTCTACACATCCAATTAGCATGTGTATCTCACAGTTACACATAAATATAGCTTGTTCCATTCTGAGTTTGTTTTTTCGTATTCATTACAACTCTCATTTTTAAGTCTTTCACAACAATAACAATCAAAATATTCTCAAGTACAAATTGCATGAACAAGAATTTGAATTTGGGTCACAAATCCACTTACCCGTTCTTGCAATTAAAGCAATAAAAAATTAATGCAAAAAAAAAAAAAATGAGCCAAAAAGACTTGTGATGCCTGTATAACAAAAACGAAGATCAGCTGCATCTTTAAAACCTAGTAGATTTATTGGAAGTTTCCATGTTCCAAACCAAAACAAACCAATATTGGAAGTTTCCATGTCCCATGTTCCATGCAACTCACAGCATCCATGAAAACCTGAAAAATACAAACATACAATAAAAATATCAAAAATAAAACGAACTCAATTCACTCGGGGGCGTTGCCCCCTCGTGAAAAATATATCCTATGCAACAAGCTAAACATAAAATGAGCCATCAAGATACTCAACGGGAGAAATATATCATATGCATAAAACAATAGATACAGTATAACTTCTTTAATATAATCCTCGATAATATAATATTCTCGTTAAAATAATAAAATTCCTCGGTCTCGACTCGGGCACTTAGTGGTAAAATAATAAATTCGATAAAATCATAAAATAATACATTTTAAAAATTCCCTTAAGGATTAACATGTCCCAAATAATATATAAAATAATAATACTACTAAAAAATAAATTAAAAATTTCATACTTATCAAATTTTCTTAAAATATGATTGAATATTGGTTTGTTTTTCTTAGAAATTCAAATCAAGTTGTATTTAATCCCTAATAGTGTGTAGTGCACTTAAGAGGCGTAGAGTCACATTGTTGTATTGCAATAAGAAGTGTTGTAGTGTGATTGATGCTAGCAAAAATGATTATCTCTTTTATATTCACGTAGCTCTTTCCGTATTGCATCGTTTATTGGTTAGTGAGATACACCTTTGAGATGAGAATACATCTTAGTGATTTAGAATGTTGTACGTGACCTATCTATATGTTAAATACTTTTAAGTTTAAGGTTTGTGAATGCATTATATATAGAAATTATTTTTTAAAATAATCATTTATTATTTAATTATAAAGTAATAATTTATTATATTATCGATAATATAATATCTCTTTTAAATAATAATTTTCCTTGGTCCCTAGTGTATTATTTTATAGAAGTTATACTGTACAATGTGTCTTACAGATACAAATGCTACAATTGTTTACAAATACACATGCAACGGGATATATATGTGTAACTTAAAATTACACATGCTAAAAATACAACAAGATATATATGTGTAACCTCAAGTTACATATACTGTAACAAAAAAACAGCATGTCTACATCATCAATTTGAAGTTTTTCTTCTGAAACAACATTGTTTCTTCATCCTCTTCTCAGTATCAAACAAAAAACTCACAACAAATTCACAAAAAACAAAAAACAACAGAAAAATACAAATTCCATGCTAAAAATACAACAAGATATATATGTGTAACCGCAAGTTACACATACTGTATAACAAAAATCAGCATGTTTACATCATCAATTTGAAGTTGTTCTTCTGAAACAACATTGTTTCTTCATCCTCTTCTCAGTATCAAACAAAAAACTCACAACAAATTCACAAAAAACAAAAAGCAACAGAAAAAATACAAATTTCATGCTAAAAATACAACATGATATATATGTGTAACCTCAAGTTACACATACTGTATAACAAAAAACAGCATGTCTACATCATCAATTTGAAGTTGTTCTTCTGAAACAACATTGTTTCTTCATCCTCTTCTCAGTATCAAACAAAAAACTCACAACAAATTCACAAAAAACAAAAAACATCAGAAAAATACAAATTCCATGCTAAAAGTACAACATGATATATATATGTGTAACCTCAAGTTACACATACTGTAACAAAAAAACACCATGTCTACATCAATTTGAAGTTGTTCTTCTGAAACAAAATTGTTTCTTCATCCTCGTCAGTATCAACAAAATATAAACAATACATTCACAAAAAATTCTCGGATCGGACATGCAAGAACAACAAATAATCGAAAAAAAATTGAAAAAAGTTTTGAAAATCAAACCAAATAAAATTCGTACCTAGATTTGTTGTTTTCCTTCTTCAGAAACAATGTTATTTCTCTTTTTGTTTTCAGTATCAACCAAAGTTCTCAGTATCAACCAAATAAAAAAACGAAATAAGAAAGATCCAAATCATAAAAATCTAAATCAATATAATTCAAGACTAGATCGAAAACACACCTACAATGTTGATTTCTCTATTCCAACCTCTTCTTCCTCTTCTAAGACTCAACAAAATCCAAGCAAAAAAAAAAAAAAAAAACGATAATCAGTAGAAAATCGAAATAAAAAAATATATCAAAAAAACTAGTGAATCAAACCTATTTTATACAAACAGATACAAACCTATCTGTTGTTCTTCAATGCAGCGTCTTCCTCTCGTCAGATCTCAAAACAACTGAATCAATTCAACGATTTTCTGACAAATAACGTGTTGTTCTTCCTCTCGTCTTCAATATAGCGAATCAAAAATCAACGCTTTTTGTTTGTTGTTCTTCAATGCAGCGATTTTGTGAAGAAATAAGTCGAACCCGAAGATTTGATATCATGAAGATAAAATCGCCGGAGAGCAGAGAGATGAGAGTAAAAAAAAACCCTGATTTGATTTTCTGTTTCTATTTCTGTATAAATCTACTATAAATAGTGGAGGTTTTTTTTGGTATTTTCAGATTTATTAAAAAAAATGATGACATCAGCAATCTGGAAAATTTCAAAACCTGGCCCCAAAAATAAAAGTTCTGGGCCTAGAAATATTAAAAACTAAAAGTATGGAGTTGATAGTGAAGGATCCATTTTGTGGGGCTTCTCTATATTGAACCCATATAGTAAGGGGGTTATAGTATTTTTCACTATTTGAAAACAGTAACACCTTTTGCATCATAATTCATAAGTATTATTCAGGAAATTTAATCATTCCGTACGTAAATGTTGCAAAATAGCATTTTGTAATTGGATTTTAGAAACCAAGATTCAGAAGAGAATTAAAACAAAACAAAACATAAAAAACAAGTCATTTTTCAACAAATGTTGAGGTATACACGATAATACAAAATTAACAGCACTATAATTATAACTTTTTATAGAGAAACATCACTATAATTATAACTTTTTATAGAGAATACAAATTTGAGTCCAGAATAGATAAATGGCAAGTGATGTAAAATATTTGATTTAGCTTAATACAAAATATAACCACCTACTATTATAAAAAATTACCAGTTAACACCGTTAGTTTACTCCAGTATCTCAATATTAATTGTATTGGATATCATCGGATTTATTACCAGAAGACTGCACGAAAGATGATATTTTTCCTTCTTTTGAAGAAAAGATGAAGGTTACACATAACATCTTAAATTACCATGCAGTACAACAAATACGCAAAAATGAATTTATAATAACACTTTAAATGAATTAACGATGATTTCAATGCTACACGAACTAAGCATGATCAAGCATTTTAGGGCTAAATGGGAATGATTATGCGCAATGGCTGATTTTCAGTGTACCTTTTGGATGGACCAACGACAATCTCTTATGTGTTAATTTTCTGGGAGGCTTTATGCATAATCACACCCTTCTGACACAGCTTTAATAAAAACTATCATTTACCTTCCTAGCATTTTTAATTAGGGGCGACACAAAAGACAAAATAGGTTGAAAATACTTATATGCCCCTTCATAATCGGTAGTTTAGGTTTTTTTTAGCTACCAATTGCAAAATCTCATTTTTGGGGAAACTCTATATTCGGTAGTTATATGAACTATTTTGACTACCGATTATAGGCTCAACCAAATTATAAAAATAGAGGATTTTTGCAAAATCTCATTTTGGGACAACTCTATATTCGGAAGTCAGGATACCTTCATTTACTACCGATTATAGGCTCAACCAATGCAGTTGAAAAAGCTCGGTGCGGGCATGGACGTGGTATGAATACAATGCCGGTACGCTATACAGGAGGTCTGGGGGGTCCGGGGGTGGGGGGTGGGCAGCGCCCCCTAGCAGAGTGCGAGACAGCGTCTTGTAGAAAATTTTTTTCTACGAGAAAATTGAATTTCAAAGGATTTTTGCAAAATATGATTTTGGGGCTACTATATATTCGGTAGTTATATGAACTATCTTGACTACCGTTTATGGTAGGATATTTGCAAAAAGAGCCACTGTATAATCGGAAGTCATGATAACTCATCCTTTCTTACCGATTATAGGCTCAACCAAAATTCAAAAAAAGAGGATTTTTGCAAAATCTGATTTTGGGGTTACTCTATATTCGGTAGTTATATGAACTATCTTGACTACCGATTATGGTAGGATATTTGCAAAGAGAGCCACTGTATAATCGGAAGTCATGATAACTCTTCCTTTCTTACCGATTATAGGCTCAACCAAAATTCAAAAAAAGAGGATTTTTGCAAAATCTGATTTTGGGGCTACTCTATATCGGTAGTTATATGAACTATCTTGACTACCGATTATGGTAGCATTTTTGCCAAAGGTCTACTTTAATCGGGAGTCAAGATAACTTTATTTACTACCGATTATTGGATAGTCAAAATTCAAAAGATAAAGGATTTTATTTTGGGGATACTTTATATTCGGAAGTTATACAAACTAAATTTACTCCCGATTGTTGATTAACTACCGATTGTATAGTTATCTACCGATTGTAAAGGGTAGTTTGGACATTAAGAAAAAACGCCACGGAAATAACCTACCGATTATGACATTTTTTGTCGTTTTGTGTCGCCCCTAATTCTTTTGGGGTCGCCCCTAAAGACCCCAGGTTTACCTTTTTGTGTGTCGATAACAACTATTTTTATTGCGTCTCCATAATAAAGCCTTGGCCAACTATTTCCTTTTCGTCTCATTTAAAAAAGACAAATAGAAGACCAATCTTATATAAGTAGAAGAAGCAGCATTATCAAACTCCCAGTTAGCAAGTTGCAACAACCGACAAATGATGGTAGTTTTTCACGCAAGCCCTTTGCCTCTATAACAAAAATAAAAGCTTATGAAACTAACAATTGTGAAGGTTTCTGCCATATAAAATCTGACAGATGACTGATCATTTGAGTGATCATCTGAAGTTGATTCGTCTAGACGTGACCCACGGGACTGTCATTTTTTGGTAAGCCCAAAAATAAGAATGTATTTCCAAACTATTGTTTTGAAAATTCGAGCACTTGTCCATCCATGATATTAGGACTCTAGATCAAGTTATATGATTGTATGACTTGGTTAAACCCATTTGAGGGATTGATTTTCTCACCCGACTCAGAATCGGTTGAATAACCAAAAAAAAGATATTATATCGTCCAAAATCGGCATCATGACTCGAAATGATTTTCTTTACAAATTAAATTTTTTTTTATAAATATCCTGTAAATGAATAATTTAATGTTTATTGTCTGTTAGTTAGATCAGAATAAATACTACAAAAACATATAAAATGATCAATAAATGATACTATGAAGATCAAAATTATAATAAAAAGTAGGTCGAGTGACCGAACCACGTTAATCTTCGGGTTCCCTATTTCCCTATGATATACCATTCATATTCTATGATGGTAACGGAGCACGAAAAGATCAGTTTGCTTTTATTTTCCTATTTCGGTATTCATTATAATGATCTCGTCTAAATACCAGAAGAGTTCGCACATTTAGATGAGTTTTTCACCGTTTTTCTTCTCCTTGGCATCATCATATTTTTTTCTCTCATCAAAATCAACTTTTTTTTGCTTCCGCCCCGCTTCTATTTCAATTTTAGTTTTTTTTTGATGCAGTTATTCGTCGTGTTTTTTGCTAATTTTTGTTTCTGTTGTATGAAGTTACAAACACTACGGTGATCCTTCCTTTTATTTGCATCACAGATAACAATTTTTTCTTTTATTTTTTGTCTGATCTAAGATTGATCAAGATCATTGTTTTTATTTTCACGGGTTCGAATCATCTTTTCTATCTATATTCATTATCTCACACGTTTATCCACTCGTAATACAACTCTCGTGGTTGTAGTTAAATTTTTTTTGGTATGTTCTAAGAACCTATATATATATGTCCATTTAAATCAACAATTTCAATATTTATGATTTATATGGGCTGATACCAGTGTTATTAGGGGATGATATCATTTAACTGATCCAAAGGTCAAGATTGTTTTTGTCCCATATGAAATGGTATCAGCCTCTAGCAGTACTAGGATAGCAAATCATGTTCAATATTAAGCCCAATGTTCTAATTTCTTTCTTTTTGGTGTTCTACACGGAAATTCTCACATCGTGATCATGTTTGTTGTTTTGTTACGGTAGTTCTTTTTGTTGCATCTAGATTTGGTTTTTTCTAATGCATCATGGACATTTTTTTCTTTCTTAGTTTTGGGACCCTTTATATTCCTCATGGTATATCAGTTGTGTGCTGTGAAGATGCAGGCGGTGGTACAAGTGCAGTATCATTTTGGGCTTGATACAATACAACAAGCCATCCATTAAGTACTCCATTACGTACTGGTTCTTGTGTTATTCTGCTTTCATGATGACATGGCGGCAAAAAAAAAATGAAAAATCAATGAAGATATTTTTCAACAAATGTTGAAGTATGCACGAAAATACTAAAGTAGCAGCAGTGTAACTATAACCTTTTAAAGTAAAAAACACATTTGAGTACACAATTGATAAATGCAAACACTGTGAAGTATTTGATTTAGCTTAATACAAGACACATCCATCTATTATCCTACAAAAATTATCAGTTAATCTCGTTAGTTTACTCCAATATCTCAATATTAATTGTATTGGGTATTATCCGATTAATTACCAGAAGACTGCGATCTGCACAAAAGATGACTGATATTTTTTCTTCTTGTGAAGGAAAGATGAAGGTTATAAATGACATCTCAAATTACCACATAGTGCAACAAATGCTCAAAGATGAATTTATAATACCACCATAAATGAGTTATCGATGATTTCAATGCTACATGAACTAAGCATGAGAAAGCATTTTGGGACTAAATGGGAATGATTATGGGTAATGGCTGATTTTCAGTGTATCTTTTTGATGGATCAAAGACAATCTCTTGTGTGTTAATTTTCTTGGAAGCTTCATACATAATTACACTATTTCGATACAGCTTTAAAAAAAAAACGATCGTGTACCTTTGCGTGTCAATAACTATTAGAATATTACACATATGTATGAAGCCCAAATGACCGTGCAGAGAAGATCACCAAGGTGTCAGTGCAGAGAAGATATTAGAAGATAATTGAAGATTACAAGATCAGAATTGTTCAATGTAATCTTTATATTTTCCTAAATAGTTACCTAGTCAAGATATTTTAATTTAGGCAATATCTTCTTAGGTTTAGTCATACCACACTATAAATAAGAGTGTGAATATAGATGTAAAGTTATCTCAGTATGTGCTGAAGATCAATAGCATTTCACCCTTTGGGGTTTCTCAGTGGATGTAGGCGTTAGTGCCGAACCACTTTAATTCTCCTGTCTTCTTTTATGTTTGATTCATTTTGTTTAATCGATGATCCGTCTCGATGATACCCATAATTTATTATGGTATCAGAGCGGGGAGATCCGCTCAATCGCTTCCGCTTTCTATTTTTTGGGTTATCATTTTCATCGATTTTGTTCAGGCTAATCATCAATAATAGTCTGTTTTTCTCAATGAATAACTTGTTTATTCTCCATCATGGTTGTTGTCGAATAACTCTTCCTAATTTAATTTTTTGTTATCCTTTGTGCCTCGTTCATCTGGCACTTTTATTTGCTCAATCAAATTGATTTTATGTGGTAATACCAGTTAAACATGCACTGTCTAATCAATTAAATTTTCAAAATGGGAATCTACATCTTTTATCCCAATGTTTTCCTCCAGGGTTTATTAATTTGATGTCACAAACTAAAACCTTATATACATAATGACCAGTTTTCGCGTTGATCGTCGTGAACTCATCAACAGTGTCAAACAATTTTCTCATTAATCTGTTTGTTTGTTTTTGTCAAGAACACTCGATTCGGTTTATTTGATTATTCATTTCCTCAAGCTAAATTCATGCAAACAATCGGACGATACTGCGGTAGTGACTCAGCCCACACAATTACTAATATTTTTATTTATTTATTGATCTACCCAAGATCTCCGGTATCACATAATTCATGCTCCCATGAGCTAATTTATTTTTGACTCTCTAATTTATCATTTTATGGTCATCTTTAATCATGTGGTTTATCAACACAACAAATGATCATAATTTTTGCATCAACAATGATCATATCGATATTCTCTGATGATTCATTCACAAGCT
This sequence comes from Papaver armeniacum, assembly GCA_023531295.1. Lineage (NCBI taxonomy): Eukaryota > Viridiplantae > Streptophyta > Magnoliopsida > Ranunculales > Papaveraceae > Papaver > Papaver armeniacum. Next base: position 206,799 of record JAJJWW010016114.1, read on the forward strand.
TAGGTTCTTGTTGAGTTAATTTTATCAAAGACAGGTTTTCTCTATCAATGGTTGTGTCCAATATCACGCCATATCATACCACAAATAATCCTATAATAACAAATGTGGTAAAGTGGGACTTTCCGATTATGGCAGTCTCCTAGTTAATTATCTCATTAATAAATCAATGAAATCCCGGAAATATATTATTTTCAAGTATTTTTCAGGAAAATGATTTTATTTCCATTTCCGTTCAAAATATACTTCAAGTGTATATCCAATATATTTTTTCTCCGAAATATATTGCTTTGTATGTGTAAAATATTATAGAATATCTTCAAGATATTTGTGTGAAAATATGACAGAATTGATCATGTTTTGGATCCGCCGTTATCGCCATTTTTACTGCGGATTTTTTTTTTACTCACGGGTCATTGTGAAATGTCAAACCCGAAATTATATCCATTTTCGTCTATCCCGCAATTTTGGGAACCAATATAATTTCCAATTTTTTTTGGTATTCCATAGATATTTTCGAATACATCCATTAGTCTCAATAAACAAAAACTGATATCTTTGTATTATTTTCGCCTCCATCATTTAACAACAACTCTCTTTGGTTGTTCTCTCGCATCAATCAAATATATACTTCGCCTATGCTATATATATTGCAGTCATGCTTTGTTCTTGTTGATGCTCAACAATTATTGTATTTTTATCGTGATTTTGTTCTCTATGAATATCGTGGGTCTCTCAAATGCATGATATGACAATCTAAAGTCTGTTAAGGTAAAAGCTAAACTCACATGGCTTTCTTTAACATATCTTCTTAGTGGTCCCACACCTCCGGTGGTGAAATCTAGTACCCGTAATCATGGTAATCCATCACCAAAGCCAAAGGCGTGTGTTTGTACCCCTAATATTCTTCACAAATAAATGGGCTAACTTAGGCCTCCAAAACCCTTACTAGTGGCTAAGGAGTGTTCATTGGGCCTAAGGTGCCTAAGGTGCTTCCCAAAGTTTACCCAAGTATGGCTAACTAGGCCTAACAAACACCCCATGTACAAGCCCATGGGCTAGAAAGTTTCACAACAAAGCTTTCCACTTAACCCTTGACACGTCATCAGAGGTGACACGTCACCAGCGCGACACGTCAGCGAAACAGGTGCCACGTCAGCATTGAGATGATGGCAAAGGTGCCACGTCAACAGGGGGAGATGACGTGGCGGTACGCCCACGTCGGCCGAGATAAGATGACATGGCGGGTGCCGTCCGCCGCACCGAAGCAGCCCCATACGTTGCCACGTCAGCATATATGATGACGTGTCAGCTGACGCGTCAACAGGATTGATGACGTGGCATGTGCCACGTCAGCACTACAGGCCACGTCAGTTGACGCGTCAACAGGATTGATGACGTGGCATGTGCCACGTCAGCACTACAGGCCACGTCGCCGGCCCAAAGCCGCGGCCCATAGCCGGCTGGCCCAAGCGGCGGCAATCGCCAATTGTCGGCGGTTTATGTTTTTGATTTTTTTTTATGTTTCGGTGGAACCCGTTATGGATAATTCCGTAGCCTCGTATGATTCCGCCCCATGCTTGCACTAAGCAGTTCTCGCGCCCACTTGTGAACTTTGCTTCTACAACATTCCAAAGAACCATGCAAGGGTCGATTACACAAGAGCCATGCGACCATCAAAGCGGCCGTTATCACATGCGGCATACGCAGGACCAGTCAATGCCAGTTATTGCTGGGAGGCATGCAGGGGCCAGTTATGGCAATCAATGTCTGCCATAAAATCACAAAAATTAAACTGAAATTGGCACATATAAATGGAGAGTTTCACAACCAAAAAGGTAAGCAATCTTCTAGCCAAAAATCTCCGGTGAAAAATCCAAAGATCGACTTTAGCATCGGAGGGTTTTTTGCGGTACCCCCTTCCTCCATCATTGTCGAAGATCCAGGTCCACGAATCAATTGTCAAGCCAAAATCACCATTCATACAAAATTCTGTGTTTGGGGTAGGAGTATTTTTACCTTACAAACAGTGGCGCCGACTAAGGGGATTCGAGAAAAGATTATCGAGTTTTACCAAATCGAGTTATGGCAATAGTTCGACAGACTGCACGAAGATCTGATTCTAACAGCAATTCCCAACCGCGCAGGAGACGCGAAATTGAGAGGAACGAAATTGAAGTTCAATCTGCACCTGCTGTACCCACTGGAAACAGACAGGGTCAAGATCATACTCATAACGAGATCACCTGGATCGTGGACGAGATCGAGATCGTTTTCGTGATAGTGCTCCAGAGATCCGAATCGGAGAAAGGAAAAACAACGTCTGGTCGATAACGAGGTTATTGACGTTGATGGGAAAACCCAGATGTCCGTGGAAACAAAGGGTATGCGTTCGGCAGCCCATCTAGGAGGAATCGCAATCGACAGGATCTGCGAGATGTCCGCACCGCGACTCCCAGTACAGAGGAAGAACAACTACTGAATCGGCTAGACGAGTTAGAGAAGGAAAACGCTCTACCGAGATTAGAACGTGAAAACCAACCTCGGCCTAGGTCCGGGTGTTTTGAATAATCGAGGTCCGATCTGTTTGGCAACGCCTTGGAAGTCGGATTGAACCACAAGTCGCAGACTCTAACGAGAGATGTGATCAATCTCGATCGACAGACAGAATCTATTGGTCACCGGAGAATTACCGAAACGACCCGGGCGAGGAAAGCAGATGCATTGCAACTCAACGAGCGCGAGCTTTAACTACGTCTCATTCAAAACGGCTCGGGAATGACGAGAATGAAGATCGAGACCAATATGACGAGGGTGACTTTTCAGACGATTACTATGCTCGTTCGGAGCAAGGCAGGCATGGCAGAGAGACTACTCTGCACCGAAGAAAGAAAATGAGATCGGATAATCATATTCCAGAGGACTGGGATTATGAGCGGGGAAGGCGTTCCTCGGATGGCGACCTAGACGCGATAACGAAGCTCGTCTTGCCAAGATGATCGAGAAAGTAATGATGAAAAAACAATCCCGAGAAGAAAAGATGGAAAGGCTACATCGAGCAGCAGGAGCTCCTTTCAAACAGAATATCAGAGAATTCAGGCCACCAATGAACTTTTTAGTTCCAAAATTACCGGAATTCGATGAGAAAACTGATGATCCAGATCAGCACGTTTTACACTACGAGACTGCCATGTCCTTGTGGCAGTACAGCGACGAGTTGATGTGTAAAATGTTTCCGCAATCCCTGACAGGAGGAGCTATAACGTGGTTCAACCAGCTTCCAGCACAGTCGATCGGGACTTACCATAAGCTGATCGATGATTTTTGCTGTAACTATAAGTACAACAAACGTGACCGGAAAGGATGCCATTCACTGTTCCTTTTGGGAATTCGGAAGGAGGAAAGCATCAGACAGTTCACTAGGCGTTTCAAGCAAGAGTTAGCGGACGTGGATGGAGCCAACGACCAAGTTGTTATTGCGGCATACAAACAAGCTTACCAACATGATCAGAGGGGTGTGTACGGTTCTTTGGTCAAGAGACCACCAAAAACTTTGGAAGAACTATATGATCGAGTAGAAGAGTACGCCCGAGTGGAGGACGATTCTAAAGCTCGAGAAGAAGTTCACAAATCGTCCAATCATCCAAATGATGGTAAGAGAGAAAAATCCAAGAACCGTTCGAACGGACAGCATAATGATCGTGGGGATGTTGGACGAAAAATCAAGGTGAACGCATGGAGGCGGGTATCGAAATTTCACGATATGAAGGCTGACCCACCGAGCATAGGTATCATTTCACGAAAAAAATACACAAAGACTTGAGCCCCCACATCCCTCCGGCAGAAACACGAGACAAACGTGATAGGAGCAAATCGCAAGTTCCATAAAGACCATGGTCACAAAAGCGAGAATCTGCCGCTCTTTCTGAGATCGAGATTCAGCGAATGATCGACGCTGGGAAGCTGCAACAGTACGTAAAAAAGGACTTTGGAAAAGGTCCCGGACAGTTTGGCACAACCAACGTGATTAACGCACATGTGATTAACGTCAGCCACGCCAGGATCCATTCAATGACCAGGCGGGCGTCAGAAGACGAAACCAGGAGGAAGCTCAGGCAGTTGAAAGAATGGTACTTGACAAATCACATCGATTTTGTCAGCGGTAATGGAGCGAAGCCTGGCGAACTTGGATGCACAAAGATCGAGTTCTCTGATGCAGACATGATAGGTGTATATGCTCCCCACAATGATGCTATCGTTATAACTGCTTGGATTGGCATGTTTCGTGTACACCGGATTCTAGTTGATACAGGAAGTTCAGTGAGCGTGTTGTTTTCAGGAGCTTACTCCTCTATGAATCTTCCACACGACTTGATCGAGGAGGATGAAAATCCAATTATCGGTTTCAGCGGAGAAGTTACAAAGGCGATTGGAAAAGTGAAGATACCTATCACAGTGGCTGACAAGTCCGTCTTGGGCACTTTCTTGTTGTTGGATTGCCGAGCACCCTATAATGCGATTGTAGGACGAGATTGGCTGCATGAGATCGGTGCAGTCACATCATCTAATCATCAATGCTTGAAGTTTATTACCCAAGAAGGAGTCGTGAAAGTGAGAGGCGACCGGATGGCCGCCCACAAGTGTCATGAGAGTGCAATGAATGAGTACAAAAGTCGAAGTCGTGGCAACCGAGATCATGCGAGTCGGCGAAATAGCAATTACGAACCCTCTCCCTCCGAATCATATATGGGAGAGGACGTCTGCTGAACCCCAAGGTTGAAGCGGTCGAGGTCCAGATTGGAGACGAGGAGCACAAAACAACGTTCGTAGGGCAGACCTGCTGCACAGAACGTGATGGTTTGATTACATTGCTAAGAGCAAATGCGATGTTTTTGCATGGAGTTTTGTGAAATGCCGTGGATAGATCCGAACGTAGCTCTGCCACAAAGCTAAACATCGATGAGAATTTCCATCTGTTAAACGAAGAAAATCGGGAATATGGCACAAAGCAAAAAGATGGAGTTCTTTGAAGAGGTCGAAAAGCCATGTTGAAGCGGGATTTATCCGCCCATTACAATATCCAAGTCAGGTTGTCAAATGTCGTATACTGTTCAGAAGAAGAATGGTAAAATTCGTAATCTCCGTATCGATTTTACCGATTTGAATAAAGCTTGTCCAAGAGTGATCCTACCATTGCCGCGGATAAGAGATTTGGTGGATGCAACCGCAGATATGGGAGACTGTCATTCATGGACGGTTTTTTGGCTACAACCAAATACCTTTGTTCGAGGACGATCAAGAGCATCTGCGTTCAGAATCGCAGAGGAGTCTACCTGTTATTTTGTAATGCCGTTCGGGCTAAAGAACGCGAGGGCAACCTACCAGCACTTGGTAGACCATATGTTCAAGGATCTGATTGGGAAGTCGATGGAAGTATACATCGATGATATGGTAGTGAAATCTCAGCAAAAAGAATCGCATTTTCTTGATCTGCAAAAGACGTTTGATATCTTAAGGCAATATGCTATGAAGCTCAATCCAGCAAAATGTTCATTTGGGCTATCATCAGGAAAGTTCCTTGGATACTTGATGACACATAGAGGAATCGAGGCGAATCCGGAACAAATCAGAGCCATCAGAGAAATGCCATCCCCAAGAACGAAGAAGGAGGTCCAGAAGCTAGCGGGACGATTAGCAGCTTTAAACCGTTTCATCTCACGATCGTCGGATCGATTCAAGCCATTCTTTGACGTCTTGAAAAAAGCAGTGAATTTTGGTTGGACGGATGAGTGCGAAAGGGCTTTTGATGAGATCAGCGGTATTTGTCAACTCCCGGTTTGGTGAGTCCAAAACTGGACAACCGTCTGGAGGTATACCTGGCAGGCAACCGGAGAACGCTTATTTGTTAGTGCAAATCTTTGTTTGTTACGGATCCACATGAGAAACCTGTTTACTTCGTCAGTAAATCCTTGACGGGGGCGGAAACACGGTACAAGAAAATTGAGAAGATAGCACTTGCACTTTTCCATGCATCTCGTCGCCTCAAGCCTTATTTCCAAGGAAGGCAGATCGTAGTATACTCGGAATACCCGCTGAAGAGAATCCGGAGCGTACGATGATTCCAGTCGACTAGCCATATGGTCAAAATTTGGGGCGTATGAGATCAAGTATGAAACCGTGAAGCTGGGAGAAAGGACATGCACCGGCTGCACTTTGCTCGCAGATTTTCCCGTGGACGATATAGAAATGGTTCTTTGTTAAGAAGTGGAGTTGTTCAAACCACTGAGCCGATCCACCGATCAGATCGAAGCGAGTCCGCAATGGAGATCGATACACGAGAACCATTATGGTCAGTGCTTCGATGGGTCATCAAACGTTGGTGGTCCGGAGTTGGTTGCGTCATCCTTACTCCGAAGGTTCGAGGATCGAGAAAGCGACCGGTGGGTTTTCAAGCATCAAACAATGAAGCTGAATATGAAGCCACAATAATCGGTTTAAAAGTCTGTCAAACAGGTTAGATGCGAAGAACGTGAAGTGGTCACTGATTCCATGCTAGTGGTCAACCAGTTTCTGGGGACCTACAAAGCCAAGGAAGAGAGAATGGCCCTGTATTTGGATCATATGAAAAAGCTAGCAAATGAGTTCGACCAATTCTCTATTGGGAAGAGACCACGGTTGGAAAACAGGCATGCAGATGCTTTGGCATATCTTTCTTCCGCAGTCGAAACTGATTCCACCCGTTTTGTTGTAGTAGATTTCCAAGAGTTACCTAGCATCTCCGATGACCAATTTGTTTCGCTCTCGAACACGCTAGTGGGGGCGAGATGGTAGCTACATCAACACAGGGGATACCGAGAACATCGGCGGCAATATGGATGTTGACGGTCGGTGACGGATAATTCGGGCGGTCATGTTGAAAACATTACAGATCGGCGTCAACCATACATCCAAGACACGACAACCGCGAACTCCTCAAGATGAGAACTGCCGCAAAGGTGAGAAAGAATTCATAGAGATACTCAATGATCGAAGGGCTGTTATACCGCAAACCTGTTGCTTTGGAGCCATTTTTGCGATGCGTATCAGCCGAGGAAGGACAAATAATACTAGCAGAGGCCCATGAGGGGATTTGTGGTAGCCATTCTGGAGGGCGCAGTCTCGCACACGGGATACTTACCTGGGGTATTTCGGCCGTACACATGCGAAAAGACGCTAAAGAATATGCGAGAAATGTGTACCATGCCAAGAACACGCTCCAATTCGAAAAGGCCCGCCAACGAATTACATCCGCTTTTAGTCCCCGGCCGTTCTCTATGTGGGGATTGGACATCGTCGGGCCACTCCCCAAAGCTCTGGAGGCGCGATTCGTCTTAGCCGCTACCGATTATTTCACCAAGTGGGTCGAGGCAGTGCTTGGTACACGTCACCGGACATGATGTGAAAAGGTTCATATGGGAGAATATCGTCGCAGGTTCGGAATCCCGGACGCGATAATATCGAGACAATGGGAAGATTCGATTCGAGGAGTGATCAAAGACTTTTGCAAGGGCTCGAATATCCGCCACAATTTCTCGTCTCCTTACTATGCTCAAAGCACGGGCAGGCGAAGCAACCAACCGAGTTATTATGGACAACCTCAAGAAACTACTGGAGAAGGCGAAGGGAAAGTGGACTCGAAGAATTCCCTGGAGTCTTATGGTCTTATCGAACAACCCCAAGAGATCCACCGGATTTTCTCCATTCACATTGGCATATGGGACAGAGGCAAGCCATACCCACCGAGGTACAACTCAAGACTACCAAAACTCGTTTGTCAAGTCCTGAAAAACGACAAGACATGCGGCTTTGGACAAAGAGTTGTTGGAAGAACAAAGAGAAACAACCTTGCAGCGGTTGGTCCGATACCAGCAGGCAATCAAGTCGGGTTATGATCGCAAGGTCGAGAGAACGGTCGTTCAAACCAGGGAATATGTCTTGAAGAAAACCCGAGCAGCCACAATGGAACCGAACTGTGGGAAGCTCTGGGCGAACTCGGGAAGGCCCATACATAGTGGATAGACCGGCGTCTCGTGGATCCTACTACTTGAGGAATCTCGAGAACCGAGGATTGAAGCCATGGAAGCTGTGGAATTCGTTCCACTTGAAAAAGTTTTATCATTAAAGGTAGATTCAAATCCGCCGTGCTGCACTCTTTTCCTTTTTGATGGTTTTGTCCCACCTGGGTTTTCCACTCAAAGGTTTTAACGAGGCATTGTGATCAAAGGTAGGTATTTATCTTGTTATTTCAATTGATATTCTAGTCCAACATTATTTAAATTATTCCATACTTTATCAATATTGTTCGTGTTAATTATAAGCTCTGCGGATGATCGAATCATGATCAGCTCCTAAATGACAAAACAAGACAGTTTAAGTCTCACCGTCGCAACGTTTCGACACTCGTAGATAGGGTGAACGCGATTCCGAGCACTTCTACCCTATCTCAAATTTATCCTCATCATATGGGCGGCAACTAATGTGGCAAACATTTTCCAGGCACGTGAAAATGTACACATCCCAAAATCTGCGCGCACCTTGAATAGCGGAATTGGCCCCCTGCACAAATTCAAGGTAGCAGAAAAACTCAACTTTTCATTCCATGCGCAAGCGAAATGCAGCAGGGAGGTGCACCCCTGCGCAAGCATTGAGCAGCATGACACAAAACATACTGGGGGCGAGATATATGTCACCCCAACCATTTGGGGGCAAGATGTATAACACTCCAGCACAATCAACACATCCTTGGGGACGAGTTGCGTAACACTCCGAACAACACGCTTGGGGGCGAGTTATGTAACACTCCGGAAAAATGCAAAATTAGAGGGAACCCGAACTTCTTAACCCACAACAAGTTATGGATTAAGAGGGGGCGATGTTTGTACCCCTAATATTCTTCACAAATAAATGGGCTAACTTAGGCCTCCAAAACCCTTACTAGTGGCTAAGGAGTGTTCATTGGGCCTAAGGTGCCTAAGGTGCTTCCCAAAGTTTACCCAAGTATGGCTAACTAGGCCTAACAAACACCCCATGTACAAGCCCATGGGCTAGAAAGTTTCACAACAAAGCTTTCCACTTAACCCTTGACACGTCATCGAGAGGTGACACGTCGGCGAAAACAAAGGTGCCAAGATTGAGATGATGGCAAAGGTGCCACGTCATCAGGGAGATGACGTGGGCAGTGCCACGTCCAAAGACCGGCGGCCCCATATGTTGCCACGTCGGATATATGATGACGTGTCGGTGGCGCACATCAGATTGATGACGTGGCATGTGCCACGTCACTACAGCCACGTCAGTTGACGCGTCAACAGGATTGATGACGTGGCATGTGCCACGTCAGCACTACAGGCCACGTCAGCCGGCGGCCCAAAGCCGGCGGCCCATAGCCGGCGGCCCAAGCAGGCGAGCGGCAATCGCCAATTAATCGGCAGTTTATGTTTTTGATTTTTTTTTATGTTTCGGTGGAACCCGTTGCGGCATAATTCCGTAGCCCTCGGATGATTCCGCCCCATTCTCGCTTGCCCTAATTCAGTTCTGCGCGCCCCTGTGAACTTTGCTTCTACAACATTCCAAGAACCATGCAAGGTCGCATTACACAAGAGCCATACCATCAAAGCCGGGCCATTATCACATGCGGCATGCGAGACCAGTCAATACCGTTATTGCTGGGAGGCATGCAGGGGCCAGTTATGGCAATCAATGTCTGCCATAAAATCACAAAAATTAAACTGAAATTGGCACATATAAATGGAGAGTTTCACAACCAAAAAGGTAAGCAATCTTCTAGCCAAAAATCTCCGGTGAAAAAATCCAGTACTGACTTTAGCATCGGAGGGTTTTTTGCAGGTACCCCCCTTCCTCCATCATTCAGTCGAAGATCCAGTCCACGAATCAATTGTCAGCAAAATCACCATTCATACAAAATTCTGTGTTTGGGGTAGGAGTATTTTTACCTTACAAACAGCGTGGAACATATCAGTCCATGAATTTTCAATTTTTCCTCTTAATCAATTGATAAAAATGTTAAAGTATTGTCATTGTTCACGGCAAGATTTTTAAATCATAAAAATGATATTCTCAGTTTTGCATTGACAAAATAATTGGGTCGACCGAGCGAAGCGAGGGAGGTCCTTTATATGGCCACTTTTTTGTAAAATCTAAGTGATCAATTACCACAAAAAGATTGGAAATGGTTAGGGTCGAAAAACCAAGAATGTCCCTCCCTTTTAGTCCAATTACTATAACTCCTTGTGTATCCTATCTTTTCAGGGGTATAATTGGAAAGCAAACTTTAATATAACATGTCTAAAAATCCGTGCCTTGGAATTTTACAAATTTTATCTCGTTATAAAGGTTATAAAAAACTCTACGCAACAAGTACAAACAACAATATCAAATTTGGAGTTTTTACGAAAAAAATCGGAGATATATATCATTTTAGGCACAAATTTAGAAAATTAAATGTATATCCATTATGCAAACCATCACAAAGGATACATAACCTCATTTGATTGGGGGCCAAACATTTTAATTAGGGGCCATAACTTTTTATTTGCACCCCAATTTTTTGAGGGGCGTATTAATCCGATATTGAAAAGACTGTTTTACCCTTACCTAAAACTAAACATTAAAAATCAATTAACCCAAGAAAGCTATGGCTCCAAGGTATATGAACTTAAACCCACCTTGTATTCGTTAGTATCGAAATTTCAGTGTAAGAGTCGTTAGTATCGAAATGAAAACCCCTAACGACTTTTCATTTGCATGCAGATTCTATGAAAAATCGTTAGTGTATTAGGATGAAGATGACGATCCTAATTCTGCTACTTCAACATTTTTTGCCCTAGAATAGAGTCGTTACCATATTAGGTTGAAAATGACGACCCTGTTTTGACGACCCTTTGTTATTGGTTAACGACTCTAGGTGAACATTATAAATGGTTGGTTAGGGTCGTCAGTATATCAGAATATCCCTATGACGACTCAAACACACAAAAACTTGCCTTTTTATACAGAGAGTTTGGATTCGAGAGTCGTCTGGGGTATTAAACGAATCAACTAACGACTCTAGGTGAACAATATAAACAATCGTCATGGTTTAACACACCACCTTGACGATTTTTCATCACCATTAAAAGTTGCAGGTTAGAGTCGTCGCCATGTGTGTCAACAGTATGACGACTCTTTAGGGTCGTTGGCGTATACAACACCCGACTATAACGACCCTCACTCTGAGTAGTTCCATAGTGACCATGAATCGACCACTTGGAGCACCATTCAGAAAATTTGAAGAGTATATGAAGTTTATCTGATTGTTTTGAGCTTCGGGTTCTTCATTTTGAGGATTGGTTCCTTCATTTTGAGCAGTAGGATCTTCATTTCCACCATTTTTCATGGCTTCCTCCATTAACATCTCTTCATCAAACATCCAATCCATAGGATTAGTTGATACAATCCTACCATCAACACAATCATGGTTGTTGTTTGAACCTTTGAAAACCTCTTTCCCTCCACTTGAATCACTAATTTCTAAAAATCCTATTTTTTCCTCTCAAAACTCCTCTTCTTCTTCTCAAAACATAAAAACCCAACCAAAAAAAATCCCAAAAATTTAATCCTAAAAAAAAAATCCCAAAAATTTAATCCCAAAATCTGATTTTTATGTAAACTCAATTATCACACTAATCAACTTCATTAATTCTTAATACTAATCACTCAGGGCATTTTAGCCATTTAGAAAATATTTTTTTAAGGGGTGACCCAAATTAGGATTGGGTGACCTTTTTTGTCCACTAGTGCAAGGCCCCCAATTAAAAGTTTTGGCCCCAATCAAATTAGGATACATAATACTTTATGTAGCAAAATATTGGTTTATGCATCAACTAATTTTCCATTGCAACTAATAAAACGATGTACTCCATCCGTTTCAAGAAAAATGATACTATCATTTTAGGCACAATTCTCGAAAATTGAATGCATAACCATTATGCAAACCACCACAAAGGATGCATAACACATCATGCAACCATATTTTTGTTTATGGATCGACTAATTTTCCGTTTTAGAAAAAATAATACTTTCACATCCAGTTTCAGGAAAAATGATACTATCACATCCCGTTTTGGGAAAAGTGATACTTTCGTTCTGTTTCGGGAAAAGTGATAATTTTTTCCGTTTCGAAAAAAAATGATACTTTCGCTTCATTTCAGAAAAAGTATCACTTTTTCTGAAACGGGGCGAAAGTATCACTTTTTCAAAACGGGGAGAAAGTATAACTTTTTTCGAAACGGGGAGAAAGTATCACTTTTTCCGAAACGGGGTGAAAGTATCAGTTTTTCCGAAACAGGGAGAAAGTATCACTTTTTCCGAAACGAGGCGAAAATGTCACTTTTCCGAAACGAGGTGAAAGTATTACCTTTTCTCGAAACGGCCGAAAGTAGTCGTGGACAAACTCCATCTTCATATTCTTCTTCGGTCGGCCCTCCCACCATGGCAACGGTCGTACTAGTCTTTACATTTCATCTTTTGTTTTCGAAAATATCACCTATTTCCGAAAATAATTTTATTGTTTATCTTTCAAAATTATTTTTCATCTCGGAAGTATTATCTCTCAATCCGATCTTAAGTTCGAAAATAGTTTTCATTTCAGAAAAATTTTCCACACATATTTTGTTACAAGTTAACGGTATTATGTCAATTTCTTGTCTTGGATAATCATCAACAAACCAAGCCATCAAAACCAATTTCACATATCTAAGCTCTTCAGAGCCCATTAAACATTCTCTCCAATTTTTAACACAACCAGAGCCGATCCTGTGTGTATTAGGGCCCTGTGCGAACTTAATCGCAGGGCCTTCTTACGTTCAAATTTTTTTTTCTCCCCAACAATTTTGAATAGCAATGGTAAAATGAAACTAAGATGATATATATATAGCTAGCATTAGCATAAACATAACAAGTTCTTTACCGTTATAAGCATTGCTTTTATACGTACTGTCTAGTTCAACAAAAAATAAAAGGGTCCAAAAAGAGATTGTCGACTGGTTTTTCTAGTATTTACTGTATCAATCTTTGTAAGTGACTTCAAGTTATCCCATCTGTGAGTTAGTTAACCAAAATAATTCACAACAGAAATAATTCTCTTCAATACTTGCTTCCAATGTTCCCTATCTTCATTAATCTGACGTTGAAGGTGCTTATCAATTGTATCATTTATACCTTAGCTCTTCTATGAGTAAATTTGAGGATTTATGTAAGTTCTTGTGAAACAGTATAGATGAGCAATGGACTAGTTAGGACGAAGGGAAAACTGGAAAGAGCGAGAATGTGAAAAGGTTTGTCCGTGTGTTTTAGAAGAGGAAAGTGTGAGAGAGTGATATGGGCATGGTTATTGGGCTTACATAAAACTAAAATAGGCCTAATATACTTTTGGGCCAGAATATTTTTATCAACTTATGGGGAGGGGGCATTTGTATTTGAGATAAAAGGCCCTGGCCAGAGTCGGGCCCTGTGCGGTCGCACACCCTGCACACCCTCAGGCCCGGCTCTGAACACAACCATATATATTCTACATCAGTGAAGACCATTTTGATGCTTCAGTTTCTGTCCAAGTTCCGATGCGATTGAAGTCAAGTAACCATGGTCGATGATCATGTCTTCCATTTATTTTGTACATTAGTGTCCTATGTGGTCTGTACGGTGGTACATGGAGTGTTCAAGATTTTCAACAAGTTTTTCTTCAGTGAATTGGAAGTTTAACAAACATCCATGATCAAGTTTAGTACTGCATTGCTCCAAACATCACCTGAAGTTTTCATGCCTTACAGCCTTTATCAATATTCCAAGTTGCACACTACGTTGTTCTACGTGTTCAACTTGCGAGGGAGTATTAGAATATTACACATATGTATGAAGCCCAAATGACCGTGCAGAGAAGATCACCAAGGTGTCAGTGCAGAGAAGATATCAGAAGATAATTGAAGATTATAAGATCAGAATTGTTCAATGTAATCTTTATATTTTCCTAAATAGTTACCTAGTCAAGATATTTTAATTTAGGCAATATCTTCTTAGGTTTAGTCATACCACACTATAAATAAGAGTGTGAATATAGATGTAAAGTTATCTCAGTATGTGCTGAAGATCAATAGCATTTCACCCTTTGGGGTTTCTCAGTGGATGTAGGCGTTAGTGCCGAACCACTTTAATTCTCCTGTCTTCTTTTATGTTTGATTCATTTTGTTTAATCTATGATCCGTCTCGATGATACCCATAATTTATTAATAACAACTATTTTTATTGCGTCTCCATATGAAACGACAAGGTAGAGAATAATGGAAGTTTTCTTATTATTGAAAAGCTTAAGAATACCATTCGGTTCTTTGTGACTAAATAGGGAGAAACAGATTTACTCCCAAAATAAAATCTTTCCTAACTAAAATATATTCTAACCATATATACAAAATACAATATATATATACATATCTCTCAATACTCCCCCTCAAGTTGGAGCATGGAGATCACGAATGCCCAACTTGCGAAGCAGCGGCGATCAAAGCGAGGACGTCCAAGAGCTTTGGTGAAAATGTACGCAAGGCGAGCGGTTGTGCGAACATGAGAAGTAATAATAGCACCGGATTGAATTTGATCGCGGACATAATGACAATCAATCTCAATATGTTTGGTGCGTTCATGAAAAACTGGATTAGCAGCAATATGAAGTGTGGATTGACTATCACAATAAAGGCGCATAGGATGAGAGTGAAACACACCTAGAGATTTCAATAATGCCTTTAGCCACGTGAGCTCACTACAAGTATAAGCCATGGAACGGTACTCGGCCTCCGCAGAAGAACGAGACACAGTATGTTGCTTCTTTGTCTTCCAAGATATAGGTGAACCTCCCAAAAAAATGAAGTAACCAGTAAGCGAACGACGACTAAGAGGGCAGGAGGCCCAATCAGAATCACAATAAGCAGTAAGCTGAAGAGCACTATCCTTACGTAAAATAATCCCTTGACCCGGATGTCCCTTCAAATAACGAAGAACTCGGAGAGCAGCTTCCCAATGAGATACCCGAGGAGACTGCATAAATTGAGCCAATACATGCACCGCGTAACACAATTCAGGACGAGTAATGGTCAAATAAATCAAACGTCCAATAAGCCGACGATACTGGGATGAATCAGAATACAGTGGTCCATCATCTAGAGCTAAACGATGATGTTGCTCAATGGGTGAAGAAGCTGGTTTCGCTCCAAGAAGTCCAGTCTCAGACAAAATGTCCAAGGTGTATTTCCGTTGAGATAAAAAAAGACCATCAGTTCCTCGAGACATTTCAATACCAAGAAAATACTTGAGATTGCCCAAATCTTTCATATGAAAACAACTGCTTAAATATGATTTAAAAGCAGTAATCGCAGCGGAATTGTTCCCAGCAATAATCAAATCATCGACATAGACAAGTACATTAATAGAATTCTCACCTCGTCGCAGAGTAAATAAAGAATAATCAGCATAAGATTGTACAAATCCAAAAGCCTTAAGAGCACCTGCAAGCTTAGCAAACCAATTACGAGGAGCTTGACGAAGACCATATAAAGATTTATGAGGCGACACACTTTACCAGGAGAATTAGTCGAATATCCTGGAGGAAGTTGCATATATACTTCCTCATCAAGATACCCATGTAGAAAAGCATTGTGAACATCCATTTGATGTAATTCCCAATCACGAGCGATTGATCGCTAAAAATGTTCTAATCGAAACCATTTTAGCTACGGGAGCAAATGTTTCATGATAATCCACACCTTCCACTTGTCTATTACCGAGGACAACCAAACGAGCTTTATACCGCTCGACGGTACCATCGAAATTATATTTAATTTTATAAACCCATTTACAACCAATAGCCTTCTTCCTGGAGGAGGAAGATCCGTAAGAGATAACGTGCCATTTTTATCAAGAGCACTAATTTCCTCAGACATAGCTACACGCCAAACGGGAAGACGAACAGCTTCAGCATAACTTGTAGGTTCTTTAAGAGTAGTAATCGCCGCCAAAAAACGAGTATGATTAGCAGAAAAATTTGCACAAGACACATAATTAGTTATAGGATAAGGCGTACTCGAAGACGTTGTGAGTGAGGAATGGAGGAGCTGGGGTCTATTGCTTCGATAGTATTACACACATAATCTTTTAACCTAGTATTAGGAACCCGTGGACGAGCACTGCGTCTAACCGTCGTATCAGAAATGTCACTGATAGGAACATGACTTTCTGTAGCCGATGATAAAACTCCGAAAATCCTTCCGGAGAAATGTTGTCGGGCAATCCAAGTATTACCGGGTGAGTCACAACTTTGACGATCCGTATACACACTCCAGACGCGAAAATGCTAGTTATCTACCGGTGTAAAAAATACACCGGTATGTGTCAAGTTTTTAGTGGCTGAATTTTAAAGCGGACCCCCTATTTTTCCTGGTGGGGTAGGGTGAGGATGAAATTTGTGGTTGATACAGATGACACATAGGGGTGTAAAGGGGTGGGGGAAAAAACCGGTAGATGAGAAGCAGCTTCGCTCCAGACGAGTCACCATGTTCAGAAATGTTACCCGTCGCCGCATTCTGCGTACAAATTCCAGGTTCTAAAATTTCACTTGTCCCCACGTATTGCTTACCTACTCCAGGATGAGACAAAAAGTCTCGAATTATCACATGACATGCTTTGTTTACTTACTTGAGATATGAGACAAAAGTCTCGAATTTTCACATGACTTGCTTGTCACGTTCGGTGACGTACTCACAATTTGTGAAGCACATCACGCCTGTACTGCCTGAAGCAGACACGGGCACTTTTGCATATTAGCACCGTAGTTGGTGATCCCCCTATCCCCCAAATTCACGGTAGATATGTCGAAGATAAGTCATGCATCGCCTTGTAGAGATTAACTTTGTCATCCAACTCATCTTGGCAATCTTTGTTATTACCATCTAAAAACATTTGTATATAGGGAAATTTGTTTTCAAAGAAAACTACATCACGAGACACAAAAAATTGTTTCGTTTCCAAATCAAACAATTGCCAACCCTTTTTCCATAGGGATAACCAACAAATATACAACGTCTACTCCGTGGATTAAACTTGTTTCGATCACGGGGGACAACACTTGCATAGCACAAACATCCAAATACTCGCATAATATAATAAATAGGAGGCTTTCTATGTAACAATTCATATGGAGTTTTACCATTAAGCAAGGTGGTAGGCGTCCGATTAATAATATAAGCCGCACTTAGAATGCATTCACCCCAAAATCGAAGAGGTAAATTTGCTTGAAATCGCAAAGCTCGTGCTACATTCAATATATGACGATGTTTGCGTTCAACTCGCCCATTTTGCTGTGGTGTATCCACACATGAAGTTTGAAATTCTATTCTTCGTTCAGAAAAAAATGGAATCAAAGGACGAAATTCCGTACCATTATCGCTGCGAACCTGCTTAACTTGTCTATCAAATTGTGTCTTAGCTATAACACAAAAATTCTGAAAATTCTGCACCACCTCAGTTTTATGTGGCATTAAATATACCCAGACACAACGAGAGTAATCATCAACAATAGTAAGAAAATAGTGTGCACCACAAGAAGATGAAGTACGATACGGACCCCATACGTCACAATGAACTAAACTAAAGATGTCTTTAGCTTTATTCTCACTAATAGGGAAACTAGCACGAGTTTGTTTAGCCTTAAAACAAGTATCACATGGTTCATTGAGAAACTTCTGACAATCAACCTTATTCATACTCGGAAGCAAAGAAATAATCTTATTAGAAGGATGGCCTAAACGCCTATGCCATAAGTAATAATCTTCACCAGTGGTAACTCGATTTGCCATAATCTGCGCTCCATTGTGGAAGATGTAGACCCCATCTCGTTCCTCTCCAACACCAATCAATGTCTTCGTAGTGCGGTCCTGTATCACACACAACTTATCAGTCAAAGTGACAATACATTTCAAATCCTTAATCAAACATGCTAACGAAATAAAGTTACAGTGAAGATCAGGAACATATAAAACACGATATAATCTCATATCGTCTCCAAACACCACAGTGCCTTCACATGGAGCAATTGTGTATGTGCCGTTCGGAAGTTTTACCGAACAAGATCCTATTTGATATGTTGTACACAAAAACTCTTTCCTTCCTGTCATATGCCTTGAAGCTCCTGTATCAAGTATCCACTTACTAGAAATATTTTTCTTCGAACCATCCTTATTCGAAAAATTAAGTATATTCACAATTTCTTCCCATTGTGCATCATTGATAGTATTAGCAAGTGGTAATCGATCTTGTGACGAAAGACATCTTCCATTTGAATTCGCATCAATATTCATAAGTGCGGTATTAACAACAACTTGTCCATCTTGTTCATAATTATCACCATTCAATTTCACTGGATTACTTACATCCTTCAAATCATACGGGTATGATGATTTCTCCCGTAAAATTGAATCAAATTTAGGTTTAACATTAAAAGTAGATTCTTCCCAATCCATGACGCTAAAAGAAAGATTACCTTCTTATTTTCAATTATTTAGGTTATTTCGATTCTGGCTCAGATGCCATGAAACGACAAGGTAGAGAATAATGGAAGTTTTCTTATTATTGAAAAGCTTGAGAATACCATTCGGTTCTTTGTGACTAAATAGGGAGAAACAGATTTACTCCCAAAATAAAATCTTTCCTAACTAAAATATATTCTAACCATATATACAAAATACAATATATATATATATACATATCTCTCAATACCATAATAAAGCCGTGGCCAATTATTTCCTTTTCGTCTCATTAAAAAAGACAAACAGAAGACCAATCTTCCATACCGAAGCAGAAAAAGCAGCATCATCTCAAACTCCCAGTTAGCAAGTTGCAACAAACTGACAATGATGGTAGTTTTTCACGCAAGCCCTTTGCCTCTCTAACAAAAACAAAAGCTTATAAAACTAAAACAATTGTGAAGGTGTCTGCCATATGAATCTGACAGATGAAAGATCATTTGAAAAGGGGTAGATCTGACCCACGGGACTGTCATCTAGGTTTTTTTTTTCAGATTTTATTATGTAAGCCCAAAAATAGGAGTGTATTTCTGTTGAGATTATTAGTCCCACATAGTTGGGTTATTTAAGATCCTGCGGTTTATAATCTATTAGGGCCTCTCCACTCATTGCCAATTGGTTTTGAGTTGGATGCCCGTATTCTAATATGGTATCGAAGCAAAGCTATTTGTGTCGAGTCGATTGACCGCACCTTTACTCGCGTCACCCGATTTAATTGTCCACGTGTTTGTAAGACCCGCCGAGGCTACACGTGAGGGGGCGTGTTAAGATTATTAGTCCCACATAGTTGGGTTATTTAAGATCATGCGGTTTATAATCTATTAGGGCCTCTCCACTCATTGCCAATTGGTTTTGAGTTGGATGCCCGTATTCTAATAATTTCCAAACTATTGTTTTGAAAATCCGGGCACTTGTGCATCCATGATATTAGGACCCTAGATCAAGAACCATTTTTTTGGGACCAAAATTTTCCTTGCGATCAAGCCGAACTATATAGTTCGGTTACAAAAAAAAATTTAAGACTTTTTACGACCAAACCGAACTTAAAGTTCGGTTTCCCAAATTTATTACCAAGAACCAAACTTAATGATTAGTATGATTAGTAATGATCAGTTACCAGTAAGAAGTTCGGTTACAAAAAAAAATTGAAAATTTTCCTTCCTATAAAAAAAATTTAAGATTTTTTCCGAAATTTATTACCAAGAACCGAACTTAATGATTAGTAATGATTAGTATGATTAGTAATGATTAGTTACCGGTAAGAACTTTCCCAAATTTATGACCAAGAACTGAACTTAATGATTAGTGATTCGTATGATTAGTTACCAAAAATTGAAATTTTTCTCTCGATGGTAGTCGGAGGTGGTGGTGGTGGGCGGCGGTGAGCGGAGGTGGGAGGAGGTGGTGGTTATATATATATATATATATATAGGTGGTTATTAGGTTAGTTTTAAATTAAATTAGGTTAAGGGTAGGTTAGTCATTTCCACACTTTAGGACACCCCTTATAACTATAGGGAAGGTGGCCTAGTAAGACCATGGTCCCCCAAAAAAAACCATGGTCCCCAAAAAAATGGTTAAAGATCAAGTTATAGGATTGTATGACTTGGTTAAACCCATCTGAGGGATTGATTTTTTCACCTCGACTCAGAATTGGTCGAATGACCAAAAAATGATATCACATCGTCCAAAATCGGCATCATGACTCGGAATGTACAAATTAATTATTATTTTTTCTGTAAATATTATGTAAATGAATAATTTAATGATTATTGTCCCATTAGTTAGATCAGAATAAATACGATCAATAAATAATATTATGAAGATCAAAATTAAACGATCAATAAATAATACTATGAAGATCAAAATTATAATAAAAAATCTACCCGAGCGACCTCACTATGCCAGATACATGCAAGTGTATCTATCTAGGACTTAATCACTTCGATAATATCATTAGCAACAGCACATAGATTCTGAAAATCGCGTTGCCTTTGTGCCAATCCATCAGGATATGCTAGTGGAGGATGGGCTGAGCTAAAGGAATTTTTGCAATCATCAGCATATGAGAAACCAAGTCTCAATCCTCTAAGTGCGTTGGCAAGATGATCATAACTCAAATCTTCAACAGTTACCTCAAGTGCAGTCTTTGAATTGTCATAAAACGTACTGCATCCTGTGACCACTTTAACTGCATGTGCGTCGGTATAAGATTTAACAAGCTCGTCGAGTATGTAACTATATGTGTCTGAAGCACTGCTTTCCCCAGCATTAATTATAATCTTGGCTAGACCTTTTACATCGGCTTCTTTGCTGGCTGGATCAGCGTTTAATGAAGATTCACAGACACCAGGCAACCGCGTCTGTTGACAAATAGATTGGATTAATCCAGCATCTCCTGATACAAGAATAGATGATTGTTGAACGAGGAAAATGAGGGAAAGAATAGAGATTACGCAGACAACTGATTGAGCCATTTTTTCTTTTCTTTTTCTTGAAATTGAATTATACTGTGATATCGAGAAGATTATATATATAAGAATGGGAAAGTTAATGTTGGAATAAAATAGTTGATTACGGTAATCAAATATTCTAAATTCATTACACATTTAATGGGAATCAAGATACTTCGTAAAAAATTGAATAGAAAATAAAAAAGATATTCCGTAACTTGATTATCTTTATTTTTGTACAATGCAGTAGGTTAGTATAATTAAAGAAGGGTGTTCCTGTATATACCCCAAAAAACACTAACGGTACCCCTATGAATTAGTTATGTTAGTTATAATATGGTTAATGTGAGAATCCTTAATTTTCTTGAATTTTGTTATACTCATACCCCGCAGTTTGTAAAGAAAAAAAATTCCTTGTATAGTCTAGATATACTCCTTGCATGTGCATGTAACAAAAGTCATGATGATGACATGATGATCGAAATATGATGATGACATGATAATAAAAATCATGATGATCGAAATTTTGTTGGGAAAAGTTATGATTGTGGTTTGCTGTTGATATATGTAAATGTAACCTCGGCAAAAATGGATGTACAACATGATGATGACATGATGGCTTCCTAGGTCTAGGTGCCACATAACGAGTTCTCAAATTTTGCTATCACAAAATCAAGTTTTGTAAATGTATTGTTCCGTGAATAACCATTGTTTTTACCCTTTGTCTTCAATAGTGAACGGTATTTTAGTTTCCCATGGGATCCTCATCTCATAGCGAGTAATCGTGATACCAGGAGATATGACACATACAATAAATTCTAAGCTAAAGCAATCTTTGTTTTGAAAGTACCCATTTTGGTAAAAAATATCAGTAGTTAATCTAATAATCTGGGTTTAATCTAGAAAGGATGTCTACTTCCCCTGGAGCATCAAATCCATATCCATGATGATTTTGTTGTTGCTGCTGCAGTTGATTTCCATTGCAACTAGGGTTTGTTCCCTTCTCCACAGATGTTGTTGTCGTTAAGTTTTCCAAGGAATCCATGTTTCCCCTTCACTGAGGATTAATTTTTGTGTGAGATCCAGAGTTGAAATCAAGATGACAAACTAGGGTTCGTTTAGTTGTTTATAAAGTTGAAAAAAGTTCAAGGTTAGAACGATTAAGCTTTACCGCCGAAGAGGTTGTTAGATCAAGATCTGTGAAGAGAGTTGAGAAGAAGAAAAACTCCATTTTCTCATCAATTTCGGAGAAGATAGGTTGGTGTTCTTGTTTATCTCGGGGTAGGCGAATTTTAGAAGATTGATGGTAGGTAGATAAGTGTTGGGGTAAGCAGATAAAAGGGTATCGTTAGTATTTCTAGGGGTATATACAAGAACACCCTTAAAGAAAATTATCCGTTATTAAATCAGAGATTACCAACCAAATAAGATAAAATCGCCTAATCACAAACACCGGTCCATCTAGAGGTGTAAAACATCTGGGGCACAAATGACCAAGACAAGAAATCGCGTGCTTCACGTGCCATGTGTCGTGCTGTGCTGTGCCAACGATTTAGACATGTTGTGCCGTGCTGTGCTTTACTAGTCAAAATCTAGGCACAACACAACCCACGGGCACAACACACGAATAAACGTGATGTGTCGTGTTGTTTCGTGCTGGCACACGTGCTATAAACAATTTGAAATCACTTAATGGTATACATTAAGTCGAACATTATCACGAGAATCTAAATAGACAACATATCATTTGAAATTATTGCAAGTAAAATTATCAAGTTTATTCAATAAAAAGAAATAGCCATCAAATATAAAATTGGATTATTGTCATGTAAAGTAAATGTTCTAGTCAAATATAGGTAACTACATTATAAAAACGGTAATGAAATATATTTTCCAAATATTTAGGTATTATATGTGTTGTTATAAAAATAAGCCAGCATAACAATGATAAAATGTCAAAAACTAGCTGGAATAAAGACTTTTTTTTGTGTGAAATATACACAAAATGTGATGTATTGTGCCTTGTTATATGGTGTAATTGTGTGTGCTATGACGTGCTTTATTGACGTGTTGTGCTAGGCTGGGCCACGTGCTTACCCGTGGCGCATGCTGTGCTACTGTGCCGATTAGTCTAACCCAGCACAACCTACGAAACTAACGTGTTGTGCCGTGCTGGGATAAATCACGTCTTTGTCTTTGTCTTTGGTGGGGCTCAGATTTTAACGTGCTGGGCTGTGCTCGTGCTGGTACAACCCAATTTACACCTCTAGGTCCATCTGTAAATCCTACAGGATCGGGGACATGCCCACTCTTTATGAATGAATGGGTTTTACTCTTCCATTTGCATTGTATGTCTAGGAGTTAAGTCTTGGAAAAATTGGTTTGATGCGTTAGGATGGCCAAAATCATTTTTTCACAGCGGGAGAATAGATTACCGACGATGATCGAATAGATCGTCCTCAATTATCATAACCGATAAAGTTTATGTCCCAACGGTAAGAAGACAGATTATATTTTCACACCTATAATTACATTCACTTTCAACCAGTCAGCTCATATAAAGAAAAAATTATTCTCTATAATTTTATTTTCGTTATTAAAATGTTATCTAAGCTTTATTCTAGTTCTTTAGATTTCTCAATTAAAATGTCTCAAATTGCATCTCAAGTCGACAATAAATATCAACGTTGTATTATTTTTAACCCAAACTTGAAACTTGATTGGAGCAACAGAAGACCCATCTTCGTCATGGAAGTAAAAGAGACATCATCATCAAACTCCTAATTAGGAAGTTGCAACAACTGACAATGATGGTGTTCTTTTCTGCAACACAAATTTGGTTGAATAACCCTGAAAAACTTTTTCCTGGGAGTATTAGACGAGTAAAATAAGATATTGTTTAAATATCCAAGGAAAGATACTTTCCTAATATCCTTTCTGGGTATTCTTCCCACCATAAGTTTAACAGGTTTGTTCAAAAGTTACATACATGCCCCTAAACCAAATAATTAAAACCAAAAAAAATAAAAAATAAAACGAAACCAAAATCATTGTACTTCTCCATCACTGACAAAAGAAAAACAAGCTTCAGTCGTCCGATGCAAAGTAATTCAGTTTTTGTTATTTGAATCAGTGTTCTTATCTATCATCATATTCTTCTCTAATTCTGGTTCAATCCAGTAAGTTTAATTCTAGGGTTTTGAGTTGATTTTGAATCAAAATTCTAATCCAATCCAATCCAATTCAATTTTTGTTTTATTTTTAAAATTGCATACACATTATGATGTGATCTACTCAAAATCAAAATAATTTGAAGTTATCCTAAATATTGATGATGTGATTTTTGTTTCATACCAAATTATGATGCCTTTTGGGTTTTTGTTCATCATTTTTTTGGGTTATCTGTATGTCAATCAAGCTTTAAATTTACAACTTTTGTATATGTTATTTTTGGGTTTTTGTTCGTAATGCGTTTTGGGTTTTCTTTATTTTTTTATCAATCTTTTTCTAAACTTTGTAAGGATTTTGATGGTAGAGGAGGTGGTGGCTAACTGTGCTTTGTGGAGGTTTGAGGTTTCAATCGCGTTGGTGGTACTATGTGTGGTAATGGTGATACACTGTTGCAGGTGGTCATGGTGGTGGTGTGGTAATTTAATGGTGGTTATTGGTGGTGGACATGGTGATTAATGATATATGTTAGGTAATGACACAAGATGCAACCAGGTTCATTCAGTTTAAACTTGGAGACTAACATACGATGGAACCAGTTTCATTCAGTTTGAAGTTTGATAAATATGGATTCACTCTAGAGTAACACACGATGCAACCAGTTTCATTCAAATTGAAGTTGGATAAATATGGATTCACACAAGAGTAACACACGATGCAACCGGTTTCAGTCAATTTGATACAACCGGTTTGATTCAGTTTGAAGTTGGGTATATCTCTGGATTCACCCAAGACACGATGTAACCAGTTTCATTCAGTTTTAAATTGGATAAATATGGTTTCACTTAAGAGAAATACACGATGCAACCAATTTCATTCAGTTTGAAGTTGGATAAATCCAAATTCATTCAAGAATAACACAAGATGCAACCAGTTTCATTCAGTTTAAACTCGGATGAGTCCATTCATCCAAGAATAATACAAGATGTAACTAGGTAAGTCCAATTGAATCTTAGATGAATCTTGTATTTTTTTAATATTTTTTATGTTGTTCTTCTCTTTCTTCTTTAATTTTTACTTTTAGTGGAGGTTTTCACGTAGGTGGTGGTGGTGAATTAACTGCAGCAGATGGTGTTACTAGTGTTTATGGTGTTTTTTTTTTTTGATCGGTAAAGAAAGGATAGTATTTATGGTGTTACTGGTGAAAGATATCACATGTTATATTCATCCAAATTTGGACAAAAAAGTTAGGAAAAATCTGTTTAGAATTTATAATAAAAATATGAGTGATTATTAATGGCGGTGTCTGCAATGGACAAACAAAAAAGATTTTGTCATGGTTTTGAGGTGGAATGGTAGAAAGGAAGGCTCGTCTCCATGGTTAAAGGGGTGTTTGTACCCAAAATTACTTTTGGGCACAAAACACGATGAATGGATAGTTTTGGTGAGTATTGGGGTTTGGAGACGGATTGGAAAGCAAATAAAGAGACAAAGATGAACGCAGGTTTTACGTGGTTCGGCATGGCTTGCCTACGTCCACGGATGAATCCCCTTGGGGAGAAATGTTTTATTGATTGTTCTATTACAAAATATGTTTTTTTCTCTCCTCTCATCTTCCTCCCTTGACCCTCCTTTCTGATTTCTGCCCTCTGCTATTTATACAGTTTCACATCTAATGTAAACATAAATTACATTAACTCGCTCACTCATGTCTCCATCATCAATTCAAGATGAAAATTTGAGTTAATTTCGCATGTATGAAATTCGCAATTAGTACCGCATGGTCAAATCTTTGCATTTAGCACCGCATGTTGAAATCTTTGGAATTCAATTCGCATGGCCGCACATTTATGCTTCCATGATAAGTCGCATAAATGATGGCTGGCGATATTGGACATTTCTTTGGAACAATACCGCATGGGTAGGGACCTGGGTTGTGAGCATGGGAGTGCATGATGGTGGATGGATGGAGGCCGGGCCTGGCAGCATGGTTGGAGACTCAGGCCGGGCGCGTGGAAGAGTTTTTGGTCGGAATTGGTTTTGCAGATTGGGCGCTACAAGACCGAAAAATTGGCTAGGGAGTGCGGCCCGACTTCGATAGTTGACCGACGGTTGACCTTGACTGTTGACCGACCGTTGACCATGACCTTGACCGGAAGTTGACTTTGATAGTTGACCGACTTTGACCATCGACCTTGACCAGGAAGTTGACTTTGATAGTTGACCGACTTTGACCATTGACCAGTCCGTGCGGTGATCGGGTGGGATGCCTTGTTGGTGGTTAGCGGGCTTGGATGAGGACCAAAACATGATTCAAGTATCAATTTGGCCCATTAAGTGGTATTTTACTTATGGTACAAACATCGCCCCCTCTTAACCTCCAACTTGTTGGGGGTTAAGAAAAATTTCGTGTTCTTTAGTCAATGATAAAACTCGCCCTACGTGAGGACTATTGATGTTGAGGTGATCGCGAACTTCCCTTGTTGTTTGCGGAAATCAAGACGCCCCCATGAGTAAATTTTTGTTGCTGAAGCGTAAATAGAACCGCCTTCGTTGATTGTGATCAAGTCGCCCCCAAGTGAGGCTATTGTGTTCGGCGGGAAATAATTGAGTATGAACCATTGTTGTATGCAAAATCGGGACCGAAGGCTGAACTGCTCTGTAACGGAAGCGTGATGCTCCTGATGTAAAATTGAACTGTGGTAGTTGCGTTGGACTTGTCTGTGATGGCCACAAAAAACTGTCTTTTACAGTAATGAGCAAAACTGGGTAGTAACTGCATTGAGCAAAAATGGTTTGCAGTAGCTTCCATCAGCTGGCCTGCAGCAGAAACGAGTAAAACTGTACTGCAGCTGCTTTGATCAGTTAGAATGCATCAGCGACGAGCAAGGCTGCACTGCAGCAGCTGTGGTCAGCTGGACTGCAGGAGTTGCGAATGAAGTGGGATCGGATCGCCTTCGATCACTGGATCGCAGCACCAACGAGCAAAATCGCATCGCAGCAGCGTCGCGATCACCGACTGGGAGTTGCGAACAGAGATGGACTGCAGCAGCTTCGATCAGCCTTGTCTGAGAAGCATCGAGCAAAATCGCACTACAGCAGCTGCGACCACACGATCATAGGAGTTGCGAACAGTAGCCGGATCGCAGCAGCCTTCGATCAGCTGGCCAGTTAAAGATCGAGCACTGCAAGAACCGCGATCAAATGGATGCAGGAGCGACGAGCGAAACTTCACCGCAGCAGCTGCGATCAGCTGGACGCAGAGTTGCAATGCAGCCGGACCGCAGCAGCCTTCGATCACTGGCCTGGCAGCATGCGCACGGCAAAATCATGACCCAAAGAAAACCGCGATCACCGGACCGGGCAGAGTTGCGAACGTAGCCGACCGGGCAGCAGCCTTCGATCACCGGTCTGGCAGCAGAAGATCGGCAAAACTGCACTGCAGCAGCTGCGATCAGCTGGACTGCAGGAGTTGCGAACGTAGCTGACCGGCAAAGTTAGCTGACGCTGGTCTCGCAGCAAAGATCGAGCATTGCAAGCAATGCGATCGCCTGACCGCAGAACGACGAGCGAAACTTCACTGCAGCAGCTGCGATCAGCCGGACTGCAGGAGTTGTGAACAGAGCTGGACTGCAGCAACTTCGATCACCGGGGTCCAGCAGCAAAGATCGAAAGCATTGCGGCAAATCACGATCACCGGATCAGATGAGTACAAACAGAGACGGACTGTACTAGCTCAATCAGCTGGACTGCAGCAACTGCTGAGGGACTGGATTTAAACAGTTCGATAAACCTAGGTGTAACCGTTACAAATAAAACTAGACAACATCAGTTGCGTCCAACTGAGTGCAACCAGACTGCATCAGTTGCGTCCAACTGAGTACAGAATTCATAGGCAAAACCGATCGCACGGTCGCGCCCAACCGAGTGCATCGGCTTGCTTTTTGAACCGGAGTACAATAATTCAATCAACATAACTATAGCAGTTTAACATTACTGATTGTAAAAATTGCGTAAAAATATTAGGGTGTACGCTCGCCCCCTCTTAATCCTGCAACTCGTTGGAGGACTAAGAAGTTTGGGTTACTCCAAGTTTCGATTTTCGGGAGCTTAATTGCAATTAGGTGCTATGTAACTTACCCCAAGCGTATGAAGTGTTACACATCTTGCCCCAAAAGAGTAATTTTAGACCATGAGGTGTTACATATCTTGCCCCCAAGTGATGGTCAGTCGCGTTGAAGTGATATGCAACTCGCCCCCGGAAGATAGTAATTGTCATGCTGCTCAATGCTTGCACAAGGGTGCACTGCCTTGCTGCATTTTGCTCGCGCATGGGATTTTGAATATGTCTGCTATCTGGAATTCGCGCGGGGGGCCAATCCCACTATTCCAGATGCGCGCAGAATTGAAATGCGTGCATCCCCTCGTGAGAAGATGCTTGCCACATTAAAGGTGTCTTACTGAACAAAAGTATGCATGAATATATGAAAAGATGAAAAAATATGTAAATTTTATACTTACCTTATTGAAAATGTTGCTGCGACTTCGCTTTCGAAGTGATTAGGATGCCCACTGGCTATGTCGGTGCTTTTAAGCGACGATGATTAGTATAGTTGCCTTAGCGTCTCGTCTCGACTTAGTAATTGATTTGTCTGTGGGACTGGATTGCACCGATTAAGTCCAAATTTGGATCAAGACGGTTGCCACGGAATCGTATTTCAGCAGTTGTGATGTTTGTGACCTGCTGATTATGCACAAAATCGGAAAGAATCGTTGTAAGGAAAAATTGTATTGAAACAATTTTTGGGAAAATCGAACTACGATGATTCGACCCACCGGATATAGGAATTAAAAGGATGCGATCGTTCGATCAATGGCCAACAGCTGTATTCTTTGTGAAACTAGGATTGAAATAGTTTGATCAACCGACTGTAATAGTTATGTGGAAAAAGGGACTGCAGCAGTTCGATCAACTGGACTGCAGTATTTTCGGTGGTGATTGAATGTGACCGTTTCTAGAGCTGTCATTTTATATTTCTAAAATTTCTAACCTTCTCCGGAAATTAGAATGCCGCCTTCACGACCTTGGTAGTTGACATACGATCTCATCGGGCCGACAATCACTCAGTTTGGATGCACGAAGAAGAAGTTTTCGAGGAAACAAAATTGGTTGGTCAGCGCCTTGCTCTAACATGTTGATGACGTGATTGTACCCAAAAAATATTATTCTCCAATTGCAAAATTTTACCTTCATGTCGTAGGATATTGAAATGTGATCGCAACGAGCCAAAATCATCCAATTCGGACGTGAGACGAAGAAGATATCAACGAAACAAATTTTTAGACCAAGCCCTAGTGAGGTGTACATATCCGCAAGGCAAGAGAAACTGGGCGGAATAATCCGAGGGCTACGGGATTAATCGCCGATTGCCGCTCGTATGCCGCCGCCGCTCGTTGGCCCCGCCGGCACTGTCCGTCGCCGCCGCTCGCTGCCGCTAACCGCCGCCGCTCGTGGAGGCCGCCGGCTCTTGCCGCCAGCTTTTTCTGCCGCCGTCGCCGCTCATCGCCGCCACCCGCCGGCTTCACTGATTATTTTTTTTATTTTTTTTTTATTTTTTTTTTTTTTTGATGTTTTACATAGCATCGAAAATGGATGTACCAGGGAGCATCAACGGTCTGTGTGTTCAGTGCATCGAAGGTTGATGTACCATCATTGCATCGAACTGTTGTTGAGAATTAAATTTTGATGTATCGCGGAGCATCGTAGTTTGGTATACCAATGAGCATCAACGGTTTACATATGCCGAACATCGAAATTTGATGTAATAAGAAACATCGAACCTTTTCTGATTGATGGAAGTGGGTGATGTACACCTATGACGTGGGTGAGTGAAAAGTAAAGTGGGTGAACGAAACCCCTGAAGAGGGTGAACAGATCTGAGGCATGTCGCCGCCGTGCCGCCGCTGCCGCCGCTGCGCCACCGCTTAGCTCGTGTTGGCCAGCCAGGGGTTTTTCGTTTTTTTTTTTTTTTTTTCTTTGAAACCTTTCGCAACACATTTCTGGAACTGTGATCTTTGCCTTTGGACTTTTGGTGACAGGTTTCATTGACTTGTTGTGTTTTCCTTGAAAGCTTTCGTAACAGCCGTATAGATGTTTAGCAACGGTTGTGTGGACTGTTGTTGTTTCTCCTGGAATTTTCACCATGATTTTCTTTGCACTTTTGTGGCCCTTTTCGGGAATTTTACGAGATGCTTTTCGGAGGTTTTCCCTTGGGTATTTAAGCACCTTGAGATGTAGACAACTTGGATGACTTTGCGATCATGACATTATCGATTTTGTCATACAACAAACTTGAACAGGTGGATAATGCGTTATTTGAGAAGCAATTTTTTCGGACTTTGGACTCGAACATCCTGCGGATCGAACATCCTGACAACAACCTTGGTGATTTTCGCAGTGAATCAGCTTTGGTGGCTTCCATTGCGATCTTTGGGCTATAGTAATTGTGATTCACCGAATCGCTTTGAGCCTGCGACAGCCGGACGAGTGATAGAAATCAAATCGGATCCAGCCATGTCGTGGATCGAATATCCTAAAATAGTTTAGATGGTATTTCACTACATCTTTTGCCGCGGACCGAGCGTCCCAAAGAACACTATCATCGGATTTTTGTATTGATGCGATTTTAGTGTATCCGCAGGTAATAGCTTCAACAAATCAAACGGCGAATCTTGATTGCGTGATTGCGATCATCTTGATTTGTAATATCTGCGATTACATGTTAAGAAGAATTGTGATCAGTTGGACTATGCGGTATGTGCGATTATATGGTCGGCAGCACATTGTGGTCCATTGGATCGCAACCATTGTAATCAAATCAGGTTGCAGTAGAGTTGCGGTCAGGCGGGATCGCAACCATTGATTTTTCACGACGTTCAAACAACTTTTTCACGGAAGAGATTTTGAAGCATTTTGTACAACTTTTCTCAATGGGAGAATACGATTCCTTTTCTCGTTTCCCCTTAGTCGGCGCCAATGTTTGTACCCAAAATTACTTTTGGGCACGAAACACGATGAATGGATAGTTTTGGTGAGTATTGGGGTTTGGAGACGGATTGGAAAGCAAATAAAGAGACAAAGATGAACGCAGGTTTTACGTGGTTCGGCATGGCTTGCCTACGTCCACGGATGAATCCCTTGGGGAGAAATGTTTTATTGATTGTTCTATTACAAAATATGTTTTTTTCTCTCCTCTCATCTTCCTCCCTTGACCCTCCTTTCTGATTTCTGCCCTCTGCTATTTATACAGTTTCACATCTAATGTAAACATAAATTACATTAACTGCTCATTCATGTCTCCATCATCAATTCAGTATGAAACAACTGGAGTTAATTCTGCATGTATGAAGGCTATACGCAATTAGTACCGCATGTTTGAAATCTTTGTATTTTAGCACTTTGCATGGTCAAACTATTTGGAATTCAATTTCGCATGAAACGCACATTTATGCTTCCATGATAAATTACGCATAAATGATGGTCATCAGTATTGGTGGTCATTCTTTCACGCGAACAAGTGGATCGCATGGGTAGGGGATCGCTTGACGGTTGATGAAGCATGATGGTGGGCGGTGGATGGAGGCTGGTGGAAGCATGGTTGGAGGCGGTTGCGGCGTGGAAGAGTTTTGTAGGAATTGGTTTGCGGCATTCCGGCTACAAGACGAAAATTGGCTAGGGGTGCGACCCGGCTTCGATAGTTGACCGACGGTTGACCTTGACTGCTGACCGACCGTTGACCATGACCTTGACCAGGAAGTTGACTTTGATAGTTGACCGACTTTGACCATCGACCTTGACCGGAAGTTGACTTTGATAGTTGACCGACTTTGACCATTGACCAGTCCGTGCAGACTGGTGGGATGCCTTGGTTGACTGGTTAGCGGGCTTGGATGAGGACCAAAACATGATTCAAGTATCAATTTGGCCCATCAAGTAGTATTTTTACTTATGGTACAAACAAAGGGTATAATAAACAGTTTTTCAATTTAATTGTTCCCGTCCATTCCATCCATGTGTAAACTTTACTCGTCCATTTGAACGGCGAATTATGCTTATCCGGGCAGATGACCCATTTTATCTTTCTGCAAACCCATTACCTCCCAAACTAAAATAAAACATTAACAACCCTAAGATCCGAAGGAAGTCTGAGAGTTCATTTAAGAATCAAAATTCAGTTTTTCGTGAACTGTGAAGGTGTTTTCCATATGAATTTGACTCATTTAGTCATTTGGGCCATATGAAGATGATTCGTCAAAACCTTACTTGGGCCTGTCATCGAAGATAATTATTATGTAAGCCAAAAATGGGAGTGTATTTCCACCTATTGATTAGAAAATATAAGATTTTGATCCATGATATGAGGACTCCATATCAAGTCGCATTCCCCAAAAAATGTACCACCAAAAAGAACACCAGATATGTTTTTCAATGAGTGTAGAACGGATTGAATGACTTAATCAATCCTTGGAAAATCAGCAGAAGGTAATTCATCTCCACATAATGAGTCTCCAGTCAGGAAGAGATTTCAATCTCAATGATAATACCAATGTTAAAAGAAAAAGGAGAGAGGTCACAAAGCTGAAAAAGCAGCGAGAGACGCAACCAAAAAGCAGCTGAAAGTGGTTCAAATGAGTTCAACTATTTTGAGTCTAAGGAAATCGACCATCAAGTAGAACTAGATAGAAGAGAAGATTGGGGCATGGTGTTGAGACAACTCCGAAAAATTCGTCTTTCGCGATCATATGGATTTTAACATGAAAAAACTACTCCCCATGAACAATTCAAAAATGAATGCAGGTTAACTTAGCTTATGAGGAAAATAGGTGGATAAGGTGGAACAACAACTGAATGAACAACAAACTCCACAACCTGTCCAGTATGAGAATGAGGATGACTAAGCTATGTCTCGGAATAAGATGAAGAGAAACACCACTTTGATTAAATATATCAGTTAATTATAATTTAAATGTGATAGTTAAGTTTTGTTTAAATTTGGAATTAAACAAAGTTATTAAATTTTATTTAAATGTAATGGTTTAGTTTAACTTAGTTTTAGCGTAATACTTATGCCAAATTAAATGTATTAGCTTTTGAATATTTCCAGTGGCAAGTACGCCTATAGTTCTTGCAGGACGTCCACGATGCACTACAATATTAAACCTCAAATCTTCGTCTGGTCCAAGTGGGGTCACACCGGTTTCCTCAATGACCATGTTATGCAGAGTTATGCAAGTTAGTACAATTTTGTTCATTTCTTGAAGATCAAAAAGGCGACACGGCCCACAAACGATGGCGAACTTCCTTTCTATTAGTCATTTTGTTCGGTATTAAGTTTGAGGCTTGAACCAAAATTGACCATTGTGGATAGATCCAGTCTGCAAGATAATACCCTTGAATGTAGTCATGGTCGTTGATGGCGAATTTAAAATGTGGCGCGAGCCCATGCTTAAGATCCTCAAATAACGGTGATTTATGCAAAACGTTAATATTATTTTGTGAACCCCAAAGTCCAAAAAAAAAAAAAAAAGCCAAATCCAACAATCATCAATAGATGAAGCTTCCAATTACAGTTGGTTCTGTAAATTGGCCCTTATATTGACCTTTTCATTCAACTAAACATGCATGGCACTCTCAATGCATGCAATCAAGACTACCTAATTATATTTTCGGCAGTGGTTCTATCAACATCTATCTAAGACAAGGCATGCAGCTATCCTCCTAAAGAAGTTCATACTAAAGAGGCATGTAACCTCTTTAGTTTACTCCCGTATCTCCATACTAATTGTATTGGGTATTATTATTACTCGGAGACTGGGCAAATGATAGACTGACATTTCTTTGTTCTTTTGAAGGTTATCTTAAATTACCAGTTTACTACACATTATAGCAAATGCTCAAAGACTAATTTATAATAGCACTCCAAATGAATTATCAATGATCTTAATGCTACATGAACTAAGCATGAGGGATCATGTTGCTCTCTAACGGAATTGATTTGTATGGGCAATGGCTAATTTTCAGCGTGCCTTTTGATTGACCAAATTAATACAATACGTACTAATTTTCTGGGAGGATCCAGGCATCGGTACACCATTTCTGAATGGGTTCGAAAATACGATCATGTATCTTTGCGTGTTAATAACAACTAAATGAATAAGTTGTTGCACCAAAGTTGATTTCAAGCCACGATGAGACCAAATGATATTCTTTTTCGGCAAACAAATTAAGAAAAAAATTCAGAAATGCTATTCACATCCCTATCGTATCTATTAAGGAAACTGGAGTACCGTGATTTCCCATCGATCTCCTATCTATCAAGCATCTACTAAATTTAGAGATAGTTCACAAAAGGAAAGTTCTAGCCTTGTTTATCAATCAAAGGCAGTTCTAGTAGTTTCCTATGTCTTCCTTTGTTTTAGTATAAATACAACACCATCACCACACGACCTGTGTGTGGGATTCTCATATGTTTATTACTTCTCCTATCTTGTAAGGCTTCTTTTATTTATGGGGGACGTTCTTTTCATGTTAATCATCTTTATCATGTTCCAAAAATTAAAGCAAATTTGATTTCCGTACCCCAATTTTCTGCGGATAATAATGTTTATTTTGTCTTTTACCCCTCTTATTTCCTTGTCAAGACAGGCAGACGGACGAAGTGGTGCTCCGCGGGCGAATTGAAAGTGGTTTATAGTACAAATTTGAACTGGCAGTGAGTGTCCTGTTCTGCTCCATCGTCGTTGGCTTTAAATGTACAGTCCTCTTTAAATATATGGCACCAAAGATTGGGCCATCCAATGCTTCGTACTGTGAAGCCAGTCGTTAAGAATTTTTGTCTTCCTGTTACATCTAATCGAATTATGCCATGCCATTCTTGTTTTATTAGTAAGAGT
Source organism: Papaver armeniacum (assembly GCA_023531295.1). Lineage (NCBI taxonomy): Eukaryota > Viridiplantae > Streptophyta > Magnoliopsida > Ranunculales > Papaveraceae > Papaver > Papaver armeniacum. The sequence continues at coordinate 242,032 of JAJJWW010016114.1, forward strand.
ACTAAAATACCCTTTTCATTAAGTGAATATACTTCTCCTTTACATTTGGTGGTTGCTGAGTTATGGGGACCATATCCTCGTCTTTCTCGTGATGGTTTTCGTTACTGTTTGTTAATCATGGATGTATTTAGCCGTTTTGTATGGATTTTTCCTCTAGCCCGTAAATCGGATGCTCTACCTAATTTCATTGTCTTTAAAGCTAAGATAGAAAATCTTTTAGAAAAGAAAATTAAGGTTTTTCAATCCGAGTTCAAAAAATTCACATCGTATCTTGATTCACAAGGTGTTTATCATCGATTTTCTTGCCCCCACACTGCGGAACAAAATGGATTAGCAGAACACCGTCATCACCATATTGGTGATACAGGTAGGGCTCTTCTTCACACAGCCTCTCTGCCGCACTCTTTTTGGATTGATGCTTTTCAAACATCATGTTATCTTCTTAATCGCCTTCCGTCCCCTGTTTTGGGTAACCTATGCCCATAACAAAAATTATTTAATAAACCTCCTGATTATTCGTCTTTGAAGGTTTTCGGGTGTCTAGCATATCCTCATTTGCGTGTTTATGCAGCTGATAAAATTGCACCACGCTCCCTTGCTTGAGTTTTTATTGGATATCATTCCGCTTATAAAGGTTATATGTGTTGGCATATTCCGACTCGGCGTCTATATATTTCACGGCAAATTTGTAGAAGACCAATTTCCGTTTGCAGGTCCGAGCACCACTCCTCCGCGTACTGCAGAGTCATGTCCTGTTATTTTTTCTCCACCATTAGTCCCACAATCCAAATATCCAATCTCCCAATTGCACCGGATCCGTCATTGCCACCTGCATCACCTGCAGTAAGTACTTCTTCTCCTCGTTCATTAACTTCAGGTGCTATTTCGTCCTCTTCCTCTCCATGTGCTCAAATTTCTCCGCTGCCATTATCTACATCACTGTCAACAACAAACGAAGACTTGGTTACACAAGATTCTTCAACTCAAGATTTGGAATCAGTTCCAGCTCCACCTCCAGGCAACTTAGCAACTACTCATCCAATGACAACTCGTGCTAAAGATGAATTTTTAAGCCAAAAATTTATGCTGCTACTAAACATCCGTTAACTAATGATGCTCACTTTGAGCCTCTCACATATTCTCAAGCTGCTTCTCTTCCTCATTGGCGGACACCCATGGACACAGAGTATAATGCACTTTTGAAAAATGGAACATTTTCTATAGTTCCTCCTCCTCCGGGTAAAAATATTATTGGAAATAAATGGGTTTATCGCATTAAGCGTAAACCGGATGGTACTATCGCTCGTTACAAGGCACGTCTTGTTGCTAAAGGTTTTAGTCAACAAAAGGGGGTGGATTATCAAGAAACTTTTAGTCCAGTTGTAAGTACACGTATTTATCTCCATCGCCACGTGTACTAGCAGAGCCCACGTGGAGGCCATGTCCTAAAGTGGGATGACACATAGGGGCATCCATGGCGTCTAGACAACGTGCCATCTGTCAAGACCAACAGTCAAAGATGAGGGAGCATCCAAAGTAGATGATCCCACGCAACACCAATGAGTTACTCTACCCCATCACGAGGTAAGATGTAATCAACGGTTGGGGATGGTCCAACCGACACATGCGTGACAAGGAGGACCGACACCGCCCGGCACGGGACTGGATAGCCCCAACCACTCGTATTTAATGTTGCTCGAGGGCACGTGTCGACGACCCACGAAGAAAGCGAGATAGGTCGGCGTAACGAGCGTGGGTATTATAGAAGCCGCGGAGTGACAAGGAAGTCCGCGGACCATGCGCGAGCACAAGAAGATAAGGTCTCCACAGCTCCTTGTCAGTGGACCCACTTGATTTAGCTATATATATGAATACCCCTTCCACAGAAAAGGGGGTCGAGAGTAGAACTAAGGAATAGGAGAGAGAATAGTGAGAAGTAAGTATGCGTTTATGGAGAATCTCTCCATAAACCACGTAAATCATCGTCTCCCTTACTTTTGTAACCGTTTACGTTATAGTGAATATCTCCGGATCCGTGGACGTAGGCCTTAGTGCCGAACCACGTAAACCATCGTCTCCTTTACCTTTAGTACTCGTATAGTTTCATTTACGTGTTCATGTCTCAGATCTATCACTTTGGGGATGATGACGAGATCATGACAAACTCGCGGGGTTGGAATCCATGAATCATCATCTACCTAGGCATACTATACTTTACTCGCACTTTAATGCATGTATTCAATTCATGTTAAGATTGTTTGTGATCACGCGGACTACACTCGATTTCCGTGTTCACAATTTGGCGCTAGAAACAGGGACCTTGTCCCGGTAAAAAGATTTATCTTTCCCTGTGACCTTATGGTAACTCAAAAATTTTGTTTAGAACGTAGGCAGATCTCTGTTTAAACTCACTTTTCACATGTATGCGTATTCTTTGTGCTATCTAACAGCTGATCTGGGCCGTTTACGAACTTTTAACTAGCAGATCTGAGTTTGGGGCTATTTTTTCGCATATATTTACGTCTATTGTATTTTCTACCAACCAACAGGCGTTGCGTAACCTTTAAACCAACAGATCTGGGTTTTAACTGATATTTCGAACATAATTTCCACCAAGAGATTTAGACTTTTTGCAAACAACAACCCATGGACCTTATCTCGGTTAAATCCGCATCCGTCTATGTTTTTCGTATTGTTCGCCAAACTAACAGCCTGAGTACACTCATTACCACTAGAAATCGAGCTTATGAAATCAAGTTTGAACTAACAGCTAACCCGTGGACTTTTTGTCTCGGTTTACCTCCATGTTCTCTGCGCAGAATATTGCAATGGAAAGGAACAAAGATGCCGGAAAGACAAAGGTACCTTCAAAAGAGGCACATAGGACTACGCCGGTAGTAACAAGGAGCAAACAAAAGGGCGCGGGACTCGCAGCCGGGGACAAGACGCAGAATGGAGCGGAAAGCACATTCCTTTCAGATGCGGGCATCATCGCAATGGAAGCAAGGAAGGCCGTGGCGGCAAAGGCTGCTACACCTACCGAAGGAACTTCTCAAATGGTCGCCTCCAAAGTGACAGCTACAACCAGGCCTACGGAACCTCGAGAAACAGTGGCAGAATCAGTAATCCAGAACCCCCCCCTATGGGATGCCGCAGACTAACGAGCAAAACGAACAACTGCACGCAGGATCCTACGAAATGATAGAGCCGGGTAGACAGATAGCAGTGGAAATCAACACCGCGGCCCCCCGAGGGACAAGCTCAGGTTCAGATAGGAACAAATCAAGCTTCAAACCAGTCTGCGCAATTTTTGGCGCAATTAGAAGAACTAAAACGGAATCAGCAGACATACGCGGACGCGGTGGCCTTACTAGCCCAAGAGAACCAACAACTAAGAGAGAAGATCCTCCAAAGCGCGGAGCTAGAGAATCAGCAGGACGAGGCTAACTCAGCGGTACAGAATAGAGACCGGAGGATGATCCTCGAGAACACACCTGCCGTAGTCAACCAAAGAGGTGCGCGGAATAATAGAAGGCCCGACCCGGACTATCACCCGGACACGTCAGACTACTATGATGAGGAGGAGGCCACGACGTCAAAACCTACAAGGAAAGCATGGCCTTCCATTCAAGAAGAACACTGTTTGGCAATGGAGAGTCTCCGCGCAGAGATGTTAGCAGAGATCAATCAAATCAAAACCAGACAGGGAGGTGGAAGACTAGAACAGGTTATGAAGGAAGCCAACACCACCCCACTCGCACAACAGTTGGCCACCGCTATCATACCGCAGAAGTGCCCGGTCCCATCCTTTGAGTGTTACGACGGATCCACCGATCCCGCCGCTCACCTACGATATTACAACAGGGTAATGGCCATATGGGACCACGACGAAGCTATACTTTGCAGATACTTCCCTTCAAGCCTGAAAGGATCCGCGCTATCTTGGTTTGATAACCTCAAGCCTGGATGCATCAATTCGTATGATCAACTCACGGAAAAATTGTTGGCTACCTACATGTACAACAAGGTTGTAAACACAGGGATGGACAAGCTCTTCTCACTTGCAATCAAATACAAGGAGTCCATTCGAGAATACACGGATAGGTGGCACAAGATATGTCAAGCCATAGCACATGTGGATCCCGTGGTGAGTATTAATTGTTACAAATGGGGACTTGACAGGATGATCCCTTTGTTTGTCGAAATCCACGGTACCTCTCCAACCACAGAGGGAGATTTGAGGATAATCATCGAAAAACATGCAAGGTTGGAAGAAATTCAAAGAGAGAACCCGAGAGCACAGGGCTCAACGACCCCCACGGACCAATTCCATGAGAACTAGCGAACAGATCAAGCGAACGCCAAAAGGATCGGAAAGATGACCACAAAAGGGGTGGAAGAAAATTTGAAGACCGAGTCTACACAAAGCTCAATGCCAGCTACTCACGCATTTTAAAGGAGATCAAGGATCGTGAAGACTTAGACTGGCCTTGGTCTAAGGGGAAACAACCACCGGCCTCGGCAGAATCCAAAGAGTATTGCGATTTCCACTGCTTCTACGGGCACCCAACTGAGAAGTGCAAAAATCTTAAGATAGCGATACAAAAGCTGATTGATGCAGGGGATCTCAAAAAGTATATAGAAAAGGCTGGAACGGAGGACAGAACCAAACACAACAAACAGGTACAATTGCCAGAGGGTAACCGTACACTGAACACTATATCCTGCTCGGAAAACAAAGAACCAACCCTAACCGCACGATAGGGAAAAGATCGAGGAAGCAATTTGAAGACTATTGTGAGCTCTACAACTTAGACGGAAAAGAAGTGGAAGAGCACGAAGAATGGATGAACGCACCCCTAACCTTCGAGGCCGAGGACATTGAGGATGACATGGAAGATCACAACGACCCTTTGATCCTCACTCTGCCAATCGCAGGATGCAACATAAAGAAAATACTCATTGATGGAGGGAGCTCCGTAAACGTCCTGTTTCATGATACCTTCAAGCGTATGGAGCTTAATGACGAGCAACTCTTGACCTCGCACTACACCATCTACGGGTTCAATGGCACGGCTACGAAGCCTATCGGGGATATCATTTTGCAAGTAGACGCAGGTCCCATGAAAGTTAACGCCCGCTTCAGTGTGGTGAACACGCCTTCACCCTACAATGCCATTATTGGACGAAAATGGGTCCACAAACTTAAGGGAGTCGCATCCACCTACCATCAATACCTTAGGTTTCCTAATCCTTTAGGGGTAATGGAAATCAAGGGTGATCAAGTTTCCGCAAAGGAATGCCAGGCAATGCAAATACGACTCAACAATGAAGAAGATGAGAAAAGAAGAACCCGCAGGGCCCGGAACAAAGCAATATCCAAGGACAAAGCCATCGACGAATACTTGGAAGAGATCTCAGGAAAAAACTTGTCTAAGGGGAACTCCGTAGGGAACACGGAGGCATCAACATCAAATGCTAACCAGGGCGCTCTCGCAAACAAAGAATCTGAGCCTACCAAATAGCAATTAAAGAAAGTCCCCCACCTTGGGGAACCGAAGCCCACGTTTACATCCTTGGAGGCAGTGAAGGAAGTTAACATAGGGACGGATAAGAACCCAAGAAAGATCAAGATAGAAACTCTAATGGGCGGAGAACGCGAAGCCTCACTAATCAAACTATTAAAGGAATACGCGGACATCTTCGCATGGAAACTATCTGATATGCCTGGAATAGACCCGAAGACAGTACAACATGAGCTGCGCATTAAACCTGGCACACCCCCTGTACGACAAAAGATACGAAAGGTGGCTACAGAGTATCACAAAGCATAGAGAAAGAACTGCGAAAGCTGTTGGAGGCCGGTTTTATAAAAGAAGTCAAATATCCTACTTGGATCTCTAACATGGTAATAGTACCAAAGAAGAATGGAGGGGTCAGAATCTGCATCGACTTCACCAACTTGAACAAAGCATGCCCCAAGGATAGTTATCCGTTACCCAGCATTGATCAGCTAGTCGACGTAGTAGAAGGATACGAAGAGTTATCATTCATGGACGGATACTCTGGGTATAACCAACTATTTTTAGCAGAAGAAGATCAGCAACATACAACATTTTACACACCCCACGGACTCTATTGCTATGTAAGGATGCCTTTCGGACTCCGGAATGCGGGAGCAACGTACCAAAGAATGGTCGATGCTATTTTCAAGCCGTGGATTGGCAGGACCCTAGAGGTCTATGTTGACGATATGCTCGTAAAGAGCAGATTGAGGAAGAACCACCACCAGGACCTGAGGGACATCTTCGAAGCTATGAGAGAACACAATATGAAGGTCAACCCGGAAAAATGCACGTTCGGAGTAACATCAGGAAAATTCCTTGGGTACCTGGTGACAAAAAGGGGCATTGAAGTAGATCCCGGAAAATCCGAGCCATAGTAGACATGCCATCCCCAAAGAACCTAAAGGAAGTACAAAAGCTCAATGGATCCCTAGCAGCCCTGGGAAGATTCATCTCAAGATCCTCGGATATGTGCAAACTCTTTTTTAACATACTAAAAAAGGGGACGAAATTTGAGTGGACGGCAGAATGCGAAGAAGCTTTCCTAGGCGTCAAACAGTACCTAGCAGAGATCCCTATCCTTCAGAAACCAGACCCTGACGAAGTTTTGGCACTATACATTGCAGCAACAGACGATGCAGTAAGCGCAGTACTTGTCAGGACCCACACAAAGGAGGAGCAGCCGATCTATTATGTCAGCAAGACTATGAATTCCGCAGAAAGAAACTACACAAGAATCGAACAACTCATCTTAGCCATCGTATGGTCTACATTAAAACTGAGGACGTACTTCTTAACGCATGACATACGTATCCCATGCCGAGCGCCCTTAGAAGCCATCCTCAAAGGGGCAGGAAAGGTAGGACGCATAGCGAAATGGAGCACATACCTCGACCAATTCAATATCCACTATGAGCTTTAACACTCTCAGAAATCGCAAGTGTTAGCGGACTTTCTAGCAGACCTACCTTTGGACAACGAAGAAGAGGTGCGCATACAAGGATGGAGGGCCGCGGGTGCCCCTGAAATAGAAAAACAAAAGGAGCCAAATAACATTCTTGAACCAATGAACCCACGACAATGGGAGGTCTTTGTCGACGGCTCCAAAAATAGAGAGGGCGCGGGGATAGGCATCGTCATCACCACGCCCACGGGGGATAGGATCGTGCATGCATTCAGATTGGAATTTGAAGGCCATACAAATAACATCGTAGAGTACGAAGGAGTGGTCCATGCCCTCCGCTTGATAATTGAATTAGGGATACAAGAAGTACGGTTGACAAGTGACTCACAACTAATCATACGGCAGATAGGCTACGAATACAATGTGTATGACGAGACACTGATGGCATACATGGCTCTGGTACAAACGTTGGTCTCCCAAATACCAAAATCAAATTTCGACATCCGCGTAGGAAGGAGCTCGAGACACGCAGATGCCCCGGGCATATATATCAGCCATGCTTAAAAATGAGGATGTCGAAGCAATCAAGATAACAAGAGTGTACGAACCATCCATCAAGCCCCAAGAAACATGTGCGGCTAACCAACGCAAGTCTAAGGAGGAAGATATTTCTGATGATGATGTCGGAGAGCACATCTTCGACGACTTCCAGAACGATGACATCACGCGACAAGCCGATGAGGACGACGATTACAGTCAAGAAGCGATTGGAGAACCGAAATCCACTCTTTCCTAAAAGAGGGAAACTCCCCAGGATACCAAACAAGCTAGGAAGGTACAATCCAGAGCGAGGATGTACGAGCTAAGAGACGGAACCTTATACGTAAAATCATTCCTCGGGCCACTTCGTCGCTGTCTGTCTCGATCAGAGGGACATATCATCTTGAAAGACATCCATAGAGGAGACGCGGGGAATCACAGTGGAATGAGATCCCTTGCAGATAAGGCGAAGACGCAGGGCTACTACTGGCCAACCATGATCCGAGACGCGGCTAGAATGGCGCAAAGGTGCGAAGAATGTCAAAGATTTGGCAAACGAATCCACGCCCCAGCCACAAAATTGAATTCTGTGGACAGTCCGTGGCCCTTTGGGAAATGGGGGATCGACATAGTAGGCCCACTCGTATCGTGGGACGGGGAAAAGAAGATTCCTAATAGTGGCAACGGATTACTTGACAAGTGGGTAGAAGCAAAGGCACTGGCAAGAATTCGGGATTCGGACGTCTTTACTTTTATTTTTCAAAATATCATCCGCAGGTTTGGCATCCCCATGAGAGATAGTTTCCGACAACGGTAAAATGACTACAAGGAAAGAATATTGACTTGTTTGTTCGACACCTTCAAAATTCGAAAAAACAAATCCACCCCCATATACCCACAAAGCAATGGACAAGCAGAAGCCACAAACAAAACTTTGGCACTTATCCTTAAAAAACAACTAGATGAGTACAAGGGGCGGTGGTGTGAACAGTTACATAACGTTCTATGGGCATATAGGACGACTCGAAGATCAGCTACGGAGAGTCCCCGTTTTTACTCACGTACGGAGCGAAACGGTAATCCTCTGCGGAAATCCTACTTCTAACTACAAAGACGAAGCATGGGAAAAGAATCTCACCACGGACATGATGTTGGAAAAGCTCGACGACCTCGAAGAAAGGAGAGAAGCGCACCGCAAAGAATGGAAAACTACCAACGCAGTGGCCGAGAGAATATAACAAAAAAGTGAAACTTAGGAATTTTGTAGAAGGGCAAGTATGTGTTGAGGACCATTCCCCAATACCAGCGAGAAAAGAAGTGGGGAAAATTAACACCAACTTGGGGAGGACCCTACGTAATACACGATATCGCAGAAATGGCTCTTACTATCTCGCTTAACCGAAAGGGGAAATCCTCATGCATCCGTGGAATGCCAAATATCTCAAGCCATACTACCCATGACCAACCGCTGCGTGTGCATTTCAGAAGAAGAAAACGGACTTGCAAGTCCACATGTCTCTATCTCTGACAAAGGAGTAACGCACCTTAACTTTTCAATCAATCCAAGCTTTCATTTTTTCAAGCATCATATCCCATTCATTACCCACGCGTATTTCAATTTATTCAAAACCCACAACCTATACCATATGAGACACATGTATATACTACTTACACAATGTACATTGAAAACCATATCACACCTTAATAAAATATTGATACTATCGTTACCCCGTGGATGTAGGCCTTAAGGCCGAACCACGTAAATCGTTGTGCAATTACTATTATTAAGAATTGACATTATACTTAGTGAGAGGGATATACCGCGCAAAGCGTGGATCTACCCACTGCAATATACCGGGCAATATCCCATACAAAGCACACGCGTGCAATATATCGGAGCATACACATGCATTCTCTTGGAACTCCCACGTAAGCGTCTATAAGTGTACGACCAGGGGGCGACTTCCCACAGAACGAGATACCCGAGCAATATTACAAGCCGCGAACTCAATGGAATATATCCTTGAACGTCGTCCAGACCCCCACCGTTCAGGAATCCCCTGGCCAAGGAATTAGCTGGACGGGGTGCAAGGTCACAAGACAATTCCGGGGATATCAACCTACGGAATTGCACAAACAATACACTTTCTCAAATTCAAAGATCAACATCCTTGGATAGTAAACACTACGGAAGTACTCATTACGTTAACTTAATTTGTAAAGCCGATAAATGCAAATTCAACAAAATACAAATTCAGATTTAAACACCAAAGTTTGATCTAGTACATGGTAGTTGATTACAAGCCTAGCAAGAAGAGTAGCAAAAACGCCAAAAAGGATAAGCAACTGAGATCAATCCCTAGCATACTAGATATGATCTACTGGGAAGGAGCGTTATCCGCGGGTTTGTCCTTCAGCGAGGAAGGAACACTACCACCAGAGGAGGGCCCAGAAGAGCCTGAAGGGAGCGCGGGAACAGGACGCCGAGTATAATTCTTGTTTAACCCATGGTTTTTCCTGAGATCCAACTCAATCTCACCAAGAGTTCTGTTAATCTCTTCTGCCAACTGCTTACGAGCCACGAAGCCTATGGCTACACTCTTCATCTCGGCCTGACTTAGGGAAGTGGAAAGAAGGTCCACCTTTTGATTGGCATGCTTCAGCGCTTCCTCCTGAGACAAGGCCAGACCACGATGGTAATTGACTTGGCCCTCCAATTGAACTACCTTAGCCTGAGCTTCGGAAAATTTTTCATCCGCAGCTCGAAGCTGTCCCTGGAGCTCCGCGTATAATAGAAAAAGAACAGTTATAACGAATACAATACAAAGCACACTCGATGACAAAAACGTATACCTTCACAATGATCAACCGCTGAATCCCTTGCTTCTGCGGCATAATCATATTCATTTGATCACCTATCATAATCTACCCGAGAAGATTATGAGCATACGACTTCGCGCTTAGGTCATCTCGAAGCATCGAGTCCGAATGACGATATCGATTAACCTCATCATTCTTCGATTCCAACCCCTTGTTAAGACGATACATAGTCACCTCTAAGTTTTCTCACGCTCAACCTCGACGGGCCACATCGGCTCGAGACGCGGATAAAGCACTACCGAGAGCACTAGATTCTCGCCCTAGCATCGTCTCTTTCCTTAGCAAGACGCTGCATATAAGCCCGCACATCCGAGGGATGAGAAGACCGCGCCGCCGCAGCTCGTCTTCCATAACGTTAAGCTTAATTTCTAAAGAGGAAATCTGACCGCGGGCTTTCTCAAGATTATCCCGCGTCCATAAAAGAGCTCCGTTGAACAAATGACGGTCATGGTTGTTTCGATTTTGCAGATCTACCAAGCAAAGCTTTTTCTTACGCCATTCTTCGGCCATAGCGTTATGAACATCCGCGCGGGCATTCCATTTCGCCGATTCACTCTTAAGTTTTTCAACTAACTCGGAATGCGACCTTTTCGACGAGTTCTCTCATTCCGAAGCCACAACAACTCGGGGACTCCACCCATCAAGACAAGACAGCGGGAGGAGGGAAGAAGGAGAAAACTCGTAACGTATAAGGAGCAGGAAACTACCAAAGAAGAGGAGATGCGGACTGAAATAGACGAAGAGTTCTTCTCAGCAACCGCTAACTTGGCCTTAACCGAGGCCAGCTCGGAACGCAGCTTTGCCTCTTTCGCGTCCTGCTGCTCCTTACGCTTAAGCAGACCCTTCAGCTCTGCTATTTCCTCATCTTTAGCGGAGACCGAAGCTTCAACGCATGAAAGCGTCTCTTCACAATGCCGGAGCTTCTCTTCTAGCTTGAGATACTTAGCCTTGAAGAGCCGGTAAAGATGATGGTTACAATACTCACTCCTCATCATCTATCAATCAAAAAGGGAAATTAGTTCACAACACATTTAAGCAAAATCAGGGGTAGAAAGAGTAGGACAAACCTCCAATAATCGCTGTTGGGGATAATTGTACTGGTACCCATCAGCAATGGCCATCATGCCAGCAACCGTAGGGGGAGGATCCACCACGAGATCAATCCCGCTGGTCACAAGATTCTCGCCCCACCCTCGAGCTACCACCTCCTCCGGGGTTAGTTCCATATGCCGACGAGTAAAAGAGTCCGAACTCTTTTCCCCCTCAATCACAGGGGCAGGACGAGGCACGATAAGCAAGTTTTTCTTTTGCAGCCACGCCAAAACAAAGATCATCACCATCCGTGACCAAGGACCGCGTGAAGTCATCTAAGGGCGAATCTAAGGACGTCCCACCAAGCGAGGCACCAGTAGTACTTAGCGCCAAAACCCCACCAGCAGTGGAGGAGGTGCCGACACAAACCTCGGGATGCACTGCCAAAACCCCAGCATCAGATCCACGTGTGGGGTCACCCCCGCAGCTATCCTTAAGGACATTCCAGTCATCACCATCGGGAAGCAGATTGAAGTCCGAGACAAGCCCCATAACTGTGGCCATGTCAAATGATTGCTCCCCGGATAAAACCCTACCAAAGGAAAACTCGCAAGAAGCATCCCCATCCTTGTCACCACTATCAAGAGCAATTTTCTTACCCTTGTCCCCAACATCCCCAGTACCCTTGTCCCCAACATCCCCAGTACCCTTGTCCACAACATCCTTGTCACCACTATTCCCATCCTTGGTAGCCCCCTCAGCCTGATCATTACCACCACCACCAGTGGCCTGACCACCACCACCTCCACCAACGCTCCCACCGGCAATACTATCTACTTCTTGAATGGGCGGAGAAGTCTCAATTCGCTCCTCCCCGTCGGAAACATCCTCATCACCATCCACGGGACTGTTCACATCCTCGAAGTGTGTAGAACCCTCGGTGGGAGAATTCGACGATTGCTTCGGATTGATCCTCTTGTCTCTACGCACCTACCACACATAATGATAAAAGAGCCATCGGCATCTCCTTTCCTTAGCATAATCAATATTATTCAAGAAAACGAAGGGGCATATATACATAGAAAACAAACAACACACCTTAGCAACATCAGTATTCTGCGAAAGAAGGTTAGCATCAGGGATATCTTCGTCTTCCGCGTCGTCAACATCGCGATTATAAGCAAAATCCATGCCTACAAAACTCATCTGCCAAGGGCAGTAATGGGCATAACGAGCGGGAGAAGCTTCGCGATGAGGACTGTCAGCAGTAGGCTGCCAACCATGGGGTCCAGGGACCCAACCATAGGCCCACGGACCAACGACTTCAAGAACAGTGGCAGACCATTCATAGTCATGATCACGCTTAATCCTCTCATCAGCGGGAATAGGAAGACCTTCGGCACCAGGAACCCTCGCCATCTTGGAATCACTTACCTCGCTCAAAAGTCGAACTTCCCCTTAGCGAAGCAATGTTCCGCAGACTCACAGACCGCGCGGCTTACGAGTATTCCCGTTAACGTAATCTCCAAAGGATTTGTTAAAATTCTCAGAGTGTACCACCCTTTCTCCTTTTCTAATTTAGGGGCATAGCAAGTCATCATCGTTTGCCCCTTACTACGAAGATAGCATTCACGAAGATGGCGAAGATAGTTTCTGTCAACCGTTGCACCCCGCGATTATGACTTTTCTTAGCGATCGCGGCTAGACAAGACCCTAGAGTAGAAATCATCATAGGCTTTATACAAGGGTAACATCAAACCATCCTCGAAAGCACCCCACGGTCGTCAAGCAAATGAAAGGCATCATATTTGTAATTGGTAACCATCTCATAAGTTATATCTTTATCAGAGGCATAAAAACGAACTTGGAAGTGCTGAAGACCATGCTTCAATTTGAAGGCCTCAAGATCAATGTGTCGGAAAGTAAACTTCTTATTACCCAAAGGTAAAGGACGAAAAGTAACAGCAGAGTCTTCCTCGAAAGCATCTCCCGTAGTATCTTCCGCAGAACCCGCAGCCTTCTTCTTAGGAAGAATTATATCTCCCGAAGACTCTATCTCCGCAGCCTTCTCTTCGAAGACAGAGTCTTAGTTGACTTACTCGAACTAGGCACAGGTGGATTAGTCCGCGGTGGAGGCTTGGAGCGGAGAGGCTGCACATTTAAAGGCTCAGTGCGCGGATTCTGCTGCTCAGGAGACTCACCTCTAGGGCGATTCACGGCATATTTAGACCCCTGCGGTGGATCACCCCTTTTAAGCGAAGATCTCTGACCAAGGGACGAGGATGTTCGTCCATCCCGAGGATTATCCTGGGTAAGTGAAGGCGGGGCTCCACCCCTAATATTGGAATCACTCCAAGGAGACCTGTGAGGACTCGACGGAGGAGTTTGGTAAGGAACCCGCGGATGGTCGGACATGTCTGCAGGCACAAACACGAATAAAAGTGCAAGTCAGAGGCAGGGAAGATCGAAAAGCAAGAAAATCTCAAGAACAACAGCAAACGTGAAGAAAACCATAGATTTCATCTACAACTGCTTGAACTCTCAAGCTATTATTCCAACTCAAAAGAAGAAAAATAAGATTAAAGCATGACCAATGAAACATACGACTCAGTGGCGTCAACTCTCAAATCCCAGGATATACATAAAATTAAATTCATCATCAACGCATCACCAGAAAATCAAGAACTCAACAGGGTTAGGCATGGTGATTAAACGGAATAAAAAATCATACCTGAACCTCAAAGAGTAAAGCAGCAGCAGCAACAAAGGTGGCAGCGACAGCAGCGACCGCAGTAGCAGCAGCAGCAGCAACGGCAGCAGCAACAATGGTGTCAGAGGAAGTTAAGAAGATGAAGAAGACAAAATAACAGAGAATAAAACAGAGAATGTGAATTAAATTAACATTCTCTCATTCTTCTCTTTTTATAAGACCAAGAGAAACCGTCCACTACCCAAAGGGCAGTTATGGCCGGATGTGGGAAACGTGCACAATAAATGCAGGTAGCACCTTTTTAGGAGAAGTTATGAGGAGGGAGATAAAAACGTACCACACGATTCTTCTTCCAACAAAAGCTAAACGCCCAGTCACAAGAAGAGGGGCAAATTATAAGTACACGTATTTATCTCCATCGCCACGTGTACTAGCAGAGCCCACGTGGAGGCCATGTCCTAAAGTGGGATGACACATAGGGGCATCCATGGCGTCTAGACAACGTGCCATCTGTCAAGACCAATAGTCAAAGATGAGGGATCATCCAAAGTAGATGATCCCACGCAACACCAATGAGTTACTCTACCCCATCACGAGGTAAGATGTAATCAACGGTTGGGGATGGTCCAACTGACACAAACGTGACAAGGGAGGACCGACACCGCCCGGGCATGCATCGGATAGCCCCAACCACTCGTATTTAATGTCGCTCAGAGGGCACGTGTCAGACGACCCCACGAAGAAAGCGAGGATAGGTCAGCAGAACGAGCGTGGGTATTATAGAAGCCGCGGAGTGACAAGGAAGTCTGCGGACCATGCACAGAGCACAAGAATATAAGGTCTCCACGGCTCCTTGTCGGTGGACCCACTTGATTTAGCTATATATATGAATACCCCTTCCACAGAAAAGGGATCGAGAGTAGAACTAAGGAATAGAGAGAGAATAGTGAGAAGTAAGTATGCGTTTTATGGAGAATCTCTCCATAAACCACGTAAATCATCGTCTCCCTTACTTTTGTAACCGTTTACATTATAGTGAATATCTCCGGATCCGTGGACGTAGGCCTTAGTGCCGAACCACGTAAACCATCGTCTCCTTTACCTTTAGTACTCGTATAGTTTCATTTACGTGTTCATGTCTCGGATCTATCACTTTGGGGATGATGACGAGATCATGACAAACTGTGGGTTTGGAATCCATGAATCATCATCTACCTAGGCATACTATACTTTACTCGCACTTTAATGCATGTATTCAATTCATGTTAAGATTGTTTGTGATCACGCGGACTACACTCGATTTCCGTGTTCACACCAGTCGTGAAACCTTGTACAATTCGTACAATTATTTCTCTTTCACTAGCTAAAAATTGGCCACTTCATCAATTAGATGTTCAAAATGCTTTTTGTTGAGGGGTGAATTTGATTTTGGTTCTACAAGTCCTAGCCTCAACATCCAATCCCCAACTAAGAAAGAGAGAGAGATCCCTTTCTATTGTACTATATGCCTCTTTGTATAGACTTTTCAAAAGCCCTTCCTTTTATGATATCATGCCACATGTCTTAAACCTCCTTAATTACTACTTATGACATTCCTTCCCCAATACAACCTCATTCTTTCCTATTAATTCCTTCCTTGTCCTTTCCATCTTACGGATACTTTCTTAGTGGACTTGGGCTTTAGTCCCCAAGTCCCCATGTTTCATGTTGGGTTTGCCTCCCTTTTGGGGGCACACTAGCCCGACTAAAGGGTGATATTTTTCATGTATCAACATTAGTCCCCTGACTATTGGGTTAATTGTCAAATAACCCGATAGTCATATTGCGTTCCATTCTAGCGCCCCTTCTGCTGTCTTCTCGGGTCGAGTCCCCAGTCTGCAAGTTTGAGGAATATATGAAATGAGATAGTTTTTGCAAGAAATTTCGACATGCGCGCGGGTGTGATGAATATATGGCGTAAAATTTACTTAGCCTCATTCTTTTATTTTCTCTAACTATTCCGCGTGGTTGGGAATGTCTTTAGCTCGTATCGTTATCTTGCCTTCAGGACGAACTGGTGCGTCTGTTGGTGTTTAGGGAGGAAGTGGGTAGCGCAAGTTGGTAGCGCGTATCATGCCTCGATGAGGGGGGATGGGGCGTATGGTTAAACACACCTAACCAATTTTTTTTGTAGAGGATGGGCTAGGGTGTGCATATCCTGATTTTTTTTGTAGAGGTGGGCTATGGCGAGCCTATTCCCTCCTCTTTTTTTTTTTTTTTTGTAGAGGATGGGCTAGGGTACGCATATTCCCTCCTCTCTTGTAGAGGATAGGCTAGGGTTTGCCTATTCCCCACCCCCCCCCCCCTTTTTTTTAAGGATCGTCTAGGGCAAGCCTATTCCCTCAAAAAAAATTTTTGTAGAGGATGAGCTAGGGCGAGCCTATTCCCTCCTTTTTTTTTGTAGAGGATGGGCTAGGGCGAGCCTATTCCCTCCCCTCATTTTTTTTTTTTTGTAGAGGATGGTCTAGGCGAGCCTATTCCCTCCCCTCTTTTTTTGTAGAGGATGGGTTAGGCGTGCTTAGCGCCTATTCCACCTTAGCGTTACGTAGCCTTTTGTATATTCTTTAGCCGACCGAGTGCCTTTGGCATTCCCGTAGCCTCCGTAAATTTTTCAGCCGGCCGGGTGCCTTTGGCATTCCCGTAGCCTTTTATAAATTTGTCAGTCAATCAGGCGCCTTTGGCTTTCCCGAGACCTTTTGTGAATTTGTCAGTCAATCAGGAGCCTTTGGCTTTCCTGAGACCTTTTGTGAATTTGTCAGTCAATCAAGCACCTTCAGAGGTGAATCCCTTGTAATGGAGGTAAGTCCATATGCTTCGCCCCTCCCTTTCCTTTGTTTTTCCAAGGTAGGAAAACACGCTCCCCCTTTTCTGTAGCCGATCAGATGCGCGGAGCAACCCGTCGCCTTTTTGTAAATCCGTGGATGATCGATGCACGGAGCAACCTGTCGCCCTTTTGTATATGTGTGGCCGATCGGATGAGCATATCAACTCGTCACCATTTTTTTGTATCTGTGGCCGATTGAATGCGCGGAGCAACCCGTCGCCTTTTTGTATATATGTGGCCGATCGGATGAGTATATCAACCCGTCGCCTTTTTTGTATATCTGTGACCCATCTTGGGGCCTTTTGTAAACTCGTCAGCCGACCGAGTGTCTATGCATCACGTAGCTTTTTGTAAATTTGTCAGTCGATCAGGCGCCCTTGGCTGTCCTGAGACCTTTTGTAGATTTTTCAGTCAATCAAGCGCCCTTGGATGACTTGAGACCTTTAGTCAGTCAATCAGGCGCCTTTGGCTGACCTGAGACCTTTTGCCAGTCAATCAGGCGCCTTTGGCTGACCTGAGACCTCTTGTAGATTTGTCAGTCAATCAAGCGCCCTTGGCTGTCTTGAGACCTTTTGTCGATCAATCGGCGCCTTTGGCTGACCGAGACCTTTGCTGGATCAATCAGCGCCTTTGGCTGACCTGAGACCTCTT